>CM076610.1:49005587-49093454 GCA_038502775.1 Hippodamia convergens
CTAATAATGTGAAAATTAAGACGAGTAGGTTGAGGCTTTTTTACTCTATACTCAAGTATCAAGATTCTCCGAAGTTATTCTAAACCTTAAAGTTACACATTTGATAGTGCTCACCCTTCCGAAGAACTCCCCTTTTTTTGTAGATCGTTTTCGTATTTGCATCATACATAATTTCCGGTATCTGATTCCCATTTTTATGATCATCTTTTGGCATCTTTATATATTTTGAATGTTAACAGTGAAAACAACAATAAACTACAACTAACAATAATTAAACTCATACAGCTTTTTGAGCCTTTGGACACAACGGATTCTACTTCCAGCAAAGGAAACCGACGTTTGGCAGTTAAATGAAGTTTCAAAAACTGAATTCTCATTGGTCGAAAAGTTCGAATGCAATGCTGCTGATTGGCCAGCAACAAGTTACCGGTAGGATCAAAGAAAAAACTGCCAAAACAAACAACATGGATTTATTAAGTCGTAAGGTGGCAAAATTATTATTCAACAAATAGTGAACATTTTTCTTGAAAAATTTAACAATTCTTTCAATGTATGAAAAATCCTGAGAGTTGAGTAGTTTCATATTTACGAAGACATATTCATTTTTATAAATATGTCCATGGCAATCTAAACTCGTCCAGGTAAACCAGTTTTGAATGTGCATTAAAAAACTATTATTATTATTATTATATAATTGGTGATTTTCATTTTGGGCTAACTTGGCCCTAGTTACACATCATAAGCCTGGCTTAGATGTTTCATCACACACTTCGGGTATCTTTATGGTGGACTTTTCTCATATAATATTATAAAATATAATAGGTATAATGACTTTTCTGAATGAAATTTATTAATAAATAATTACTAAAAATGAAAATTGTAAATATTCAACTGCCCTAATATGTGCCCAAATTTCAAAAGCTGAACCCTTAAAAGAAATTTCAAAGAATTCAATCAGAGAATACAATTCTGTACCAATAAACGTCAAAACTGACAGCTGGCATTTGATTTGATTTGACATTTTTTGAGGTTAGTATTATATTTTCCTGTTAAATAAATTAGATAATAGATATTAATACAATTTACTAAAATAAAAATATTTCATATAAAAATGCCCTCAAATGCAGTTATACTAGCGCCAATATTTACAAGAATTCTTGCCAGGTTTCCACAACAACTCAACTTTTGTTTTGCTTATGGATCAGCAGTAAAGAAACAACTCAAAAATGAATCAAAGAGAATATGATTGACCTGATCTTTTGCGTAGATAACTCTTCTAAATGGCATGAACTGAATATCAAGCAAAATCCATCACACTACAGTGGTTTGAGTATTTTGGTCATAACTTTGTGTCAAAGTTCCAAGAAAATTTTGGAGCTAAAATATATTACAATACATTGGTGCCCATTGAAGGAGTCGTTATTAATATGGCGTTATTTCAACAAAAGACTTGATAACAGATTTACTTGAATGGTCAGATATTTATCTTGCAGGTAGACTTCATAAACCTGTAGAAATTCTGAAAAACACTTCAAATTCAGAATTATTAACAGCAATACAGTTGAATTTACAATCTCTGTACACTCTGCTTTGCTCATCCTTCCTGAAATCATTCACAGAATATGAGTTCTATCATGTTATCAAATTTGAGCTACGCAGGGGATTTTAGAATGATACTTGGAGAGAAAAAAAATAAGGTCGAAAATATAGTTAAACCACAACTGAATTCTTTCAGGCAATTATATAAGCCTATCTTGAAAACGCTATCTGATTATGTTGATTCCCCCAACTTCAAGAAAGATCAGTCTGCCACAGACAATTCCGCGAATGAAGTTTCCATTATATGTTCCCAAGATATAAGTCCTTTAGCTAGATTACATCATTTGAATCAGTTACCTAGGTGGACCCCAGAAGGCTCTAACAAGACTTTGGAATCGTGGAAGTCTCAGACAAGAAACAGAAGATGTTCTACGAGCTATAGCATATGATCCTGATTGTAACGAGATTGTTTTTAAATGTGTAAGTCAGATAGTTTGGAGGTCCTCAAATAAGCCAAAGGTCAAAGGAATAGCTACTGCTGGAGTTTTGAAAAGTGTGCATTTACAAGCAGTAAAAAACTCAAAAAAATGATTGTGTAAAAACTAGTCCAATGTGAGTACTTGTTCTAGTTACAGGCGGAACAAATATCGGTTAATATTTCAATGAATAGAATTTTCCTGAGAAAATAATTAAATTTTGAAATTATTTTTTTAACTCAGAAATAAATAATCTTAAATCAGTCAATATCTGATAGCTTCACAGCTGTGATGTCCGAACAAAATATTGAAAGAATATATTATGTATTAATGTAACTTTATTGTATCCCAACAATTTCATTGTTTTATTTTGATTATGCAAGTTATCAGACTTTTTACATTCTAGATGACTCTGACCATTATTGGATAGTATTCAGAAAATTGCTTTTATACCAAATTTGTGATTCAAGCCAGTTTATAGGGTATATATAATTTTTATACTGATTACTGGTTACGTCCATGCTTTTTGATAGTGGAATAATATTCACAGGAATTTGGACAAAATATGTATATCAATTTAATTTCCTATTAATACATCGCCAACGTTTCGAATCTTTTGTGATTCTTTTTCAAGGCTAAAAATATAAAATACAAACATTAATTCTGAACAAACCTAAGTAGCAAAGATCTGCAATGAGGTGAGTTGCAGATCTTTGCTACTTAGGTTTGTTCAGAATTAATGTTTGTATTTTATATTTTAGCCTTGAAAAAGAATCACAAAAGATTCGAAACGTTGGCGATGTATTAATAGGAATTAAATTGATATACATATTTTGTCCAATTCCTGTGAATATTATTCCACTATATAATTTTTATATTACCTTTTCAGTATAATTGAATTCATTTAAGCTTTTGTATATTCATACCATACCATGAATATCTTTCAGGGCATATTATCCTAATTATTTTTAGTAAAAAATCATCATATTACAACTTGTCTCTTTCTACATTTCAGATTTATAAGTTTTATATCAGTACCTGAATTAGTAATAAGTTATTAAATAAGAAAAACCTAATGGAGCAACCAGAAAAAAAAAGTATATGGTCCAGTCCTACCAGCAACTTTGAGTGCCAAACACGGAGCTGATGAAGATAGTTCACAAATGAAAATATGTCTGAAGATAAAAAGGATGAAGTTCCCGACCAACCTACGGCCCAGCACTTCCACTACATCTACAAAAACCAACAAATTCAGGTGTGTTTCCATAGGACCTCTCTTCCACCACATATGAGAGAAAAGTTGAGAAATGAAGTTTCCCAAGACAATTCCTACAATGAATCAAGTGAGGAGGAAGATGCATATGGACCTGCGTTAACCTGGAGTAGAATTAAAATCCAAAACTGCCATAGCCTTGGAGGAGAGAGCCCTTGAAATGAAATTGAAGCAGTTGAATCCTGATCAACAAAAAAAGGAGAGAGAAGAGTGGATGATAGAGTTACCCACTGTTAGTGCAAGTAAATTGGGACTAGGTCCAAGGCAGTTCAGACCAAATGCTGGGCCAGATATGTCAGATAGGTACAAATTTTGTGGTTCTACAAATTATTTGAGATATTTCACAATTTTATCATTTTGTTTTATTTTATTTGCTGTATTTAGCTTAAAGCTTCATTACCCAACATTTTTGCCTCATATTTGTTTCATTATAATATACCAATATAGCTCTATAGAATATTTTTTAGGAAAGACACAAGATTCAGGATTGAAATTCTAAAGGTGAGCTTCAAGTAAGAAGAAGACTTCTCGTATATTTTTGAAGGTTCTAGGACTTCTGGTTTTCCGGAATGTTGAGATCCATTTTTTATTGCATAAATAGATTCTCCATTGAATTCTGAGTCTCTTTGATTCCAAAAGTTTGAATTTTCCCGAGAAAATTCTATTTTTTCTATTTTTTAAATGAGGAAATACGAAAAAAAATCTCAAAATTGAACTCTGTTGAAATACAGACAACGTGATTTTCAGAATATGATACAGGAGGTCACAAATTCTTTGTCGAAGGTAGAAGTGACGAAACATCAAAAAATCGTTTTTTTCAAATTGGAACCCCATTTTTTCGAAGCAATTTTCGAAATTTTCGTCAAAAAATAATAGGAGCATACGTCTAAGACTTTTATCCCAAAATGATATTCAGGAAAAATGATTTTGTCTCCAATTTACAATCTCATCTCATTCCGAATGTGTTTTTTCTACTGAAAAATAATTAGCGGTCAAGTGAAATTTTTGGAAATCTCTGTTATCGAGAAAATATTTCCTTATAGTTCAAACGAGTTCAGTTTTTTCCTTATTTTCTAGAGCTTAGGATAATTTCCGCAAATTCTTTATTCTGGAGAATTTCTTTTTTTGTAATGGTAGGGAAAATTTGAATTTTCAGTAATGAAATTGTTACATGTTCTGTTAATTATTCTTTCAAAAGCATTAGAAATTATTTCAAATTATTTTTTTCTTCATTCCTGAGAATTTTTTACTTTGATTTCCCTAATACTCACATTGATAACTTTAAACCAATTGTTCCTCTCGCATTACAGGTGATAATTCAAGAACTTAACTCGTCTGAACTATAGAAAATATTTTTTTATTTTTAATTTCACTTGACCGCTAAATTATTTTTCAGTAAAAAACACAATCGGAATGAGATTGAAAATTGAAGACAAAATCGTTCTTCCTGAATATCTCGAAAATTATTCATTTTGGGATGAAAGTCTTGGACGTATGCTCCTATATTGGGGTTCCAATTTGAAAAAAAGACGATTTTTTGATGTTTCGTCACTTCTAACTTTGACAAAGAATTTGTGACCTCCTGTATCATATTCTGAAAATCACGCTATCGGAAGCATCAGCCTTTCTTCTCGGAGATTCTCGGAAATGAGAATTTCTAATGAAAAAACCTCAGAGTTGTCTGTATTTCAACAGAGTTCAATTTTGACATTTTTTTTTCGTATTTCCTTATTTAAGGAGAATTTTTCTCCGGAAAATTCAAACTTTTGGAATCAAAAAGACTCAGAATTCAATGGAGAATCTATTTATGCAATAAAAAATGCGTCTTCCCATTTGAAAAAATGAAAGTTGATGTCACTTCCGGAAAAAACCGCAAGTGCTAGAACTTTCAAAAAGTATACGAGAAGTCGTCTTCTTACTTGAAGCTCACCATTAGAATTTCAATCCCGAATCTTGTGTCTTTCCTAAAATATTCTATAGTGCCATATTCGTGAATAACCCTGTATATTATTACTTTTAGGTCATCATGGACTGACACTCCAAATGCAAAAATAAAAAAAAAGGCGGACACCAAAGATTTGAAGAGGGAGATGGAGAGTCCTGAACTTAAAAAACGAGACAAAGAACAAGAAAAAATGGCAAAGAAGCACAAAAGGGAGAGTAAAAGTTTAGTAGAACTTCACAAAAAGAAGCAAAAGAAAGACAAGGTAAGAAATAGTTCAATATACAGTGTTTTTTCAGCGGAAAAAGAGTGCAAAAGATCTTCATTGATTTTTCTTTCTATTCTAATGATGATCTTATAATGAAAAAAAAAATTTTTTTTTAATTGGCAGAATGAAATATTTATTTCAATTCAACGGTGATATTTGTTTTATTCAGGATGGTGGTCGAAAAGAACGTGTACCCTTCAACAGGGAAACTGATTTACAAGTGAATAGATTCGATGAGGCACAAAAAGCAGCTGTTCTGAGGAAAGCACAGTTATATGGATGACAGGTTTTCATCTGGAAAAACTAAGTTTTTATAATTTTATAATATATTTATTCATTCTGATCTGTCATCTACATCAGTATAACTATGACAAAATATTCCAATCTAAACATGCAGGTCAATAAATGATTTTTTTGTAATACATTTAATTCACATCTGTTTTTTGAAAATTATTTCAAACTTTGATATCCCAATTGAATGAAATTAGTTCATTTTAGCTTGGACCCCCCAAATTACAAGATTAAAATGGAGAATGCAACAAATTCATTAACACTTCATTGTTTTCCTAAACATTTTTTTCAAGTGTTCCCTTCTGCAAATTCTGTCCTTCCCTTTTCTTGAGGTTTCTCTCCGACGTCTCTTCATTTCAAGTATTTCCTTCATTTCTTCCTTATCTTCATTCTGCAAAAATCAACTCTTAGACATATGGA
The DNA here is from genome assembly GCA_038502775.1 of Hippodamia convergens. Taxonomy (NCBI): domain Eukaryota; kingdom Metazoa; phylum Arthropoda; class Insecta; order Coleoptera; family Coccinellidae; genus Hippodamia; species Hippodamia convergens. The sequence continues at coordinate 49,011,797 of CM076610.1, forward strand.
ATTTATGTGAAATGTTTTCGTGAAAACGGAGTTAATTCAATAGTGAGACAATTTTTTTGTCAAATGCATTGGCCAATGTCATTTAGGATATTAAGAGCGAGGGAAGTGGAATTGATTATTTTGATTGGTCAGTTACTTTTTATTGCTTCTGGTTTGGAAATGAAGTAATGAAACTTACTGATTGATTCAACCTGAGTACAAGTGCTCTTCTGCCATCTGACATCGGTTTGGAGTAAAACCATCAATTGTTTCAATCTCTCTTCAGGACTCACCCCTCTTTCCACTACTAATACAATTCTGGCCCACTGAGAAAGTCACGAATCAAATTAAATGTTCATCCAATACTTATTGCATTATACTTGTCTCTGCCATTCATTTCGTGTTTCCGCTATTTTTTGATAGGTGTTTCCCATCATGGCGATCAACATGTTTATCAACAAGATTGAAACTATCACCATAATATCACAAAAAAAAACTGGAACATAATAGGAAAGAAAATTTCGAAATTTGTTAATATAAAATGTGTCATAATTTTTGTTGTATAAATCGAATTACCTTTGCTAAAATTTCGTGTTCGGTCTTTTCAAACGCTCCATAATAATCCCCGAAATTCGTTAGTGACATCAAAAACATTGCCATGATGGATTCAATTGGTGTGGACATTGGATTTGTTGTGCAGAATCATCAACATCATCTGGAGTTAACGGATTATCATAGGAGAGAAATATCAAGTAGAAAGCTGAAAATTTTCAGATTGAAGAAAGTGAAATAGACATTCGAGGGAATGATACTTGCGAAAATCCCATAACGAAGACCAAGTAAATAGTGGCAAACCTAATTAAATCTCCCATAACCATTCTGTAAATCATGACGACAAATGGTCCAACTGTTTTGAAGCCCCTTCAACAGAAGACCAAAAAATAGATAATATGATCAATGGCATTAACATATACAGGGTTATTCGCGAATATAGTTCTATAGAATATTTTTAGGAAAGAACACAAGATTCGGGATTGAAATTTTACTGGAAAATAATAAGCGGTCAAGTGAAATTTTGGAAATCTCTGTTATCGCTAATTATTTTCCAGAAAAAAAACACATTGGGAATGAGATTGAAAATTGAAGAAAAAAAAATCGTTTTTCCTGAATATCTCGAAAAATATTCATTTTGGGATAAAAGTCTTGGACGTATGCTCCTATTATTTTTTGACGAAGATTTCGAAAAAATGCGGTTCCAATTTGAAAATAACGGTTTTTTGATGTTTCATCACTTCTAACTTTGACAAAGAATTTGTGACCTCCTGTATCATATCCTCCTGTATCTATCCACTATTGGATAGAAGCATCAGCCTATCTTCTCGAGGATTCTCAAAAATGAAAATTTTTGATGAAAAAACCTAGAAGTTGACTGTATTTCAACAGAGTTCAATTTTGAGATTTTTTTTCGTATTTCCTCATTTAAAGAAAATTTTTTCGGGAAAATTCAAACTTATAGAATGAAAAAGGCTCAGAATTCAATGGAGAATCTATTTATGCAATAAAAAATGGGTCTTCCCATTGAAAAACGAAAGTTGATGTCCCTTCAGAAAAACTAGAAGTCCTAGAACTTTCAAAAAATATACGAGAAGTCGTCTTCTTACTTGAAGCTCACCTTTAAAATTTCAATCCTGAATCTTGTGTCTTTCCTAAAAATATTTTCTATAGAGCCATATTCGTGAATAACCATGTATAGGTAAACTATCTCAATATTTTCTCTTGCTAGAACTGAATGTGACAATATTGTTGGAAATGAAACCCTTACATTACTCTTACCAAACTACAGCCTACAGCCTGGTTCTCAGAGCTGAAAGGTAGGGGTCAAGGAAAGTATTGTTTACATCTTATTCCAGCCAATCAGATGTTGTAAACAATTCCAACCAATCACCAATCAGAATATCTAAGCAGTACTTCCCCTGAACCCTACCTTTTCATATCTGCATCTCAAACTGTCTTGCATCAAATATTTAAAAAAAAAATAGAATCCAAATCATTATGGATATTTTTCATATCTGGATACCTGCAAAAGAATAAGAAATAAGGGGCAGTTGTTAGCATAATAATCACTGCAATGAAATCTTCTAACTCATCTTGGCAAGCAATTCGTAACCAAGGTACAATTTGCATCAGGATGCAGGAGATAGGAACATTACCCTGGATGGTGCTGTCATCTAAAATCAATTTTAAATTTGAATTAATAAATAAACTGAAATAAGAAATAACATACTAAATTTTCGAAGAACATTCGTCCACCTAAAAATCTTGCTTCTCTTACAGCTGCCGCTAGGTAACTGAAAGCACCAATTGTCATTGCAGTTTCACAGAAAAAATCTTATTTGAGATTCCCTGGCAGATAAATCCATCAATTTGCACTCCTCCTGTAAGTTCTCCCACCATTCCTCCATATCAGTATTGCCATCATCTTTCATGCCTTAAAATCCGAATAAATTAACTCAAAACCTAATGAAATTTCTAAGGATTAGGATTGAGTGAAACTAGTTTCGATAAGAATCAGTAATTGTAATCATCTCATTTAATGATGATGAAGCAGATGTTTCATTATTGTGGGTAGAATATAAGAGCTAGATGTACTTTTTGTTTTTTTATTGTTTAAAAGTAACATTATTTGGGTTTGGGTTCAGAGACTCAACCGGATTTAAAACTTTCAGCAATGTTTTGTAAGACATTCTGAAGAGCTTTCAATTTGCATTTCGAACAAGATATCCATTAATCCAAAATTGAGCTTACCTTTGGTTAGAGTCAGGTTTTCTATCTTGAAATCGACTATGGTATGATTCAAAACATTTGCCGAAATTTTCGAGGAATTCGTAGCGTTTGTCGTTTGATTATGGTGCATAGGTGGTCCTGGTCTCAAAGTGAAGGCTACCAAAGAAATCAAGAAGTAGAAGGCAAACGTGAAGAACTGCCTATAAAATTTGAATTTCACGAAGGTATTCCACTTCGTTTTCAATAAATCTATCAAAACGCCGTCCAAAAGCTCCAAATGTTCGTCTTTATCCTAGAATTCATGTAGTTCAGATAATAGCATACATTAAAGCTGATATTTTCGCAAATAAAATGGAAAATAATATGCAAGATTAGTGAGTTGTTTGAGAGGATATTTATTCTGATCGAAGTGCATAAGAACGATATTATTATAGGCATTTTTGATACTTACACCAAAGACAACTAAATTCAAAGCAGACATTTTACTTATTCTACCTGTTTCCACATCGATAGTGTCAATTTGTGATAAAGGATATGCTGCGCAAGTAATGCTTCCTAGAAGTGCACATTTTGAAATCCTAGTATTTTATTTCATGAAGGAGAAAAATTACCTATCTGCCAGTAGATTTCTCTCTCGATGTTCAAGATGTGGAAGAATATTTCAACTCTAGCCAGTTTTAGCGGATAGAGTCAGGGGTGTCAACTGCAACACATTCCTTATAGATAGTTTAGATCCCACTTCATAAGCCATATCGAAGGCTTCCTAGGAAAAACAACTTATATTCCGTTTTATGTTTTTATAACCATGAATGAAATGTTGTATGGCTTTCAACATATTGAAATATCGAATATACTTTTATTCTCACCAGTTTTTCATAAATGACTAGGAGATGTAGCACTGTATTTCCGTTAGTATCTTGGGCGTTTGGATCTGCTCCTCTAGCTAATATGAGCCTGAAAGATTCCTCCTGCCCCAAGCAAGCAGCAAATGTTAATGGATATTCGCCCCAATAAACATATCTGAAATTTTAGGGGTGTAAATGTGTAAATTTTAATCTACACTCAGTGACATAACAAGTGTTGCACCCAGAAAGAATAACTTATTGAGGCGGTATTTTCCAGATATTTAGAAGAAATTAAAATCTCAAACTTATGTTTCTTATTTCAGTTACCATAAACCTATAGTTTTCAATGATAAATATTCCTGAATAACCCACATGTATTGTAAGATAAATAAAAAAAAAATATTTCAAATCAACTATATTATCTTCTTATTTTTGAATAGATGCTATGGAATAGCTTTACCGTGGCAGTCCTCGAGTGCCACACGTGTTTTTTTTTATGATTGCGTTGGATTCTGCGAAGAAAAATGATGATAGTTGATAGTGTTATAATATGTTAATGCTCCTGAAATGAATAATTCTGGAGTTATTTAGGATTTTCTTATTTTATGTCGTCAACGTGTCCATAGGTACCAATGCTACCCCAGTCAAAATTGCTAACATTATTATTTTGACATCCTTGGACTTGAGGCATTGAGGCTTAACACTCAATACAAGTCGACGACCAGCAATAAAAAAAACCTGTACTATTTCATGAAAAATAGAATCACGTTTCCAACCGTCAGAGTAACTAATCATTTGAAATAATGCGTCTAACTAGCTCACCCTTCATAGGTAGTTTCTGGGCAAACGTTCACCCATTCATGAGTCAAGGAATCTGTCCTTGACGATTTTTGATCCTCTGGGCACATAAAATTTCCAAAACAACGTTCTTGAAAGTTGACCCCTGAATGCAATAAGTATTTCACCATGCCAGGATCTTCGTTACTATGGCTATGTGCAGAACGTTTTCTCCTACAAGAAGAAAATGTCGATTTAAAAGTATGCAATTTTGTTTGGATTTTTACAAAGTCGATCCAAAAGTTTTTGTGTGTTTTTGAGTAGATACCACTACTCAAAATATTCACCATAATATTCGTCCGACATATAAATATCATTTATGAGTCTTGGATAAAACCTGAGTAGTCTCTTTGCAAGATCGGCGTGTAAAGAAGTCGCGTTCAAAAGACATAAATGCAGAATAGTTTCTCCTACTGCACCTCTTTCCTTTATTTTCCAACAAACATGCCGGTAAAAGGTGAGGATCTGCAATTCAAGGAAAACGTTATTTAATAATAACTATTTTTTTAGAATTCTTTCATATAAGTATATCTTCATTATTTACTCACTTTTACGATATTCCTCTTCTGTTACTTCAGGTGCATTCTCATTGATTTCGTAATCTTCTGGATTTCTCCATTGCACGTAAAGGTGGAAGCTGAAAAGAATGTGTGTTATATGTAAACGATTGTCTTTGCAACATATAAGACAATGATTCTCAAAACATTGGAAGTTGTTACACAAATAATTTCATTTATATTCTAACGGTATAATATTATTCATAATTCTTCTTCTCCCAATTTTAAGAATCAAGAACCAATGTCTTTTTGTATTAATTGTGTGGTACTCACCAATTATGACGTCCTCTTTCTGCGTTCCTCAAAAGGACTAAGTCGGCAATAGGAAAATACCGCCCTTTTCCTTTGTTGTAAAGAAACTGTTCAACCTTTAAAAATAACATGGAAAAAATCAGAGCTTCATATTACTCACATAATCCCTGTCAATTTTCTATACTGAAAAATTCTCCTATCAAATATTAGTATTCAATTTTTTTTTCTTGAAATGGGCATTTATCACACTGAAGGTGAGGAATAAATACACAAGAATTTTTCATTTCACTGTATTTGCTATTTGGTGAATTTTCGAGAATTTTACCTTAGTTTTAATCGCATGATCTATTTCAGCATATTGTTTATTTTGAGCGGCTCTTTTCATGAGTTCCACTAGTAAACCTCCTCCTAAAAAATGTTATCACAATATCAAGTATCTCTTTTACACTTGAAAAATAACAACCTTTTAAATCACATAGTTTATAAATGGCTTGCATAGAAGCCCCAGCTTGTTTCTTAACACCACTGGTAACATTACTTTCTGTATTTCCCATTTTTCAAAGAAGTATAAATATTACCCTTGCTAGCAGAACAACAAATTAAGTAGTGCATCAAATTTCAGAATAATTCCATTTATATTGATCAAACTTGGTTGCCTTGAAACAAACCTTTTGTTTATTGATTATTCTCTGAGCCTGATTTAGGAAGACAAATGTATATTAGAAATATCTGACCTTCACATGCAGAAGACTCATTGATAGCAACTACAGGATTTGTACAAAAGCACTAATCAACAATCTGTGAACTTCGATTAACTGTCCTTGGTTCCTATATTATAGATAAATGCTGTAAATATGGAGTACCAAGTCTGTAAATAAGCTCTATTCTGGACTTACCAGGTCTCACTGACTGTTAACATTTATTCAACGCTTCGACATTTTTTTTTCAAATGTTTTTATACCGACTCTCCTATGACTCTAGCAGCCTCCAGTAGTTCCTACTTTGAGCAGTTAGGACATTTTGTTGCTTTGTTACTATGTTTTAGGATAGTTAAATGTAAAGGTGATTTTTTTCAGAGGACTGATGGATCTGTTTTTTCATATTTTCTTTAATGAATGGTTAAGAACTGTGAAACATTCCAATGAATAACAAAAAATACTTTTTTAGTACTTATTTCACAAACAATAATAAGTTCAAAGATATAATTGTATAAAAATAAAAGTCAGTGATATAATCTGGGAATAAAAAATAATAACAAAACAGCATATCAGTGAGTCACACCTTTCATTTCTTTCCTTTTCCTTTAGCTTTCGAAGTCTTTGAGGTTGATGCTTTCGACGTTTCTTTCTTCTGAGGTTTTGCCTTTGGCTTAGCTTTGATGAGGTTGTCATTTTCTATGGTGTCTTCAGTTTCCGATGTTTCGTCCACTCCATCATCAAGTTCGTTGTCATCGTACAGAGCCGAAGTTTTTTTCTTTGAAAATCCTGAATTTGCAGAATATGAAAATATTGGCACCTCTCCTTGTTGTATAATCTTGTGAAGGCGGCTTTAACCTATAAACAACTTTCTTCTTCACATATACACCTTACTAATAGTTTTTCTAAATGATAAATGATTTGCGACTCAGTACTCAATGTAATTCCAAATTTAGTGTAGTGGAAAGCGGCCCTAAGATTTTGATTATTTCGAGCAAAGTTCTTTTTCATTGAAAGTGGTGCGACAAAAATAAATTATTAGTCTTACAATCGGGAGATTGCCAAATAAGTATGTCCAGGAACAGTTGAAACAACCTGAATAGGGCACTAGTAGTACTTGAATTACAGTTCATTTTACAGGTATATCTAAAGAGTGTGTTTCAACATAAAATATACCAATAGAGAATAACATATTTCGATGAAATATTAACAAAAATCAAGGAAGAGTAAATACTGATTGCTGCTATAAGACTATTTTTACATTACCTTTGATTCAACTCCATCCATCAAATTCTTTTGTTTGGGTCCGGTGCACAATTCTACCAAACTGTCCAAATCTTCTCGAAGTAGCTGATAGGTCTTCATCACTTCAACAGCATCCTGTACACCACCCAATCCCCTTTTCTTCAATGGTGTTATTATGGAAGTCAGTAAAGCTTTTGAATAGTCCAAATTCATTGCAAGCAATCCTCCAGAGGTTCTAAATCAAAAACAAGGTTCAACGAACATTATAAAATGTGAAGTTCCACTACTCACTGAATTCTAGTATGCATGGACAATTCATTGGTCATCCTCTTGATTTTATTTCTCTTGGAGTTTTTCCCCAACCAAGATGGAAAATCTATGGCTCCGGTGAAATGGCCACTCATATAATGACCAGGTAAAACGGATGAATAAATTGCTTGTAAATCTAGAAGGGACCAATTGTTCGATTCCCTAATTTTCTTGTCAATACTTGCTCCCATACTAATAGCTTCTGCAGCGGCTGCCACTTGCTTCATAGTTAGTTTTCTGAGGTAAAAAGAAACATTGAAAGACTTGATAAATTGAAAACATTTTTGCAGTGCCTGTGGACCAATATATAGAGATTTACATCTTTTGAGAGAAAAAAGAGTGCAGTTTTTAGGCAAAATAGAGGTAGAGAAAGTATAGTGACTTTTCTATGGGTAGCTATTGAACAATTAAAATTTTTTATGAACTTACTTATCTACATGGGGCTGAACTTTCAAGTAATTTTCCTGGACAAATAAGGGCCCCATGCTATAATCGTAAAAGAAGAGCCTGGATTTATCAATTAACGACATATCCTTCTGGTCAGGTTCATTGAACACCATTTTACACACTTGCCAAGGACCTAACACCGTATCTTTTTTGGCATTAGCGGAATCTTTTTGGGCCTGCTCCAAACTTATTCCTTCATCCAAATTTGCTAACATAGAAAGTTGGTTCAATGTTTGTCGTATGTCACAAGTTGTCCCATTTATTATTTCTGTAGCTATTTGAGGGTTCACTTTGATTCCTTCTTTGCAACATATCGACATAACAAAGCCCTTAAATAATAAAAGATTCTCATTGCATAAGTTTGCGACAATTATTGAGGGTTTTTTTACTTACAAGAATTTGCTGAGGTTTCGGTTTTTCAAATCTTAAATCAAAACAATAACCGGATAATGTCCTCATTTTTTGATGGTTTCTATCGTTACACATACAAATTATGGGAATTTTCGATGTTTTGATAAGACTTATGAGCTCTTGCATTCCTCCGCGATCCTCATTTCCTGCCATAACCATCGACTTCATCCATCAAAATGACTCTCTTTATTATTCAGACCTTGAATTAACGATTGAAATATGAGGAAAATCGAATATTATCAAACAATTAAATTTTTCATTTGTCTCATTACCAACCTGTATTATGGATATTGAAAGATGATATATTCTGAGTATTCAAAGCTGTTGCTACTTCTTGTTGGAGTAGCTTTTTACTTCTAGTATCCGAAGCATTGAATTCTACAATGTCAAAGCCCAAAGTTTCCGCAACTAAAGTAGCAGTAGTTGTTTTTCCTGAGAAAAGAGAAGTAAAATCACTATGTATATGTGTTCTATCCATAGAATATAGAGAAGAAGGAGGATTTGTATTATTTTTGTTGACACGGAATGGTTCTTGCAAATTAACTATGAAAACTGAAAATATTTACCAAACACGAATATAACCCTTTATACAGCCTGCTCTGATTCCTGAAAAATTGACAATAAGATCAATTGGGAGAAGAGCTAGGAGGGAAAAATGAAAGAATCGCAAATGAAGCGGAATTATCGCAGTAAGCTGTTTCAAACGCTGAGGTCAAACCGGACATTCAAAACAAGATAATATTTTCTAACAAGACACAAATAACCTACCCACACAAAATACAGAATCACAACAAAAAAAGTTTCCCCATTCCAATCCACAAAAGAAACATTGTCGAGGTCCAGAACTTAACAACACAAGAAACAACATCTCTCCAAACAATTTCAAGAATGATGCATTCTCGAAACACTTTGAATTTAATTAATGTATCAACAAGAATCCAACCCAACAACAAGTGAAAAAAATTAATTTCTATTCATATCTGAAAGACTTGCAGGATATCTCAGAGCTTTTTGCAATCAGATTGCAACCAAGTAGCCAGAAAATATCCACCAAAATCATTGATATTCACTTTGGAAGTACCAAGGAGGAGCTGATGAAGTCTCTTTCTTTTTATACATCACAGTTAAAGATATATTTTTTTTAAATTTTGTATAAGTAATAAATACCAATTTTTACATCTATCTACTGAAAGCAAAAAAACTGGTCCTAATAATATTAGGAAGAAAATTAAGTCAAATGTTTTCTTGCTTTTTGAATTAAGACACTTTCGAAATGAAAAAATTTTGTAATAGCAGAGAAATCTCTAGAGAATTCGTAATTGAATTAAAGTGACGAAAGAGCAGCTATTATTAGTTGCTCCTCATATATTTGAATAGATTATAATAGCTTCAGTTGTCTGAGACCCACATGAAATTGTATTTTAGAAGTTCAAGCGATATCTCGATATTCCCAAAAAAAAATTGATTATCACACTCACCAACTCCTGGTGGGCCACTCAACAGAGCACACTTGAAATATCCTCCATCATTGGATTTATCCCAAGGCTTGGGCTGAACAATTTTTTTTGTTTTCTCAAAGTTTCGTTAACATGCCAGCATTCCAGCCATTTTTTCAGTTTATTCATGTTACTATTGCTTAACTGTTGTCCAACTATCTGTTTTAAATCCTTTGGTTTGTATTTTTCAGACAATGACAAATTGCTGGAATTGGTCTCTTGTTTTTCAGCAACTTCCAATTGCTTCTCACTCACATTGGTATTTTTAACTTTCTGTTCACTCTTTCCATTATCCATATTCGATTCATCTTTAGACTTATTCTCTTTGTTTACTTTTTTAGGATTTCCGTTCTCCTCAATTTGCTGTATGTTTGTTTTTTGATCAGAACTTTTTTTATTTATTATTTGAGATTCCTTTTCTTTAGATTCTTCACTCTCATTTGATACAAATGAATCGTTAATACCAGCATCTTCAAAACTGGAAGTTTTAGAAACAGTATATTTTTTGGGCTTTCCAGACTTTTGAAGTATCAGATCTAAAAGTTCATCCTCAGATATTATCGGAATCTGATAGTTCTCAGCTTTCTGAAGTTTAGTTGGTCCTGGATCTTCTCCAACAACAACATAATTGACCTTCTCTGTGAAATATAATTTTTTTAATAAAAATAGCTCATGAACAAAAACATATGATTATCAGTTATGGAATAAAAAGTGTCTGAAAATTCCAATTACCTGTAATTTAAATGGGAAACGAGTTTGTATTCAAAACATCAATCAATTTGTTTTGATGAAATGAAGACATGTAGTAGTAACTTATGATTCATATTAATAATCTTATATCTACAACTTACTTGAAACATTATGAACAACTTTTCCTCCGTGTTCTTTCACCAAATTTTCAAATTCTTCAGACTCCAGTGAATCCAAAACACCAGTTCGCAAAAAAATCAAATTTGATAGACAATCAGCATTGCCCTATGGTTTTAAATAAAATTATATAAGGTTTGCTCCAACCCAAGAAAGGCTGAAGAATTATTAAATATGATGGCCCTTTTTAACTGTGAGTGATTTTTTCTTAAATATGAATATATCCTTTTTCTATAGTTAATTTGAATTTTTCCGTATAACATCACTAAATTATCTAAATCTTGGAAATTGATTATTTCCATGTACAAGAATGAAAATGCAAATACACTCAAAAGAACAATCATTTGGAAAAGAGAAATAATGAAAATACCTTAGGGTATTCTTTAGATCCATGATTCTTGGGACCTCCACGATTAAGATATTGTTGATATTGCATGGCACAGTATTTTTTCTTCTCATAACGATCTTGATCATCGAAGCCTGAATCTGTATGATTAAGTTTAGTTTTTTTAATTTTACTGGGTGTTTCATCTGAAAATGAGGAACATGATTGTATGTGAATTTTCTTGACTTGGAATGCATTTTCCAATCAATGGCCAGAATAAAAAACAGAATTAATCCTATTACTTAACCAATGCACTAAAGTTATGAATTGTAAGCAAAAAAATCAAGAATTGATAGTATGAGACGGGACAAGATATTCATTATATGTCTTGAATTATTGCAACATATTTTTGTAATCCGAAAATAATTGAATACTGGTGGATATCTAACTACAGTAACATTATTAAAAACCTGCCTTCTTTATGCCCTCAAGTGGTCTCTTCCTTGATGTTTTGTCTTTTGTCGGAGATATAGTTTTCTGCTTGGAAATTTCCATTTTTGATGTAGATTCTTCATCAATGTTCGAAGTTCCTTCGCTAACTTTTTTTTCTTCAGGATTCTCTTGCAGAGCACCTTCAATGGTTTTATCCAAAATGTCTTCATTATTCAGGAAAATGTCATCATCAAGATCAATCAATGTTTTTTCAAAATTTTTATCCCCATGGATTCCTAATTCTGTTTTTACCTTTTTACCCTTCTTGATAATTTCAGGTGGCTGCACTGCTGTTTTAAGTTTAGATTGACTTACTTTTGCACTAAAAATATCAGAAACACTAACAGGTTTTAAATTTCCTGCTTTGGTGGCTTGGCCACCTTCACTGGGAATTTTGTTCCGGTATCATCTTCAGAATCAGAGTTAATCTGTAGCTTCCGTTTTTTAGTATGAGCTCTTTCTGGAGTTGGATTTATGATATCATCATCACTGTCATCTACTATCATTGGAATATCATTACACTTCTTTTTGGAGTCACAGGATTTAGAACCTGCCTTCAATTTATTCTCATTTTTTGAATTCCTTTCTTTTTTACCTTTTTGAATTCCCTTACCAGGAGTTACTTCTGAACAAGACTCTGAATCTGAAGAAACTACAATTTTTTTGGTAGATGTGATTTTAGATTTGGATTTTGGAGATTTGTTTTTGGTTCTCGAACTACTAGTAGAGATAGAATTAGAAGATTTTGAAATCTTCTCTGCGTCTTTAGCTAATGGCTTAAAGAAACTCCTTATATCCTTAAAACATATGAGATATCAATATAAATCATATAACGAAATGAAATATTACCTTCGACATTACGATGTTTTTCTAAAATTCGAATAGCTTAAGGTAGGAACAAATACAATAATTATTCGAGTACAATGATAAAATTTAATTTACAATTATTTAATATTCCATACAAAAACAACTTTCTTCGGTTTCGTCCTCACAATATTTTGGACATTACGCGCCAGATTACTATTTGAACTACTGGACAAAGTGATACTAAAACCGATTTCAAGCGAATAACCAGTGATGACCGCGGTTATCTACGTTCCTGCCTGCGGTTATCTACGTTTATAGCCTTCAGGGATATTCCTTGTAAAATGATTATAACCTACAATGACCGAAGTCGCTTGAATGCAGTTGGTCCTAGTTGGTAATTACCAATGAGGACCAGGTTATTCGCTTGAAATCGGTTTTAGGCAAAGGGGTTGATCAAAAACAAAAGATTTCTTGAATGATATTTTCTTTGTAATATCTGTATAATCAAAGATTATAGGGTTTGATTAAAAATGAGTCTATAATAATGGAAAAATAAAAATGATGAGCTGAATCGAGTTTACATATGTATTCGACCAGGAAATAATGATTCAGCAGTTCACCTCTTAATTGCATGATGTGAAATTCATCTGCTATCTCGAGACATTATTTTTATGTGTTCCTTCAGTTCCATAATAAACATTTTATTATTCTGTCTGATCTTGATCAACCCTTGTATAAGTATCTGACATTTATGTAACGTTCAAGGGGTAGGTAACATTGAATGTAGGTAAAGAGTAAAGAATCTTTTGATCTACATTCTACACATAACAAATAACCTCAAATTTTAGGAAATTCAAATACTAAATGCAAAATCAAACACTTTTTAACATGAGAAATCATCTATTTGTCAATTAATAAATATATTTAGTCACTATAAAACACAATTTTTGAAACCTTCTAGGATCTATTCATTGAAAACTCCAATTACAAGAAGAAATGAATCAACCACTAATTTTGACAATTTAAAGGAAATAAAATTAAAAAATGTTTCTCTTACCAAATATTTGAGTAAAATTGAGGATAGGTTTAGAACGATATCATGTAGCAATGATAGCAAGTATAAAAAATGAAATTAAAGAATTGGAACCTATAATAAATTACCTGAGCCAAAGAAAAGAAATTCTACAAAATATGAAAAGCTTGAAGGAACTGGAAGATGAAGGTGATTCGGCACTTAAAGATTTAGTGAATTCTGATATGAAACAATATGCTCAAGCCTTGGAAAAAGTTGAAGAAGAATTGGTCAATTCTTTATTTATTCATAATCCTGAGGACAACTGTAGAGACGTAATATTTGAAGTAAACTCTGGAGTTGGTGGACAGGAGGCCATGCTTTTCGCGAAGGAATTGTTTGAAATGTACATCAATTTTGCAGAATTCAAGGGAAAGTATTGGAATATGATTTCTTCGTAAATGAAGACAAAATATGAAATAACATAACAACAAACAATACAGTTCTCTTACCTAGAGTTAATATTCCAAAACTGTTCATTAATTCTTTCATTTGCTTGACGAACTTTTACAATGAACAGATTCTGAGTTTTGCAATAATTGCTTGTTTGATATAACAAGTACTTTCTTTAAACATTTTGTATAAAATTTGATGGTTATACTTATTTGCATATACTGAGTCATACAACACACTTTTGTTTATTCTTCACAATGAACTAGAATTAAATATTTCTATTCAGGTTGGACAGTGGAAATCGCAGAACTTGCTGAGACAGATCTTGGAGGTTTAAGACATGGGTGGCTTGTTGATATCTGGAGAAAATGCATTTAAGCTTTTGAAGTACGAAGCAGGAGTTCACAGAGTACAAAGAATACCATCTACCGAAAAAGGAGGAAGAATACACACAAGTACTGTCTCCATTGTAACATTACCACAGCCAACAGACATTCAGATAAATTTGGAGCAGAAAGATTTGAAAATTGAAACAAAAAGAGCAACAGGTGCTGGCGGTCAACATGTCAATACAACAGATAGTGCTGTGAGAATAACTCATTTACCTACAGGTAATAAAATTGACATTGAAATTCTTTCTGAATCGCCCTGTGATGCCTTAGAGAGTATTACAAAGTTTGAATTCTCTATGGAGAATTCAGCAATAAGCAGTTGGGTACAGCTGGATTCCAGCCAATGAAAATTTGCTAAGTATTTCATAGATTTTTTGAACCTAGTTACGAAACTTGTTGTGATTGTACTTGCAGAATATAAATTGAAATTTTTTTGCTATAACCATTTCTAATAAATCAATAGCGGATTAATAGAGACAATGTTTGCAGATTCTTCCAAAGCAAAAAACTATTTCACAATATACTAGTGAATTCATAAATGGCTTTAGCCTTTTTTTTGCAATAATTTTTCACTTTTAGTTTGGTGAGCTTTAAAAGCACGTTCTTCATTTTTTTAATTCTATTTATCTTTATACTCGAAATTTGTTGATTGTAAATATTCAAAATTATAACAATATTTGGGTTTTAGCGATTAGCGTCGAATGTCAAGTTGACAGATCACAGATCAAAAATAAAAGAATAGCAATGACCAAACTGAAAACATTATTATACCAAAAAGAACTGGATACTCAAATGGAGAAGATGGATTCAACCAAAAAGAGCCAAGTACGTTCGAATTTCCGAAATGAAAAAATCCGGACCTATAATTTCAATCAAGATAGAATAACAGATCATAGGCTGCAGGGAAACGTACACAATTTAAAAGGATTTTTACAAGGTAAAGAAGCATTAGAAGAGATCATATTAAGATTAGACAATCATTTCAAATATGAAAAACTGCTGGAAAAAATTAACGAAATAAATCAGTTATAATTTTACAGATGTTATTTCCGAAAATCCTCCTAAAAAGAAACTTGATCAACAATTCATTCTGGCCCCATGACATCGTATATATTATTTCATCCCGAAATATAAATATCTACTATTTCCATATTTCAATTGAAAGATTTTTCAGATGCTTAGATGCAGTATCATAAACAAGTAGTACTGCATGTAATGGAGAAGATAAAGGATAAGTGAGACTACGGGTCGGTTTCACAAAACTTTGATTGGACCGTTAAATAATTGGAGCCACCGTGATTCGTTGAAAATTCAAAACGAGTGATTCGATTGGTTGAAGAGCATGTAGAGCATTATGTAGACGGTAGACGGCTACCAGCGATGCACATTGACAAAGATAGAGAAAGAAGAAAATAAATGGAGCAGTCTATGGCCTAACCACAAAATATCTATGCTCTAAGGTAAGGACAGATTTTCTATGGCCTAACCTTTGATGTTCTGTGGCCTAACCCGAATTTCTGATATGAAATTTTTAAACCAAATGAAATAAATTAATTACAATTTTGAAATGATTATTACAATTTCCAAAACCATCGTTCATCCTAATGCAACGCGTAGTGTCAGTAAATATGGTAGTTCAGATCGCTCAGCGAAAGTAATTCGTCAAAAATTTTTAGATTATTTTTTAAAGGATTGTAATCATCACTTCGTTCGTTCAAGTCCTGTTGTACCGTTTTGCGACTCCTCTGTAGCATTCGTAAATGCTGGAATGAATCAGTTCAAAAGTATATTTCTCGGCCTTCAACAACCTAGATACAGTAAAGTAGCAAACTCCCAAAAATGCATAAGAGTTGGAGGAAAGCATAACGACTTGAACATTGTCGGCAGAGATGGTTATCATCATACTTTCTTTGAAATGTTGGGAAACTGGTCTTTTGGAGATTATTTCAAGGCTGAAGCCTGTGAAATGGCCTGGAAGTTATTGTTGGATGTTTATAAATTACCAAGTGATAGACTGTATGTAACTTATTTCAAGGGGGATGAAACATTGAACCTCGAAGAAGATTTGGAAACAAAAGAAATTTGGCGATCACTAGGCGTTAGCGCCAACAGAATAATTCCTTTTGGAATTAACGAGAATTTTTGGGAAATGGGCGAAACTGGGCCCTGCGGCCCTTGTACTGAGATTCATTTCGATCATATCGGATCAGAAAATCGTTCAAATTTTCTAAACAAGGGTCTTTTCGACCTTACAGAGCTTTGGAATATTGTTTTCATAGAGTATAACAGAAATATAGATGGTTCTATCTCGATTTTACCTAATAAACATGTAGATACAGGAATGGGCTTTGAAAGATTAACAGCTATTCTTCAAAAAAAATCGAGTAATTATGACACAGACAATTTTACATACCTTATAAATGCCATTGAAAAAAATTGTTCAAATATTGAAAATTACAAAGGACTGTACGGAGAACAAGACTGGAACAACTTAGATACATCTTATAGGATTTTAGCCGACCATTTAAGAATGGTCACAACTTCATTAGCTGATGGAATAATTCCAGAACAAAATCAAAAACTCAGGAGAATAATGAGAAGATGCTTTTCCCTCAGTAACAATGTTTTTCAAAGAGATGGTCTTGTGAAGGAGTTATCAAATTATGTGGTGGAAAATTTAGGACATGTATACCCTGAAATGGAAAGAAATATTTCTCAGATTCATCAAATTATTGACTATGAAGAAGAAGTATATAAGGACCTACAAAAAAGTGCCCTCAGCGAATGGCAAGGTTTACTCAAAAATAATGATAAACTGAAGCATTTAGATATTTCAGAAACTCCTAGTCTCATTCCTGCATATAAAGATTTAATGAAACTGAAATCTAAGCAAATAGATGGAGAGATTGCATTTAAACTGTATGATACGTTCGGCTTGGACCCATCAGTAATAGAAAAATTAGCAATCGCTCTAGACTATCCTCTCGATAAGGAAGGATTGCAGAACCAATTAAATCTAGCTAAAAACAGGAGTAGGCAGAAAACAGAAATGAAAGTGAATAATATACTTGATCAGTTTCAACTAGAATCTGTTCCAAAAACTTGTGATAACTCAAAATATAATTATAGAAAACTGAAAGATAATAGTTATATATTTGAACCTGTTGAAGTGAAAGTTTTGAGAATAATACACCATGATGAAGTTGTGAAAAAAGTAGGATCAGACACATTTTGTGCTCTTCTCCTGGATAAAACAAACTTATATAGTGAAGCAGGAGGCCAAGTGGGCGACAAAGGTATAATTCAGTTTGACAAAGCTGTCTTTAATGTTACTGAAACTGTAAATTTAAATTCGTATATATTACATAAAGGTTTTCTGAAATGTAAGAAAACTTATAATCTGTGTGTTGATTCAGTAGGTACATTATCAGTTGATACAGTAAACAGAATGAATATCATGAGGAATCACACTGCTACTCATTTACTTAACTCCATATTGAAACAACTAAAAGGAGCAACATGCCAGAAATCCAGTAAAGTCACTGAAAACTTTTTAAATCTTGATATTGGTATATTTGGTCCCAAGCTGATGCTATCAGAAATTGAAGATATAGAATATAAAATCAACAGCATAATTTCTAAAAAATTAGAAGTTGAGACGCTTCAGATAGATGGTCAAAAGTTATTGGAATATGACGACATTATAACAGTTCCTGGTGAAATATATCCTGAAGAAAATTTGAGGTTAATTGAAATCAAAGAAAATGGCAGAGTCATTTCTAGAGAACCTTGTTGTGGAACCCATGTTTTCAATACGTCAGATATTGAACACTTTTCTATTGTTAAAATGAAATCTTTAGGACGGAGTACAGTATCCTTATTCGGAGTCACTGGGGAAAATTCTAAATCAGCGATGGAGAATGCATCAGAAATTTCTGATGAAGTGAGCATGTTGCAAAAAACAGTCTCTGAGATATAGATAAACCTGATGTCCTGAATATTGCCATAGCATCATTAAGAAGTAAAATCTTAGCATGTGAAACATTAATACCAATTTACACTAAACAGAAATGTTTGAAAGATCTTGATGAAATGAGCAAACAAGTAAAAAATATAGCAAAAGTAACTTTGAATGAGTTTATCGATATGGAGATGCAAAATGTTTTGGACTCCAAAGTGCAAACTACTTTTTCGAACAAAAAATATATCATTCATTACCTCAGAACATCGATGATATTAGAAACAGTTCCTTTGCAAAGAGCAACTAAGATGTGTAAAAATATTCCTGTTATTGTGATCTCATATACTGATAATGTCGTCCAAGCTAGGTGTTGTGTCCCAAAACAGTTTTGTACAGAAGATTTTAATGCTCATAAATGGTTGGAGGAGAGTGTAGTGAAAGTATTTGAAGGAAATATTACGAATGTGAAAGGACAGAATGAGAAACTTGTGTGTAATATGAAACCTAAAAGGGTAAATATTCAAGACTGGGATTTTCTTCTTAAACAGAGTATGTCAGCAGCGCAAGAATTTGTGGATAAATATCTGTAATTATTGTTCAAATTATTATTTATTTAGAAATATATGGATTGATTCATTGTTGAACTGATTTTTCATGTTTATATAGGAAATCAAACAGTTTAATTTTAGAAATAATAGAAATCATATGATTCTCAAAACCACAGAATCAAGAACCATGGAGTTACAACCTCCATGCACAGAACACTGAAAAAGGATCAAATTCACAACATGGTACATTGCAATTGGATATAATGTACTGTATTTAAAGTATTATATAGATGAAATCACTCATAATATCGATTATAACATACATAATTATGGAATCAGTCTCTGATATCTTCAGACAGTTATTTTTGTTTCTTTCTGTTGGTATTAGTTATTTGCCAGGTAACGACCCAACCGACCAATGAAAACATAATTAAGCATTCAAATGTCATAATTCAATTTATCTGGTGGTAACGTCTTCTATTCAACGGTTGTTTTGTTATGTATATAAAAATATCGATTCTTTCGAGGAATATTTACATTTCGGTATTATTATTTATGTGTTGTGTTTTTTAAGAAGATATTATGGCAGATGGAGATGATATAAAACAAATCAAAACAGATCTTTCGAAACTGCAGTTGGACGAAACGTAAGTAACAGATCCATCAAATTGAATTCTCATTGTATGAAATAGGTATGATCATGTTGAATCACTCTTTTTCAGATAATTTTTCGCAAGGAGATATGTTCATTTGTATTTCGCACACTACTTTATATAATGTGATACCTGTCTGGTAGACAACCTTTCATGCAATTAACAATTTACCTTTATGGTCTACGCCAGTTATTAAAAAAGTACTTAAATGGAATTTCCATTTAAAAAATTGCAATTTATTTAATACTTCTGTTACTACTTGCCCGGGGCTAAATTGCAGGACTTTATTATAGATCACGATATAGGTGTAGACTTTAGTTTGATGCATATAAGAGCAAAATCAAAAACCAAAAAACATATGAAACCTCAAATTAATACTGAGAAGACCCAAAATACCTATGCTGTCAGGCATATGAAATATATGGAATTTATTGAATAGGTATTCCACCAATCTGAGTTTCACTGTGAGTGTTTCAATGAGTATGTTATCCTACTCTGGTTTCTTCGTTTGAACTGCATTCACCTATTAAATAGATGTATTATTTCTAGAATCAGAGCTGGAGCAAAATATTTATGTCAGCTTCGGAAGCTAGTATTGTAGTATATAGTATCTATATATAGAGTTGCAAAAGAAACACAACAACCATTTAGAATCTTATGAGGGCTGAAATTTTACTCTGATTAATGTATTTCAAATACATTAATCTCGAGGAATGAAATCATCTAAATATTTCTCATAAGAATATCTGACATTTACAGAAATACTTTTCAATTTGATTTTATCATTAAATTCATAACTTGATTCATCTATGACTATGGGCGAAGATATATGTGACTTTGAAAAACCTTCAATAGATCTTTGAGAAATATATGGTTATTTAGTTCTTGGTAATTGCAAAAATAAGCAGAGTTAATTATGTTTGCTCAGTCTATGTGAGTTTTAATTCTTAACCGGTGGTAGAACTAATTGAAATGAACTTTCATCTCCTTATACAGCATATGTATGGGAGTTTTAGAAGACGTAAATGTGTGTGAAGGGGTACCACACCATTGTCAGTGTGATAAAATAGCTTAGAAAAAACTTCTGAAAAACAAACTTTGTAACGTACCCTATGGGTGTAGTGACTTCTGAAGTACCTAATCGAACAAAACCAAATAAACTATTCGATAATAAAGGGTATTCCCCTTTTCTAAAAATTTCAGTTGAAAAATAATAATTGGATCCGTCAAATTGTTAAGTTTCTAGAATAAAAACGAAAGTGTTTTTTTTTTTTCAATGTGGATGCTGAACTCAAAAAGACATACTGGAAACTTCAATCGAAATTTCACGGAATCTAACAGGCGATTTCGTTTGGAATTATCAACTTCGAAGAGTTCTTTTTTAAATAAAAAGAAACTTTACAAATTTTCTTGTCATTAATTTTGAAAATTTTCAATTTAGCAATTTTATTCGCTTTATTAATGAATGATTATTTTTTATTAGATTATTCATAAGTTTGATTAGAATTGTCTTTTTACGTCAGAGATTAATTCAAAAGTCGGAAGCAAAATCACATTTGTCAATAATTTTTTTGTTGTGATTCGATTTTAGGTATCGCAAGCATGATATACATGAAAGTATTGAATATATGCTTTTGTTAATCCTTTTAAAATCTTTCGTGTTGATATGGGGAATGTTGCAATTTTAAAATATTGAATTATAAAGATTACAAACAATTTTTTATCCTGAAAGCCACCTGTTTTTGTTTGGTTCGCATCGGATCACTCTGTAAAAAAAAATAGTGGACTTGTTATCGGTTTATCCCGAACTACATCCAGTTGTCCCGAATAAGCGTGCCAGGATATGAATATGTATTCTGTAATTGAAGATCTTCGAATTTGCTAGAAACAGGTGATTTTTTTTTCATTCTGAAAAAAAGCTATAAAAAAAGATATATTGAGACTGCTAGCATTAAGAAAGGCTACGGTGGTGGAAGACGCTGTACTGCAAAGGCGCCAGCAGTCGTCGAAGGGTGCGTCAACGATTGAAAAAAATTCGGCGCGCTCTGCACATCAGCTCGCCTTGGATCTCAACGTGAGCAACTGCAGCATTCGTCGCTTATTGAAGAGGAAGCTTGAGGTCCAGCCATTAAAAAAAAATAAGTCTAATGAAGTCAAAACATGTCAACGTCGCAAGCGGTTGGATCGACCGAAGGAACAGATTTGCTGCTTCCGAACATTGTTTTCTCCGACAGGAAAACTTTCTGCATTGAGCAGTATTTAAACAAATAAAACAATCGTGATTGCTTGAAGAGGCGTACCAGCGACAAGCAGCCAACCAAATCATGGTCTGGACGGTGATGTCGGAAAAAGCCATTCTCCGCTCGTTTTTCTGCCAATGAGCCGCTACAATGTCAAGATAAATGAACAAATCTAACGCGAAAAGACTTGAGTTGATACCATGGGCATGCAAAACATTTGGTTCAGAGCGTTGGACATTCCAACAAGACTCAGCTCCCTCGCATAAAGCAAATGGCAAGGAAAATTTATTGAGATCGAAGGTTCCTATTTTGATCGACCGTGGAATGTGGCCGCTGTCCTCACCCGATTTGAATCCGCTCGAATACTGTGTTTGGGTCATTGTACAGGCCAGGCCAAGGCTTGTTCTAAAAATCACACATTGGATCGCTCAAGTTGTCCCTGACACGAGAATGGAACTAGTTTAAGTGTGAAGGTCATTCGAGCAGCGTGCGCCTCGTTTATAAAGAGACTCGAGTTATTTGGATGACCAAAGGCGGTCATATTCCTTCGGAGTAGCACATTGAAACATTTTGGACTTTCTGCTTTCAAATGCAAAAAAGCAAATTCAAAAACATTGAAAATTAACAGAGATTATGGACAGTTCAATTGCCGGATCCGACAGGATATTAAACCATCATGTGCTTCAATTTAGGTCTGCTTGATCAAATGCTCATGCTGGCTAACTGCTCAATAGGCCAAGCAAATGAGATTCAAAAAATGGTGGAGTTCGGGAAACTGTTTTTAATCATTCTTTTATGCCTCTAATAAGAGCAATTTGAGCTTTGCCTCAATTTCTCTGTGGAGTGTAATTCGTGACGTTCAAAAAACCTCGAACTTTTCGACCCTTTTAGGTTTCTTTCGAATAGCTCCTAAACTGAGCACTTTATCAAGAACATTGCAATATTCAAAAGTGTTAAGAATTAAATTCTGCTTCTAGAAAGTATCACGACACTATATTTTGAACAAGTAGTTTTAAAGAAATGACGTCCAAATATGGCAAATTTTCACACTTTTCAAAAAAACATATTTTTTCACTATAAAACGTAAAATACCTAAGAAACTACGAACTTCAGAACGAAATGTCATAAAATAAGAGTTGTAGACCATCATATTGTGATAAACCCAATTCTCCAAACCACAATGTTAAATCGCGCAATAGCTCATCCTGCTGAGGATGCTGATCATTTCATCCTAGCTAGTGCTATTGAATTTGCTCAGCAGTCTCAGGGGTTCGTGGATAGTGTTGGGGAGGACACTGAGTTTCTCATAATTTTGATTGTTCCAGTCTCTATGTGGACCAACTATTTTTTAATAGGTCCTGGCAAAGGCAAGCAAGACGATGTTGTCTTTTCTCCCTTGCACAACAAGTTTTGATTTGTTTCGAAAAACAACATATTATTCCTTCATGCTTTTAATGGCTGCGACACTACGTCATCTCTTTCGGTAAAGGAAAAATGAAATTCCTAAAGACGTCTGAAAACAACACAAACCTGCTGAAAGCAGCAGAATTGTTTAGAAAATCTAATGCTTCTGCCGATAAGGTCGACGAGGCAGGGAAGAAATGCATGGCACCCCTTTATAAAAATTATTTTATTTCAAGCAATTAAATGTATTGTGGTACGAGATGTTCGAAAAATTGTTAACCAATACCTCATTTAATCTTGCCTCTGTGCCTCCAACTGAAACACAATACTCTCTAAGGAAGTATGTAATGTATATTGTTCTTAGCAATGAGTTGTATTATTAGTTTATGAGTCCCACATTTGTTATTATAATTGATTTAGTTCATTTTCAACGTTTTCAGAAATTTCAGTTGTCCTTCACCAAGACACTGAGGGAAAAATATGTTGGTTTTCGAAACAGGGAATAACTTGTAGTGCAAAGAAGAAGAGACAATTTATCGTCTTGCTTGCCTTTGCCAGGCTTTAGTAAAAAAAATTTGGTGCACATAGGGGCTGGAGCAGTCAAAATTACAAAAAAGTCAGTGTACTCCTCAACAATAACCATACACTCATGGGATTGCTGAGCAACTTCAACAGCACTAGCTACGATTAAATGATCAGCATTCTTAGAAGGATGAGCTACTGTGCGATTTTACATTGTGGATGGGATGGGGCGGGTTTCGTATTTATCACAATTTGATGGTCTTCAACTCTCATTCAATAACAGCTTATAGTTCCAAAGATATTATATGTTTTATAATGAAAAAATGTGATTTTTCGAAAAGTGTAAACATTTTTCATATTCCGATGGACGATTTCTATAAAAATACTTGTTCAAAATATAATATCGTAATACGTTTTAGAAGGAGAATTTAATGCGGAAAACTTTTGAATACAACAATTTTTTGATTGAGTGCTTAGTTTAGGAGTTATTCGAGAAAAACCTAAAATAGTCCGAAAAATTCGAGGTTTTTCGAACGTCACGACATACGCTACACTGGGAAATTGGGGCAAAACTCAAACTACTCTTATCAGAGGCCTAAATAATTGATTAAAACAGTTTCCAGAACTCCACCAATCATTTCCAGGCAAAAGACTAATTTGCTTGGTCTACAAGTGCACGAGCGGCTTAACCGTGTCCCGCGGAATGAAAACACTCGACCGCTAGCTAGGATAGTCAGTTGGTCGAACCCGCAGCCTGCGATCGCTCCTCACAACCCGATCTCGTCCCTTTAAACGTATTTCTATAGCTACCACATCCAGAATCCCGCGTCATCGGTCGTCAAGCGTACGGTCCATGTTGCCCTCCGAATCTCGCAGTTTGTCAATTTTCCCGACCCGTTTCGGCGTTTTTCGCACGTTATCATAAATGGCAACTCGGAGGAAAAACTGCTACTTTCGATCGGTGCCGATACGGTGAAATTCCCGTTCGTTTTTATCCTGTGCGAAGGACAATTCACGATTCCCCCAGTGGCTGTGTCAGAGACGCGTTAAAATGTCATATTTCGGCTTCGCCAATTATGTGAGCCCTCCTCAGAGTCCGGTCGACGGAAGGAAGTCCCCGATAAGGTCGCCTATCATCCCCTTTAAGTGAGTGTCCTATAACAACGTCCAGGTTGTATGTGATGAAGTGAATTGGGATATTGTTGTGATGCTTTTCAGTAGATGTTATGCTCGGTAATCTGGCACGAACGTAAAACAGCTTATGAAAGGTTGTTTTGTTGAAACTCATCAAATGCACTTGATGAATGGTGTGTGTCACTGTAAAACTTACTGAAGGAGTTCAAACTTCTAGTATTTGAGTCGAAGTTGAATATGCAAACGCCGATGTTCTCAAAATTAAGAATGTTTCAGACCTAAAATGTCAGCTTATGAAAAAATGAATTGGGAATCTCATTTGATGTTCGTTTATTAGTTACTTCTCAGTACTTACATGACAAAGGGTCAAACATAGAATAATAAAATATACAGCACAATATATTTATTCAAGCAAAACAGCAATTGTATAAGAGTTTTTAACAGGTAACATCCAATTCATATAATGAAACTTAGAGAAAAATCCTTACCAGAAAAAATCCTTCCTTTTCTGAAAGAAATTAAATTGTTCATGAAGAAGCCGAAATATTACATATTCAAGGACATCTCTTTTTCAAAAAACATTGCTGGAAGAATAGAGCCAGGCTTCTTTAAGGTACACCCGAAGCATCAATCTAATTTAAGAACATCTTGATTTTCATTTCAAAGAAAGAGAGATAGGCTTCTCCAACACATCCTTAACACCACTTTGAAAATATTGAAGGCGAGGACAGAAAAAAAATTATTCACATTAATCTTGATCAAGCTATGGTTTATTCAGTATCCCAAACCTTATACCTAGTTCTCTTGAGATTTGAGAAAAATCTCTGCTTTGAGAGCTTGCTGTCTAATTTTTAACTTGATCACTTTAGTCCCCCGAAATTCACTGAATTGAAATTAAAAATTCTCTCATCTTTTACCGGGAGAGGTTTTTCAAGCGAAGTCGGCCATCTAAGTAATTATAACAACCGTATGCAGAAAATTAAAATATCGAGAAGCATGCAAGAACATTCCAAACCCACTGAAGATATGGAGAAGTATTGTCACAGCTATGAAGTTTTTGGGTCGCGTTTGAAAAAACATTCATAAATGCTGTCAGTTTGAAATTGATGATGTAATATGTTTGAAAAACCTTTGAAGGATCTATTGAATTTATGTGGTGAAAACATAAGAGAAGTAGGAAAACATTTTATTTAATTCGAAATGCTCATTTTTTCAAGTTATCTACATTTTTTTCATTTAATTTCTTCACCAAGAAGTTGTTGTTACAACTTCGTATCTACCACCAGAATACTTCAAATTTTACCTATCTACAAAGAATGAGAACTTTACACTACAGACCTATATGGAAAGGGTGTCAGGATTATTCCTTTTTTGTGACTTATCTAATTTGTTTAATTTTTCAATGCTGAAAATCACGATGTTGCAGATGGATTTTTATTTTTACCATAAATTTTTCTAACAAGGAATGTGAAAGATTCTGATGAATCATATCACAGACGTGGATATACTCACCCCCTAAAACTCAATCTTCTTCATTTCCCCATAGGGGCTATATCCCATAACTCTTCGAGATAGAGTTATGAAATAAAAGACCACCCACCACCAACGTACCAAGTTGCCGATGATTTTCTTTACGTCTTATGTAATTTTTCTAAAGTACTTCAAAATATTCAAGTTCGAATTGTAGCGACGAAAATCGTAATCAAATCAAGATTTGATTGCCGTGACTTGTAAAAGGCATTATAATACTATAATAATAGATACCAACTTCGATTAATCTTTTTCTAGGTAACAATACATTTCTTCTCGTCAGGTATAAAGTTTGGAGATCGTATTAAAAAATACCAAAGGCGGTATTTCTCCACAGATGAACCAATTTGGACATTTTCATATTGAATTATGTGTATTTATTTAATTATCAAATATCCTTCATTTACAACTTTCATTCATCTAACTATCTACGTTTTGAAATTAAATTATCTTATTTCTTCATGTGATACTGGATGAAAAACATGGATGAAACACAATGACACTAACACAATTTGAAGTATAGGTATTTTGAATTATTTATTGAATTAATTGATTGAAAATCTTTGTTTTTCACATCACATTAATAACATTCTGGCAATTGAAGTTAAGTATTCAACATCGATGTTAACTAAAAAAGAAGAAAGGTATAGGTAAAATCCATATTCTTCGCAAATGTCATATCAATTCGCAAAATTATGTCATTAACTGACATTATTATTTTAATGAATCGTCAAACTCATCATAATATTCATATTTTCTAGTTTGATGTGCCTCACTTCAAACTTATTGGACAATATCTACATTGTTCCAATGCGATAAATACATCGTAGATAAAAATTCAACCGAGTTTTTCATTTCAATGCCTGTAAATAGCTTGATAATAATTATGTCAGTTATTCTAAACAGGGATGAATTTCATTCATACAAATTGACCTATTGGAAATTTTAATTTTCATGCAGCTACTTCATACGATAAATCTCGAAAAACAATAATTAACACATAGGGAAGTTATCTGTCATTAATTAATCATCGATATCAATTAGCTTTTCTTGATATTTTTATTCGATAACACAAGTGAAAGGATAGTTTATTTCCTGATGAAAAATCGGCTATATGACCACATTGAATAGAAATTCTTGATATCCTTTTTAAAACTGATATCGTTCAATATCATCCATTTGTAAACATTCACAGGAAATAATTTGCATCTCGAAGTGAATAAAATGATGAAATCCACAAACTGCTTCCAAATGAACAAATAATTCTAGAACGCAATTCATAATCTCAATACTAATATATTGTGTTCGTTTTTATTTTTTATTAGGAGCATAGATTTCAGTTTCTTATTTTCAATTGAAACACTTTTTTTATGAGGAGAAAAAATGTAATTTATGTCATTTTGATTCAAATTGATCCGACTATTTGATATTGAAATCGGATGTTTATAATGTGTAGTTCCAGGCCGAATAATATACATAAGGCCATATTCTTTATTCTGATTGCTTCACTCACTTTCAGCGCATCCTACGATAAAACAACCAATTGAAGGCGTGACATATTCATACCGCTCAATGCCATACAAGTTCACGTCGAAGTAGATTGCTTCAATTGCTATTTACATCAGGGAATAAAGATATATCGTCATAGCCTACATAGTACGAGTATCTTTATGAGATGGAATTGCTATAAACGATAGCGAAAAATAATGTTCATTAAACTTAGTCTTTCGCTTTCGCCTATTTTAAAATGTGCCCTCCTGAATCCTACAGGATGTTACGTGAAACCCCAGAGACAACATTTTAATTGAGATAGATGCTTCTCGAATATGTACGGAACTAAAAAAAAAATTTCTTGAAACAACATGTATACGGAATGTTTCATAAATAACAGAAAAAAATCGTATGGGCAACTTTCCAATCGTCACAACGTTGTATAGTGTACTCCGATGTTTTGGTTGCCCTATTGCTTATGCAACATTTCATTTATATTCTCTCGGTCGTCTGTGTATCTTTAATGTTATGTTAATATTCTTGAGAACTGTTTGAATAATAATGTTTTTTTTTTTTATAGAAAACGAAATGTATAGGTACTTTTATCTCTGTATTAGAAAATGGCGAACTAGCTATCGGTCTATATTAAATAAATAATTCAGAATCCGAATGAAAACGAATGAAAAATCATATTACCGAAGCAGTTGATGAATTTTTGGAAAAATACTGATTATGTTGACGAAAATTTGTATAAATTAATGAATGATATAACCATATTTTCGAATATACCTATCTCGTAAATGATTTTATCGAACGAGATGATTTTCGAAATATAGGTTTTCATCGAGATTGATATGTCTAATCTTTTACGAATACAAAATTTCACTAACATTTATTATTTTTTTCATTATACCAGTAATTCAAGTTGAATGTTATTATATGAATATTTGGCTATTTTGGAAAATAAAAGTATTCTCTACTAGCTCAAACCCGCGGCTCCGCTCGATTAATATTTCAATTTAAAACGGTACTGAGAGGTCCGCAACCCCACATTCATAACCTCGTATCGAAGGAGAGACAGGCACGTGACTACGTGACAAAGCTATCTCGCGTAGAGTCAATAACTTCTTGCTCAAATTCGCATTCGTTCAACCTGCGGTAACTTTTGATGTTTCTATTAGAAAACTATACGGTAAAAAGCATTTTTCATCGGGAATGAATGCCGCAGATAACAATCACATTCATTTTCATATGAATTCATTCCATGCCAGTCGGGAGCCCTCTTCAAATTGAACATTAATTTGAATTGAACTAAAGATGTTAAAAATGGTTATCGTGGGTTGACCTCAGCAGTTAGACATATGCCGTAGGGGACTTTTATAAAGAACTTTTTGAGAAGTACAAAATTTTTTGTGACCATGTTTTTCTATCTCTTATAGTTTACCCAGCGTCGGCCGTAAAAACCTGAAAAAAACGGGTTAATTACCGAATTTTTCATGAAAACTCGATATTTTTTCTCATTTCTCCGTGATATAGGAATGAACACTACATGAAAACCTCCAAAAGAAAATTATCTACATTATAGTGAAAGTTTCATCAAAATATGTCATCTGGTTCTCGAGTCCATAGAGGACAAACACACGGACATTCACATTTATAATAATAATAAATTAATAAATATAATAAATATACACTCCCCGTCAATAAATTCCGGACAGGCAAAATTTTTGTCAAATTCAACACCCTGTATCTTTTTTCGTGGTTCTCCGATTTGGTTGCAATTCTCACCAGGTGAAGTATTGGGACTTGTGATATCAACCTGAAATTAACTTTGCAAAAATACCTGTAGTTTATCTGTTATACAGGTAGAAACAAAACCTCGTTTTATACCCTCCATTTCTAAACACCCTGTGGTGAATTTGAGGCGGAAAATTTTATATCATTAAGTTTTAATTTGAAGTGTGACCCTTTCTTAACAAAATGTTTTTTAATTTACGTCAGTATCTGCTTAAAAAAAAAAAGATATATATTTTCAAAGAAAGTGTGCATTTTTTCAATTTTTATAACAATTTAAAACATTACAATACCTTATCGACTAGCAATCATAAACAAACATCTGAAAATTACTAGCGTGTATTTCCACCCCGCTTTCTCATCACTTCTACCATACGATTTTCAATGCATTTACGAATTGCTTCTGGGGGAATATTTCCCCAACAATTTCTGTTAATGCAGAACAATGCTAGGCCTCACGTTGCACGGGTTGTAACAGAATACTTAGAAGAGGCGAATATTCAACGATTGGTGTGGCCAGCCAGAGGTCAGGATTTAAATCCAATTCAACATGTATGCTTGGTAGCCATGTTCGAAATCGGCAGTCCAACACCTTACCCGATTTACGAACAGCCCTTCTTGAAGAACGGGAAAATATTCCCCTAGAAGCAATTCGGAAATGCATTGAAAGTATGCAACGTCGTATGGAACAAGCGATGAGAAAGCGAGGTGGAAATACACGCTATTAATTTTGAGATAATTGTGTATGTTTGTTTGCTAGTCGATAAGGTAATGTTTTAAATTGTTATAAAAATTGAAAAAATGCAACACTTTCTTTGAAAATGTATATCTTTTTTTAATAAGCAGATACTGACGTAAATCAAGAAATATTTTGTTTAGAAAGGATTACACTTCAAATTAAAACTTAATGATATAAAATTTTCCACCTCAAATTCAACACACGTGTTTAGAAATGGAGGGTATAAAACAAGGTTTTGTTTCTCCCTGTATAAGGGATAAACTACAGATATTTTTGCAAAGTCAATTTCAGGTTGATATAACAAGACCCAATACTACACCTGGTGAAAAATTTCAACAAAATCGCAGCACCACGAAAAAAGATACAGGGTGTTGAATTTGACAAAAATTTTGCCTGTCCGGAATTTATTGACGGGGAGTATAGATATAGATAGGTATAGATTGAAATATTTTATGGGAGATCTTTGTATTCTTTTGAAGGTTTTTTTTTAGTGCTTTCTCTCCCAGTGTCTGAAACAAAAATCAATTTGAAATTTTTAATAATAGATAAAAGGCCCCTGCGTAAAATTGAAAAGAAACAACATTTCGAACTGTTGTAACGTGTGTAACGTTTCGGAATCTATATCAGACAAATTCTCCAATTCATGAAACTTTTCGAAATTGTAAAAAATTATTTGATGAAGTTGAGAATTTATCTGACGAAGGAGTCTGATTTAGAATCCGTTATACGCAGGAGCCTTTCTCCTATTATTAAAAAAAAGTTCCTATTGATTTTTGTTTCAGAAACTGGGAGAGAAAACCTTGAAGAAACTTTCAGAATGAATGCAACTCTGTTCAAAAGGTTCACATAATTCTGCTACAGTTTTCCGAATATTTAGTTAGACTGTTAAGCTAATGCTCGGAAAAAGTTTAGTGGGTTTCCAGGGATAGTATAGCTCAGAAGAAAAGGGTTGCCATTAAAAATACTCTACTTACTTCTAACCTTCTTGGAGGATGCTCATCAATCTCTTCAATTATATATGACAATTTTCGTTATTTGAGATGAAAATTGACATTTGTCTACGAAAGAGCGTTTTCTACTTACTCAGTACTTGAGAAATTTTATTAGGAGATGAGCGATGAATGATCTTCAATCCAATATTTACTGTTTGATCAAACATGAATATCTTATTTGCTATACATGACTAATGATATTCCGTTCAATACCTTCTCCCATGATACGGAGTTCCTGTAATAACTGATTCAGTGAGGTTCAATTCGGTAAACGCTGTTGCCCTTTTCAATGATGAAACCGTTTAATGAATTAAGTTGTGAGTGTAACGAGCCTTAAGTGGAATATTATACCCCGCAGTGCCTTTTTTACGGCACTTACTCCATAATTTCCACTAGGTGGACTTCATTCGAATTTTTCCATAAATTACGTATCTCGAAATACATGTGTTGAAGGGGTCAACGCCTCACTATCATGATAATCATCGCTTGCGAAGCGAAATTTTTCAGTAGTGAAAATTCATCGATGTAAATTGGTTATATAACAGATTTATTCATCAATTTGTTCAATGACTGGTATGATCATTCATAATGTACCTACACAATACCGAGAATGAATGAAGGCGTATCTGTTTAATATTTCATCATTCGAGGACTTCATTAAAGCTCTTTCTATGAAATGATGGAAGGTCTGTTCGACATACAGATGTCCTGTGAGTGAGGATACATATTTTAATTCTGAGTAGAATCAAGAATCCCAAATATGAATTTCATTAGGCCCTTAGTTTTCATAATGAACGGTGCTTTTTGAATATTGCTAAAAAAGTGTCCTCCAAAACAACTCAATCGATTTAAGTATCAATGATTACATTATTGAGTTAAAATCATTTTTCAAAAAATAATTAAAAATATACTGTCCAGGATTTTCTTAGGCAACCTTTTTCAATATACACTGCGCAAAAATATTAACGCACATTCTGAAAATCTCAATTTTAATGAAAGTTAACTCTACATTGACTTTATAACTTATTTTTTATGTTCTATCGGGAAGGTTTTGAACGAAACAAGACACATTAAATGGAAGAAAAATTCAGGATTTCACCGAATCTTATGTGAAAGGAGAGAAATGAACAATTTTTAAAATACTGAAATGCTGATAAGTGATTTAATACTTGGTATTTCCACCCCTTGAGTTAATTACAGCTCGGAAACGACGGTTCATACTCAGAATGAGTGATATCAAAATGTCTAAATCTAATCCTTCCCAAATTTCTCCGAGTTGGATTCCTATTCCTTTTATTGAGGTTGTCCCCTACCTGCTCAATCGGATTGAGATCTGGACTTCTTGCAGGCCATTCCATTCGAGAGACTTCAACCTCTTCAAGGTACTCCTGAACGATGCGCGCACGATGGGGTCTGGCATTATCGTCCATGAAAATGAAATTTTCTCCAATGCATGGGGCAAATGGCACTACATGCTCTTCAAGAATGTTCCTTATATACTTATCAGCATTCATAGCTCCATTATCAACGACCACTAGGTCTGTGCGAGCAGTCAAAGATATTCCACCTCGTACCATAATCGATCCTCCCCCGAAACCAGTAGTATTCAGGAAATTGCACTGAGCGAGCATATCTTTCATGTGGACGTCTGTATACAAGGGAACGTCGATCACAATGGTAGAGGCAGAATCAAGACTCATCTGTGAAGAGAACTCTTTCCTAATCGGCCTCTTCCCAATGGATATGCTCTCTCGCAAAATCCAAACGCGCCCTTCGATGGTCTGGGGTAAGAGCTGGGCCTCTTGCCTAGACACGAGGCCTTAAATCATATTGTCTGAGTGCTAATTTGCATCCTCTGAGTTTGCTCAAGCTGATTTTGAAGGAGGCGAGCGGTTGCAAACCGTCGTCTCAATGAAGAAACTCTCAAGTAACGTTCTTGAATGGCAGTTGTTACCCGTGGTCTACCCTGTCCTGGTCTTCGGATATTCATACCTGTCTCCCTGAATCGCTGCAACATTCTGGACACACTTGTGTGGGAAACTCCAAACCTTTCTGCAATTCTTGTGTATGTTCCCCCTTCTTCTAGCAAAACTACCGCTTGGGCACATTCATCAAACGAAAGAAAAACTATTGATCACTAGAATTGATCGAGAACAACTGATTTTAGAATGGAGCCAAAATCTGATACTATCATCTTTTTTTATTCCTGCTGGGGAAAAAACATCTGTAATGTAGAAAAAAGTTGAACGTGGAAAACATATGCATGCATAATTCTGATAAAAATAATTATCATTGAGAACACTTTCAGTTGTAAAATAAATTTGAGTGTTCCATAATGTGCGTTAATTTTTTTTGCGCAGTGTATTTTGTAACATGTGAAATTTATTATAAAATAAGTTTCATTCTATTATCAGCTCGCTGAAGGTAGATGTATGCATCTTCTAATATAATATCAATATGAAGGAGTCATGGCATAGTTAGGACATAAAAATTTAGCTCAACGGGCTTCCCGATAATCAACATATTCCGGATTTAGCAATTTGTTTACTCGATTCTTGAATTTGCACCATTGGAAATAACCTTTTGGCGGTTGGTTCACGTCAGTCAATCTCGTGATGGTTTATTGGTTTATGTCGAGGTAGAAGATTTAACTTGAGCAGGTGACATCTACAATCAAATAGACGGTAGGAGGAAGCAATCAGAGGAAAAGAACGTTCCCCTCAAATGTTGGAGCCTCAAGTTATATTTAGAAGACGCTTCTGTCTTGATGCGGTGTCACTTCCCGTTGAGTTGGCCCCCTTGTTTTTGTTTTGAAATTTCCTTGGATGTCAACTCGACGTACCTTACTAGTAGATTCAACGTGAGAATTTATGACTTCCATAATATATAAGATTTTTCGGGATTTCAAGAGGAACGAATGCGGACTGTTCGAAAATTGACACCAATAAACTTGTTTATTGTTTCTGGCAATATTTGTCGACTTCCTGAAGCAATTTATTCAATGCAATAATAGCCTGTCATTCGGTGGATTGCTGACGGAAATATTTTTCCAACCAAGAAAACTGGCAGTCCTTCAAGCAGTAAATCATTTCGAAGAGATGAATGCATATTCTGATATTACTTAAAGTTCTAGTTGGGTTATTATATTCATATAAAACAGGGGGCTTATTGCATCAAACTACTTTGTAACATTTCACTTTGAACTTTTCAATTCTGAATGCATTTCGTGCAACGTAATTCATTTGATAAGTGAACCACACCATTCAAGAAAATATTTCAATTTTTAATTTTTTTTATTTTGTTACTAAGAAACGCCTATCTTGAACTTGGTATCTCATGTTATGACCAAATTGTATTCAATCGATCTAAAAATAATTCTTGTTATATTTTTCTCCTGTGATTGAGTGTTTTACTTTGCGATCGATTCTTTAAAACTGTTAATTTGAAGTGATGAAAATTTTGATTGGAAAAATCCTAGAAATAAACACTTTTTTTCTAATTGCTTTCATTGAGCATTCATTTATTTGGAACATACAACTACATATTCTTAATCTCAACGATTCCAAACTTATCAGATTTGAACAAATATTAATACTTTTCTAGGTTTTATTAATATATTTTCTTCCTGTGAAAAACCCACAGAAATTTTCAGTTGCTTTCCGTGAAACTGAGATGACAATAATTATTGGACAGAGTATACCTACCATAAAATCAATCAAATTGACATTTTAAAATCAGCTTTCCTGAAATCTTAATACTCACACCGAAACATTGAAAGCTCTAACTAACAAGTCTAAGGCTATAGAAATATCGCAACTACCTCCCTAATAAAATGAGTTATTCATGTGACAAAAGTCGAGCCCTACTGTCTAAAGTCCATAATCTACTCGACCTCGTTTTCGAATGTAAATGTATTGAAAGTTTCCTATGGTCTGTGATAGCGCGCTCTTTCTGTGTTCAAGATAACCGAATTGATGCCTATTGATGTTTAGTCAATATTTACATTCGCTCAACAGGCAACGCGCAGACGAAATTTTCCTTATGGTGCATTTGTATGCAATTGTACAGTTGTTCATGGGATTAGTTTTGTTGTTTATACAACTCGCCTCACCTTTCGATAGCAATGCTGCTTTCTTGAGAAGAATGTTTTGGAACTGTGGTCCTATTCGACTTGAGACGAATTTCTGATTTACAGTAGGTACCAAAAATATAGTCGAATGCAATTTTGATCAGACGCTCATGTATATTGGTAAGGTATGCTAGGAGACATTCCTGAGTGGCCATTTCGTGATGCTGATGATATATATTCTTTTGATTCAGAAAGCTAAAATAATACAATACATACATTGAAATAAAAAGATACCTAGCTGAGGTTGGTGCAACACAGGAAAAACATACAGGTCTGTAGTATGATTAAATGAGAAAAGGGAAAACAATTCAGCTAATAAAAAAACCCTCACCTCGCCCGTGAAAAAAATATTTACTAAAAATATTAAATAGCAGAAAAATCTTGACATACATAAGCGTGATCTAAGAGAACATCTTCATGTTATCCGTCTATGGACTCAGATAAACAAATTATTCATAAAACGACTAGCAATTCTTAATCTGAAATGAAAAAAGACAAAAGCCGAAAAGAATCCAATTGTTTAGAATAAATTAAATTATTTTGAAATTAACCACCCATTTCAGAAATTCATTTGTTACTTTATGTATAGCCTCGAAACCATCTTGAAATTTATAAATGGGACAACTATTTATAAGATGTTCTATAGTCTCCCCATTTTCCCCACACTCACAACTAGGGCTCTCAACCGAATTCCATCGGAAGAGCATGCTGCTGTTGCTTCAGGAACTCTGATGGAAGGATCAGTAATAAGATCTTGATGATGATGATAAACCCTATATTTGGTAGGACAATGTAAAACTATATAATAAAAGTTTTAAAAAAAAACTTTGTCGTGTAATGTTGGGAAGCTATTTGAATATTGAAGGACATCTCTTTTTTCCAGAAGATTATGTTGAAAAAAATACAGTGTGGGATGTTTCGAATGTACCCATTGATCCTGTATGGTATCTCAAGTTCATCTATATCCAGCATTTGTTAAAAATTTGTATTTAATAATACGTTCTCTTATTCGAAGGAGTTATTCTTATAATTGGAGGGAGCATGAACAATTTACATAACAATTGTTCTAAACATCGTGCCGTCATACTAAGATATACCTATATCTCACCATGAATTCTAAATTTAGATGCTTATGGTCTAATTACATTCGAAAGAACGTGAATACATGAATACGTGTACTGATTCAAGAAATTAAATAGGTAACTGTTTCATTTTACACATCGTGTATCGTTTTAATTTTTGAGGGAACCTACGTTATCCACCATACAGGAGTCCTCAAAGTGAACAAAAACTCTGAAAGGGTCGAACAATATGAAATTCTCAAAAAAAAACAGACACTTCTTTCTAGCAATGCAATGCTTTGACTTGTACAAGGTGGGCAAAATTGGTGATACCTGAACTACAACTTTTTAACCGTGAGAGATAGGGGAAAATGAATGACACGTTACGGTGGTCTTTTTTAGAGAAACTGATAATACCATCAACTGCATTCCTCTATCTTCTTTTGTTTTCGAGTTATAGGCCAAAATTGAAATTGCCCAAATTTCAATTTTGGCCATATCTCCGTTTCTGTTTGTGCTAGAACGTTGAAATGAAAACATTATACAGGCACTTTTTTCATAGCAATCCAGTAGCGTACTTTGTTTTTTCCCAAGAGGTTTCCTTGCTGAGCTATAACATAAATTTGTGTTTTTTCTTATGGAAACAATAGTTTGAAATGGCTTAGAAAGAATCGCCATTTTCCCGTTTCAGAAATATATCGTACATCGCCCTCTGATTCATTCAGATATCATGAAAAATAAAGTTTGTATTTGAAATTCGAATAATTGCATATTAAGTAGGCTGAATCACAGAATAATATGTCTCTACGCATGGTGTCATTATTATTTTGCCATTGAATACTTGATTCAATTCTCCGTGATTTGATCTCTGTTCAGAACAACTGTCAATTATTAGAATTCGAAGTCATTATTGCCGGCAATATGGAAATGTTCGAAACCAAGAGAAATATGTTCTGAACCGAGATCAAACCACGGAGAATTTAATCAAGTATTTAATCGCGAAATAATAATGACCCCATGCGTAGAGACATTATTCTGTGATTCAGCCTAATTAATAAATTAATACTCAATAATTCAAATTTCACATACGCACTATACTTTTCATGATATCTGAATGAAGCTGAGGGCGATGTATGATGTATGATATATTTCTGAAACGGGAAAAAAATGGCGATTCTTTCTAAGCCATTTATTGTTTCCATAAGAAAAAACACAACTTTTATGTTATAGCTCAGCAAGGAAACCTCTTGGGAAAAAACAAAAAAATACTCAGTACTCTACTGGATTGCTATAATGCCTCTATAATGTTTTCATTTCAACATCATAGCACAAATAGAAACGGAGATAATGGCCAAAGTAGAAATCGCCCAAATTTCAATTTTGACCTATAACTCGAAAACAAAAGAAGATAGAGGAATGCAGTTGATGAAATCATCAGTTTCTCTAAAAAAGAACACCGTAACATGTCATTCATTTTCCTCTATCTCTCACGGTTAAAAAGTTGTAGTTCAAGTATCACCAATTTTGCCCACTGTACATATACATATTTCAAAGAGAGATTACTAAGATCGAGAAAAAAAAACAATGTTTGTGCATTACGTAAACATAGCCAACGAACTACTTGTTTTAGGCAAGAAACTTTCAACCCTCATTTCTCCTTGAATTTTGAAACATGCACTGACAATGAAATTTGAACATGCATTTCTATTTCTTGCAATTTTTTCAAATTCTCGAATTTTACTTCATTTCTCGTGCATCGTTCTGCATTTTGAGACCTAAAATTGTCACGTCTCTAATGCAGCGTGCAGCTGTCGCCTTAAATCCTTTTTGCAAGAAATTATTATTGTGTGTGCGCCCGCGTTTTGGATTAAACCGCAAAAATAACAGCTTCGCATGAGCTCGCGACCGAGCAAATTAAGCACGGACATAACTAATTAGGCCTGCTGCTTCGTCTATTGATGTTTTCATTTTTTTTCTTTGCAGGACGAGTCCCAGCCAATTGAACGAGGTCTCGACATGTCCAGACTTCACGTTTTCAAGTGAGTATATTCATTTTATTATTGAGGTTGAGATTTCTATTTTCGGATCGTTGGATTGGGTTTAATCGATTTTATTGACGAGGAGACATTGGCAGTATGGTTATTTCAAAGTTTGTTCTGGAGTCGCTGTTGGTCCTAGAAATGCTGACGACAAACGAAAAAACACCTCACATTACCAACTGAACCACGTTGTATAGGGTGGGCAGAATTGGTGATACCTGAACTACAACTTCTTAACCTAACTACACTGCGAAAAAAATTAACGCACATTCTGAGAATCTCAATTTTAATGGAAGTTATCTCTACATTGACTTTATAACTTATATTTTATGTTCTCTCGGGAAGGTTTTGAACGAAACAAGACACATTAAATGAAAGAAAAATTCAGGATTTCACCGAATCTTATGTGAAACAAGAGAAATGAACAATTTTCAAAAAACTGAAATGCTGATAACTGATTTAAAACTTGGTATTTCCACCACTTGCGTTAATTACAGCTCGGCAACGACGGTTCATACTCAAAATGAGTGATCTTAAAATGTTCTGATCTGATCCTTCCCAGATTTCTCCGAGTTGATTCATAAGTCATTAAGAGTAACTGGATGATTTTCTGAACTTCTCAGCCTTCTATTGAGGTTGTCCCAAATCTGCTCAATCTGATTGAGATCTGGTCTTCTTGCTGGCCATTCCATTCGAGAGACTTCAACCTTTTCAAGGTACTCCCGAACGATGCGCACACGATGGGGTCTGGCATTATCGTCCATAAAAATGAAATTTACACCAATGTATGGGGCAAATGGCACTACATGCTCTTCAAGAATGTTCCTTATATACTTATCAGCATTCATAGCTTCATTATCAACGACCACTAGGTCTGTGCGAGCAGTCAAAGATATTCCCCCCCTACCATAATCGATCCTTCCCCGAAACCAGTAGTATTCAGGAAATTGCACTGAGCATATCTTTCATGTGGACGTCTGTATACAAGGGAACGTCGATCACAATGGTAGAGACAGAATCTAGACTCATCTGTGTAGAGAACTCTTTCCCAATCGGCCTCTTTCCGATGGATATGCTCTCTCGCAAAATCCAAACGCGCCCTTCGATGGGCTGGGGTAAGAGCTGGGTCTCTTGACGCGACACGAGACTTCAAATCATATTCTCTGAGGCGATTTATTATTGTCTGAGTGCTAATTCGCACCCCATGAGTTTGCTCAAGCTGATTTTGAAGGAGGCGAGCGGTTGCAAACCGTTGTCTCAACGAAGAAACTCTCAAGTAACGTTCTTGAATGGCAGTTGTTACCCGTGGTCTACCCTGTCCTGGTCTTCAGACATTCATACCTGTCTCCCTGAATCGCTGCAACATCCTGGACACACTTGTATGGGAAACTCCAAACCTTTCTGCAATTCTTGTGTAGTATGTCCACCCTTCTTCTCGCAAAACTACCGCTTGAGCACATTCCTCTTGGGTCAAATTGCGTGTTTCGCATTGCATAGCGATCGAGTGTAGAAAATCAAACGAAAGAAAAACTATTGATCACTAGAATTGATCGAGAACAACTGATTTTAGAATGGAGCCAATACATTCAAAATCTGATAATATTATCTTTTTTTATTCCTGCTGGAAAAAACATCTGTATTGAAGAAAAACATTGAGAGTGGATAACATATGCATGCATAATTCTGATAAAAATAATTATCATTGAGAACACCTTCAGTTGTAGAATAAATTTGAGATTTCCATAATGTGCGTTAATTTTTTTGCGGAGTTTGGTTGGAATAAAATTACTTGCAGTATAATATCCAAATTTTAATTATGAAAAATCCATTCTCAGTGTCTTTGAAAATGCCAGGACCCGGTTTCCTGTTTTCGATGGTATTTAATAAGGTGTAAATTTGTTGTAAACTACAAGTGGATAGTGGTGAAGTGAAATGTTCCTAGTGTTAATGATGAAATAACAATTATTATTGTCCCTTGTTTACAAGTAAAACCGCTCTTATCATTGACGAGCACTAACTGTTGGTAGTTCAATGAACCTAGACTATTTATTTCTATAGAATATTGATGATTTAAAATTTATGATAAGGTAAAGCGGTATCTACCTAATTGTTTTGCTAGGAAATGTAAGAGGAAAAATCTACGTCCTATATACACATATAAATGAAAAAAATAAAACACGTGTGGCACTCGAGGACTGCCGCGGTAAAGCTATTGCATAGCATCTATTCAAAAATAAGAAGATAATATTGTTGATTTAAAATATTTTTTTTATTTATCTCACAATACATGTAGGTTATTCAGGAATGTTTATCATTGAAACTATAGGTTTATGGTAACTGAAATAAGAAACATAAGTTTGAGACTTACTGTCTTCTAAATATCTGGAAAATACCGCGTCAATAGTTCTCCCATATTTTGTTGTGGATTCTTGTGGGTCATTATTCATTTTTAAATTCAATTTTTCCGAAAGAAAAGTTGTGAAACGCTCTGATTTTTCATCAGCGAAGTTAATGTTGAACTCGCCAGCCAAGATAAGTGGAAATTTATTACCATTTGTACCAAGTATTTTCGACCCTTCTTCAGTGTACTCCAGTAAAGTGCGATGAATAAAATGCTCTACCCCGTCCAATTTTATATTCGGAGAAATGTAAATTGCTACCATGACTATGTGTAGGCCATTTCTAAGTTTGCATAAGCATGCACAAATATCTCCAACAAATGAGCGTCTAACATTAACATCGCTAACGTCTTCAATATTTATTTCAATATTCGGAGTCATAATATTAGTAACATTATTACTATTTTGGTAAATAGCTACCCCACTTTTTGGAACAGTATCTCGTTTGAATTGAACAATACAATTGAAATTAGGTATTTAAATCG
Organism: Hippodamia convergens; assembly: GCA_038502775.1. NCBI lineage: Eukaryota > Metazoa > Arthropoda > Insecta > Coleoptera > Coccinellidae > Hippodamia > Hippodamia convergens. The sequence goes on from CM076610.1 coordinate 49,053,123, forward strand.
GATTATCACGCTTCATGCATGTTTCGGTAAGAAGTAACACATTGGTTTGTCTCGTAACTGAATCTTGTAAATCGTATTTGTGACTATGTAGACTTTGGCAATTGAAAGTCATTATTGAAATGCCATTTCTATTACTAATGAAATCTAAAACACTTTGAGCTATCGTCTGAACACTATTTAAAGACAGTCTTTTGAATTCTTGCAACAAGGATGCAGTCGATGCAGCTTGCCTTCGATTATGAGGAAACTTAAATGCAGAATTATAATTTTTTGTCGTAATATACAATTTTTCAATATTAGTCACCCGAGAGAGTGCAACATAGATGAGTTCCTGAGAATGTGATTTACTATACTCATATACTATTTCGTCAAAAGTTCCATCTTGCGACTTAGGTATAGTTAGAGCAAGAGCTGAAGTTAATGGAAAATGTTTGCGCTTGGCTATACACTTTCTATGCGATGTTAATGAAATATTTGCCGTAATTCAATGGGAACTGCTAGAGTGGCTGCACGCATCCGTCTAGTCGCAAGCACCCAAACACCGTGCCGAAGTCTGCCGAACTGAACCGACGATACACGGCTGTATTAGGTTTTTTCGTTATGGAATTTCTACATTCGGTCGCCGCGCTCAAAGCCTGAGATGAAAGCTATGCAATAGCTTAATATATCGCCATGCATGAAATGTAACATCTCAACGTTACTTACTCATTTTCCTACTTTGATAGTCTACTACACGAATTGAAGAATTAAACAGATGTGTCGTACTGACATTTATATCCTACTACGTCTTATTCCCTTTGTTTTTCCAAAACGCCTTTGAGTTTCAACTCAATCAAGCGTTCTTTTGTTGTCTTCAAAGACAAAATTCTCACGTTGACTTCAACCACTTCGGTCGACCTTTAATTACCGGCGATATAAAAATAGCGGGCTTACTCAGCTCGTTTTTTGTGTGTTTTAGCATCGGAATTGTTATGCAATCGTTGTTGTATCACGAATTTTCGAGTCTAGACCTCTTAGCGCCGCGTCCATTATGCGTTGTAAATAAACGAAACAAAGTACCAGAAATCCTCGCGCCTTATTCTCTTCGTTCTCAGAATAGAAATAGGTGAGAGGCTGCGGTAATTGGTTAGTCACCGATTCGGATGCATCTGATGGGGGTCATAGGTGGTTGGTGTATCCGGCGTTAAAAGTGTTGAGATAGGTGGAGGGGGGGTGATAAATTGGTAGCTCTATATTATGTAAATATTTATATGAAATAGCTAATATTATCGAATTGACGGCATTTATTGCAAGGAGGAATTATTCGTTCACAGTGATAAATTTATCATGTCGAATGGGAAATTTACGAATGAAAACATCAGTGGATCATCTTCGAGATATTTATCTTTGGAATTCCACAGCTTTCACTCTTATATCAACAAACATATTGATTGATCCCATTTGTTCACACGGAACGAATCAGGGCGTCCAATCATTTGACTGAAGGTCACAACGAAATGGATCGTTGTTGATCTATACCGAGTTTTTCAATATTTCAGAGTCTACGACGAGAGGAGGTCCGAGAGTTCGTGGAATGAAGGGGTTTTAAATAAAATAAAACAATGAATATATTGTTCTTTTTCAATATACATAATTAATTATACTTTTAAGCTTAATACACTTATCAGATCTATAAATTACAGAATGAATATAGAAATACGTTAAATTACAGGAGATATTCGACTCATTGTTGAAAGATGGTGTTCGATATGACCACCGTCCCTTTCAATGCAGGAAGTACAGGGTGATTCTCTATATTTCACTATTGATTTCTATTGAGAAATCTCAGTTATTATTGGTCGTACAAAAACGTTTAAATCGGCAAATTTGTAGTATTTTTTATGGGCATTCAGAATTCAGTACTAAGAAACGGATGAAGGCATCGTTAACCTAAATATTTTATGTAAAGTGTTGTTTTTCAAATGGCAGATCCTGTATTTTATTTTCCTAATCGGTAGAGCTCTTTCTTCTGATTTCAAATATATATACTTTATTGAGGTATAGTTCCATTCCATGGCCTCCTGAGACTCCCTACTTGACATCATTAGACACTTTTAATGGGGATATTTGAAATATATATGGCCCGTCCGCAAAATATTGAAGACATTAAATTCAGAATAGAGGAAGAAATTGACAACCTTAATATATTCCATATTCTTAAAAAAAATGGACTCTGTCTAGAAGTAAATGGGGGTTATTTGAATATCTTATTTACCTTTCAGTTAATGAATAAATAATATAAATATCAGGTGTTTCATTATCCACGGTTCCTTTGATATAAAAAAAATCGTATCGTTCTCGTATTGTATTCCACAGCTGCCTTAGATTTAGAAGAAAATATCTATATTTCTAGACAACTGCCAGAGATAACCTCAATAAAGTATATAGGGTGTACCAAGTTCGATGGCCTATTAGGCGTTTCTGGAGAACTGGACCTATTTGAAATCTGAAAATTGGGATTTTGTTATTGTTTGACATTATCTACCGAGCTAAAATATTCTTGGAGCCTGACCACTTTCAGTTATCTAGGCGTGAAAAAAAAATTAAAAAATTTTTTTTTTCTGTTTTTTTGTTTTCGAATTTGATAGAGTATGTAATTCTGAATACATTCGTGCTCAAATCGTTGCATTCGTCAAAATACTTTCTAAATTTTGGAGAAAAAACTGAAGAAAAAAGGGAGATGAGAGTATTCGGTATTATGTTTGTTATTCCTAACCTAGATATCGTAAGCACAAACTGTTTTCACATTTCTGGAGGCGAAGACTGTGGAAATAATGTACATTTTCAGAATTTTGAATAACCCGTCACAGGGTGTTCCAAATGTTGGTTCAGAAATTGGGATCAAGATTTTCTCAAAACTTTCGTTTGTCAAATTAAAACCCTATTTTTTTATGATTGCGTTGGATTTTGCTAATGAAAATGATGATATAATGTTCTAACTTGCTGATGCTCCTAAAATTAATAATTCTTGAGTTATTTAGGATTTTCTGATTTTATGTCGTAAGTAGCGTCAAATTCATGAAATCTGTTCCATATCAACAATGATAAATGGATTCAGAAAAAAGGTAGTCACTAGTGAGTTATTTGAATAATTTACCTCCTATGACCAAGGTCATTGTTGATATGAAACAGATTCTATGAATTTGACGGTACGTACGACATGAAATCAGGAATTCCTGAATAACTCAAGAATTATTAATATTAGGAGCATTATTAACATGTTGGAACATTATCATCATTTTTCTTCACACAATCCAACGCAATCATAAAAAATTAGGGTTATAATTTGAAAAACGAAAGTTATGGGCCAATCTTGTTCCCAATTTTTGAACCAACATTTGGAACACCCTGTGACGGGTTTTTCCAAATTCTGAGAATGTACAATATTTCCACAGTTCCTTTCAAAAATGTGAAAACGGTTTGTGCTTACGATATCTAGGTTAGGAATAACAAACATAATACCGAATACTCTTATCTACCTTTTTTCTTCAGTTTTTTCTCGATATTTTAAAAAGTTTTTGACGAATGCAACGATTTGAGCACGAATGTATGTAGAATTGCATACTCTATCAAATTCGAAAACAAAAAAATTGAAAAAAAATTTTAAAAATATTTTTTTTACTCCCTGTATAATTGAAAGTGGTCAGGCTCCCAGAATATTTTAGATCGATAGATAATGTCAAACAATAACATAATCCCAATTTTCAGATTTCAAATAGGTCCAGTTCTCCAGAAACGCTTAATCGGTCGTCGAACTTGGTACACTTGTATATATTTGAAATCAGAAGAAAGAGCTCTACCGATTAGGAAAATAAAATACAGGGTGTGCCATTTGAAAAAAAAACAGTTCAAATAGAATTTTTAGGTAAACGATGCCCTTATGCACTGAATTCTGAATGTCCATGAAAATACTGCAAATTTTGTGTACGACCAATATTACCTGAGATAGCTATTGAGTAAAATATAAACAGTCACCCTGTACATCGTCGCACGAAGGAATTACGTACTGTTCCTAAAAGACCAAACAATTTTGCAACTCTTCACTTTGCATTTTCTGAATTCTTTTCGTGCAATGTAATTCATTCGAAAATTGAAAATTGCTTAGTGAGAAGTTGCAAAAATGTTTTGCAAATCATTTCACAACTTTTCACGCTGCACTATTCAATTCTGAATGCTCTTCGTATTGAAAAGTTTCAGAGTTTGGTGGCAATAGGCCCCTGATTTTGTTCGGATCGTTTGATTCCAAAGGATTCAAATCTTGACATCTAGCGGGCCACTTGACTAGGTCTCCTCTTACTATCCAAGTGTAGTTGCTTCGTTTCCAATCTTTCTTGTCTAAAATCTTTGGGGCTAACTGAGAAACACTGTTGGCAAACTTATTTTCATCTGTTTTCCTGAAACAGACCTCCGCTCCCCTTTCCCACCGAACTCGTCAATAAACGTGCGTCGGTTTTCCAACATCCGCTCCAGATTTTTCATCGGCGAATTCCCGACGCGCTTATCCTACATTTTGGCATGCCTTGAAGTCGATGACGCAAAAGCGAAAAGAAAATCTGTTCGCGTTGTTCGATAATACACGCCAGCGATGCATTTCAAAAGAAAAAATGGCCGTTTTCGAAATGGACAATTTGCAGATTATATCCATTAGACGAGGTCTGGATCGCTATCGAAAATTGAGCAACGCGGTGTTATTTCGGACCACGAAAAATTCCAGGATGGAAGTTTGCCAGCGCGGTATTTTACGACTCATTTCTAGACGTTGTAAATAAAATTATGCGAGGATAAGACGAAAAATATGGCGGCAGTTTGTTCGGTTGAGTTTTGTGGAAACTCAACTAACTCATTGTATTTTGTTCTTATTATCAAGGTATTTCGAATGAATATCGTTTTCTAGTTTAAACATTCCAGTTCAGTTTTTCGCCATCATTTTTTCCAGCAATTTCCTCTGAATGAATCCATCGTTTTATAATTATTTCTTGTCCAAAAGGTGCAATAAAAATTTCGAGCAATTGCGATGAACAAGGTTTGGTATCAGCCTCGAAAATAAAAGATCTCTCGTTCAATATTTCTGGTTTGAAGAGAATTTTTTTGTTTCGGTGCTTCACCATTAATTGTTCAGTGAACAATTAATAGTTTCTTCTTTAAATTCTGTAAGGACACATAAGAATGAACGCCTAGACTTGACACAGTGTATCTCGTTGAAACACAGTTAATTATTTTCAATCAATTGAGATCTGTTATTTCGATAATTCTACTGGCATCTTTTTGTTTTTTGTCATTTTTTCACATTTTCAAATAATTTTGAATAAACTATATTTCTCCTCTTTGCAGAAGTTCACTATTCCGAATTGTGTGATACTTATTTGAAATGTAAAAAATCTGTATTTTTGTTTGTTTTTGTGAGATTTGGATGGGGATTTAAATAGAACCTTTCGATTTTCCTTTCAATCGAAAAATGATGTATTGTACAGGGGTGGGCAAAATTGGTGATACCTGAACTACAATTTTTTAACCTAACGAGATAGAGGAAAATGAATGTCACATTACGTTCGTCTTCTTTAGAGAAACTGATAATGCCATCAACTGTATTTCTCTATCTTCTTTTATTTTCGAATTATAGGTCAAAATTGAAATTTGGGCGATTACAATCTTGCTCATTATTTACGTTCCTCTTTGTGCTAGTATGTTGAAATGAAAATATTATACCGATACGTTTTCCATTTCAGTCCGGTAGCGTACTATGTTTTTTCCCAAGAGGTTTCCTTGCTGAGCTATAACATAATGTTGTGTTTTTCTTATGGAAACCACAGTTTGAAATGACCTAGAAAGAATCATCTTTTTCTTTCCTTGCGAAAAAAAATACATAACACATTATACAGGGTGGGCCACGTAAAACAGTTCAGCTCCATATTTTTGTAAGAATGCTCTAGAAAATGCTTCTAGCGGTTGATCCTTTGACACCGAATAGAAATAGTTCAGTATATTCATGAATAGAATTACAGCTCAGCAAGGAAACCACTTGGGATAAAACATAGTGCGCTACTGGATTGCTATGAAAAAAATGTTTGTGAAATGTTGTCATGTCAACATCCTAACATGAACAGAAACGGAGATTAAATGCGTTTTGGATCAGAGGGTAATTAATGATTTATAATGTTCCATATTTGGTGAGAGGATAAATTTTTTTAATCATAGACGTACCATCATTTAATTCGTGAGCATACTGATGTGCAGTTATGTGGAAGATTCAGGTTGGAAAAAAGTCAAAATGAAAAATTGCTCAATAAATTCGAAACAATATTTGCCACAACTTGAGATAGTCTGAACAAGATTATAGCATCTGTGAGTATATATTGTTCGGATTTCCAGTGAAAATTCCTGAATTAGTTACGCCAGCGAAGTTGAAAGGGTACCATATTATTCAATGTATTTCATTCAACTGTGTTGTCTTCCAGATATCTCTTAACGCAGAATATAATTACTTGAAGTTTAAAAACTTAATTTTTTTGCTTTGTCCCTAGATATCTTTCTACGTTTTTCATTCTGTTCTTCTAGAAAACAACGTGTCCAACTGATGATTGATGTTAACAATTCATTTGATCTGGTCCAGGAATAGAGCACCAGGTATCAGATGTTCTTTTCAAAGGAAGTCGGAATTGTAGTTTGGCGCGAATCCAAGCTCTATAGTGCCGTCGTAGATGTCGTTCTGAATGGACTGCTCGAAACATAGAAGTTAATCTATTAAATCTTTCTACTACACTTGAGCCAGATTCGATTTTTCCCTTTCAATTTTCGGAACGCAGATAGATATATTTGATATCGATGACATAAGGCTATATCCGATCTTTTCAGCTAATTTTAGATTTTATGTGTGCACTACACACATGGTAAAAAAGGTACATTCTATGCTCTGATTAGATGATAAAAAGCCAGAGCAAAATCTTCAGCATGAATTACTTCTTTGGAAGATGAAGTTGGAATCTCACACAAGTTTAAATAAAAAAGAAGGGGTGCTGAATCTGAACCTTGTAAAAGACCATTGTTCTGAATTTCAAAGTAACTATAATTATTAACAAAAATACGAAACCTTCTGACTGCATATTTTCTAATAATCGAATCATTTTTCATTATCATTATCAGAATCATTCATCTGATTATAAAGTTTGTAAATTGAACCATCTTTCCATACTTTATGGAATGGTGCGGATAAATCAAGGAATGCCGTCCCTGTTTTCAAGTTTTTATGGAACCCTGATTCAATGAATAGTTATAAACATTCGTTATCAATGTAGAAACTCTTCATCACAGTAGAAATATACAATTTCAATTATTTTTTGAGCCGGCGCTATCAAGAATATTGAAAATTAGTCTTCCTCTAGTCTCTAGTCCTATTTTTGATATACTTCTTAGATCTACTTGGGGAGCGGGAATATTCCGACCAAAATTTCAAAGAAAATACTGTTGAATGGTATACAGATGGTTCTAAAACCAACACGGGAGCTGGCGCTGGGGTTCACGGGGCCAAAGCCAAGTGTGCACTATCGTTAGGCTCCTGTGCGAGTGTTCTGCAAGCAGAAATATTAGCAATCAAAAGATGTCTAGGTATTAATCTAGAGAGAAACTATCGGAATTGCGACATAGCTATTCAGTCAGATAGTCCAGCTGCTATTAAAGCACTGAACTCCTATGTCATCGACTCTAAGTCGACATGGGAATGCCGAAAAAAACTCAATGAGGTCGGCAAGAAAAATAAGGTCTCTTTGATCTGGGTTCCTGGTCATTAGGGAATCACAGGTAACGATGAGGCCAACAAACTTGCCAGAGAGGGTGCTCGGAAACCACCCACTGGCCCAGAACCTTTCTGTGGTATAGGAAAATGTACATATAAGGAGGAGTTTCTGGAGAAGGAGAAAACTGAAAGAGAAACCCTCTGGCAGAATCTCCAAGGGTTGGATCACTCCAAAGAGTTCCTTCGGAATTTTGAAACTGCAAGATCCAAAAGATATTTGGATCTCAGTGAGAACCAACTACACCTCCTAACTGGCTTTCTTACAGGGCATTGTCGCCTCAGAAAGCACTTGCTGAGAATGGGCGCATCGGACACTGACGAGTTTAGATTCTGTGGGGAGGAGGAAGAAACTCCTATTCACCTAGTCACAGAATGCTTTGGCATTGTAAGCCAAAGGAAACAATGCTTTGGTCAAGAGACCTGTAGGAGTGAGGAATTAGCCTCACTGAAGCCTTCCGAGATATTGAATGTCATAAGATCTCTGGGACTGGAAGGCGAGCTGTAAAGCTTTGTCAGGGGGCACAATAGATCTACTTGAAACAAACTGTGTCTATTTGATTTATTCGCCTCATCTTGCTATTCAAGTGTTACAGATCAACATAATTTCACTTTTTCACAGCTTGACAATAGTTCCTCAATGGTCATCATTTAACTGATGAACGGTTTATCGGTCTAGAAAAATTTTTGTAGGTTTTTTGAGAAAAATTACTTTCTCATTGACAAACACTGTTGCGAAAGAACAGTATTGTCTTCAAATATTTGAATAAAAAACAAGAATCTATTATCATTTGTTGAAAGCGTCACCTAAAGTTCATTATTCGAAACATTCCTAATCGCGAAACAAAATCTAATCAGTGCATACATGTACTCAGACATCTTACATAAAATCCAGTAGTAGTTTTTAAATGTTAACATAGTCTATGAATTGAATTCACATGGGCAAAAATTGGCTATGTCAGTGTTTCAGCAAATAGCTTCGTTTTCGTTTCACAGAATAAATCGCCGTGTTCACACTTGTCAAACAAGTCATATTCCATTTGTCAAGTATGTCCGAACCATCCAATTTCCAGATTAAAATGTCACGTTCAAACTTTAATCAATTTCGGCGTTACACATCATAAATTCGGCGTGCCCAAGTCGGGGTCAATTGGAACCAAAATTGCATCGATAACTATCGTTACATCAGCGCAGGGAGGAATTTTCATTGTCTCGGAACCGACATAATTGTCGAATTCGGTTGATGCATCGCTTCGTAAAAACAATAGGAGAAGGGCCCGATACTGGAAGGACCGGCCTGCAGGAACATGGACCCGAACCTCATTAAGGCGGTTATCAAAAATAACGTGATGGATAAACATTCGGGAGTGTACAATTCGAGGAGTTCCATGGTGTCCCTTTCGTCGATAGACGACGACGATGGTGAAAGGTCTTATAGTGAAGTATTTTCCTTTTGCCTGCTATGAGAGTTAAGGTCCTAAATCTGTCCAATGTTTATCTTAGGAAAGGGCAGCGAAAATAATTTTAAAGTTCCCAACTTACACCCTTAAGTCAACAGATAAAGATGATTTTTGCCACTTAATCATCATCGGTATGACTTTTGGAAGATAGGTCAAAGGGTAGTGTTAGCACCTAAAAATTTATTATGAAAAATGAAAACTTTTCGGTTTTTCTTAATAGGCCAAGCAAATTAGCTCCCATTCAGTGTGAATGGAAATAATTGGTGGAGTTCGGGAAACTGTTTTAATCATTCTTTCAGACCTCTAATAAGAGTAGTTTGAGCTTTGTCGTGAAATTCGAAAATCCTCGAAATTTTCGGACTATTTTAGGTTTTTGTCGAATAGCTTCTAAACTAAGCACTTTATCCAGAACTTTGTGATATTCAAAAGTGTTGAGCATTGAATTCTGTCATAGAATAAGAGTTGTAGACCATCATATTGTGATGAAAACGTAACCCTACCCCTCCAAACCACAATGTTGAATCGCGCAATAGCGCATCCTGCTGAGGATGCTGATCATTTCATCGTAGCTAGTGCTGTTGAATTTGCTCAGCAGTCTCATGGGTTCGTGGATAATGTTGGGAAGGACACTGAGCTCATTATAATTTTGATTGTTCTAGCCTCTATGTGTACCAACATTTTTTTACTAGGGCCCGGCAAAGGCAAGCAAGACGATGTTGTCTTTTCTCCCTTGCACTTCAAGTTTTCACCTGTTTCGAAAAAACAACATATTATTCCTTCATGCTAATAATGGCTGCGACACTATGTCATATCTTTCGGTAGAGGAAACATAAAATTCCTGAAGACGTCTGTAATCAACACAAACCTGCTGAAAGCAGCAGATTTGTTTAGCAAATCTAATGCTTTTGTCGATAAGGTCGACGAGGCAGGGAAGAAATGCATGGCAGCCCTTCATAAAAATTATTTCAAGGAATTAAATGTATTGTGGTACGAGATGTTTGAAGAATTGTTAACCAAAACCTCATATAATCTTGCCTCTGTGCCTCCAACTGAAGCAGCACCTCGACAACTGTCGCTAAGGACGTATTTACAGGTAATAAAAATATGTAACAAATTGTTCTGTAATTCTTGTAATGAGTTGTATTGTTAGTTATTAATTTATGAGTCACACATTTGTTATTATAATTGATTTAGTTGATTTTCAACGTCTTCAGCAATTTCAGTTGTCCTTTATCAAGCCACTGAAAACATGAGGGAAAAATATGTTGTTTTTCGAAACAGAGAAGAACTTGTAGTGCAAGGGAGAAGAGACAATTTATCGTCTTGCTTGCCTTTGCCAGGCTTTAGTAAAAAAAATTTTGGTGCACATAGGGATTGGAGCAGTCAAAATAAAAAGAAGTTCAGTGTCCTCCTCAACAATAACCACACACTCATGGGACTGCTGAGCATCTTCAACAACTACGATTGATCAGCATCCTCAATAGGATGATCATGCGATTTCACATTGTATTTATCACAATTTGATGATCTCAGTCAATAACAGTTTGTTCTGAAGCTCGTAGTTCCAAAGATATTGTACGTTTCATAATGAAAAAATTTGTTTTTTCGAAAAGTGTAAAAAGTTGCCATATTTCGATGTATGATTTTATTAAAATACTTGTTCAAAATATAATATGGTAATACTTTTTAGAAGTAGAATTTGATGCGGAGCACTATTGAATACAACAATGTTTTTGATTGAGTGCTTAGTTCAGGAGCTATTCGGGAAAAACCTAAAATAGTTCGAAAATTACGAGGTTTTTCGAACGTCAAGACATACGCTCCACTGGGAAATTGGGGCAAACTCAAACTACTCTTATTAAAGGTCTAAATAAATGATTAAAACAGTTTCTAGAACTCCACCAATTATTTCCAGGCAAAAGTCTAATTTTTAGGAAAAAGAATAAAACGGTAAACAGAAAATTCTTTGCCTTTACGGAGGCCACACCGAAAACATTTTTGAAACATTGATGAATTCGAAATAGTAATCATCAAAATGAATACCATTTTCAATTCCCAGGCTCAGAGATCTTTTATCATGAGGTTGAAGAAATGATATTAGATTTTGTCACTGAGATGAGAGATATACCGGTTTCGGCCTTGTTTGGCCTCATCAGTATCCCATACATATCAGGGACAAAATCTTCATGAAAAACTTCGATATGTGAAGCAATTAGTTGTGAAGTACTGAGCAAAATATTACGAAGTAGTGACATCCAATTGCGTCAATTACAAGTATTATACGTTTTTTTATAGCTAGAGAGACGTCAAAGTTTTTAAAATAACCAGCAAAATAAGTTCCATAATTTTTTTTTAAGCGCTTCAAAGTTGAAAAAGCTTAGTGAAAAATCTTCAATTCTTACCGTTGTCGAACAGTTCTTTTAAGAAGTTAGTAGCAGGTTCAATTTTTTTAAATCAGTTGTACCAGTTTTGTAAAATAAAGTCGATATTATTATTGATTGACATACCCTCTAACCAGATGTACCAAAAAACGAACCCTAGAAGCTGTAAACCTTCAAAAATCGATAAAAAAAAGAATTTTTAAAATTTGTTTCGAAAGTTTACTATCTCCATGATGGTCAATTTTTGGAGAACATATTACAGAATCAAATACTCGTTCATCAGAAATGACCTGAATAATAACGTCTTTCAATGTTCAAGTACGACTTTCCCCGTAGCACTGAATATTTAGGGGGTTTTCTGATGGGTTGAGCTAGAAAATGTATCAGAACATACGAATACATGAGTGTAGAAATACCGAACAGGTCCATAGTAATATTTTTAATATTTAGTATAATAATCATTAGGAAAATTCTTTCAAATCTCATTCAAGTTGCTTCTTCTATGTTGAATGATTAAGGGCTAAGTGTGTGAAGGATATTTTAAACTAAGACGAAGAAAAAATGCTTTAGTTATTGTTGCTTTTTGGATATCTTCATTGTTGCAATTTGAATTCGATAGAAGCCTCCACGAGGGATCACTTGAAAAAATTGAAACGAAGTTGTTTTATTTCGAGGTTGTTTTCTAAGGATAGCCAATTTTTTGTTCTTGACGCCACATTAATGCTCTTTTTTTCTGCAAAGGTCCATTTTGGTCGACACAATATTATAATATTATTAAACTGTGAATAATCATTTCAGTGATGATTAGAATCTATTTCCAACTCTATTGGGGGTTGACCGTTTGCTGATTCCAATTTTTTTTATCGTTCTAGATTCTCTGAGATCTCCAGAGGGACCCATGAGGGGCAGGTCGGTCAAGGAGTTCGAAGAACAGTTGGCGGCTCTGAAAAAGGAAAACTTCAATTTGAAAATCCGTATCTATTTTTTGGAAGAACGAATGGGTGCCAATTTCAACCTGGATAAGGAGAATATACTCAAAAATAATGTGGAATTGATGGTGAGTTGGGCTCAATGATGACTGAAAAATTGTTCGAAGTACTAGAAATTCTTTAGAGTAGAATGAAAGGAGTTTTTTAAATTTAATGAAAAAAAGTATCAAATGAAGACTGTCTCTCAGGTGCAATCCATAAAAATTGCATATCTATTGGCGATACCCATCGATACCCTGTTTGATGAATGATTGAAATTCTAATGAACTATCAATTGTAATTTAATGGTTCATTAAAATTTCAATCCCAAATTTTAACAAGAAGGTTTCCACGGCAACCACTAATAGAATATCCATTTAAAATTAACATAATTTTTTTAAAATTCAAACCTTTCTATTTTTTGGCTGGGAGTGTTTTTCAATAGACTTCGTTCATATATATTTATATATGATGCTTTTCGGCACTTCAACTGTTCGAAGACTACTCCTGGACGCTGATAAGTAAATCTCCTCCCGATGTTTGTCCAGTATTCATGAATTTTTTAAAAATTGTGGAAATTCTCACATTGAAATTTTCAAAATCATCACATTGACAATAAAATATGTATACTGGTAAATTTGCACTTCAATATTAAAACAGCCTGAAAAAATACTCAGCAAATAATCCAAAGCCAACTGCGATGTTACAATCATTCATGAAGACCCCGTAGAAGTTCCTTCATATTGAAATATGCACGTCAAAACTGTCAAACAAGCAATCGAGGAAATATGATCGGGCTTTCATGTCGCGCATTTCCCGCGTTATTCGTGCATAATGCGTTCCATCAAGTCGCCGGTCCACACGGGTGGTTGTCTTGAAACGTTCGGATCAGCGTTTTAAATCCAGACGCGTGGGCCTTCGAGGAATGCGATTGTGAAATTTAGGCGAGCGCGCCTTCCAGACTTCCGCGGTCATTCTTTGAATTTCTGGAACGCGCTAAACGGACCGGCAAATCGCGGATGCGAGAAAAATTTTTCATCTTTCCTTCCACGGCCGGGTTAAATGGGCCTCAAATCCGAGAGGGAAAACGGAGTCGCTCGAAAAATCGAGGATGCCGCTCCATTAGACGTTTCCGGATGTTGATTCTAGCCGATGTGAGGGGGAAACCGGCGGTTTTCGTGAGGGGAAGCTGGGTGCGAGTTAAATAGGAAAACTCTTAGCGAGACCCAATTTATAACTATTCAAGGTCGAGAAGTATCGATCGAATGTTCTGAAAATGGTTTCATATAGTCCGTTTCAAAATGATTCCAGCCGGTGCTTTATTTCTAGTTACAAAAAGTTACTAAAAATTTCATCATAGATTGAAATATATCAATATAACCTATAAAATGATTGAATATATTTTTCAAGGCAAATAAATTTGAAGAATTTTTTGTGAAATTACATTGTTGTATTGACAAATTTTCAAACTTATCTTCAATTGCAAAAGAGAAACAAGCTGAGATGATGACTGAAATATACACACCCACAATATTTCGCTGTAGATCAAGCATGGGAATTGGAAATTCAGGATTGATAATAAAAATAGCCCGTAATTCTTCAACATGAAATATTGCAGGCATTCGAGGAACTCCAATGTAGAGATATCATTCATTAAATAATAAGGACTTCATCAAAGATAACTAAAGGTTCGTTCTCCATGAAGACCCTTCGGCAATCTTGATGACTATCGGAAATTCAGCCAAGTTCTCACCCTGTGTTATTTTTTCTGAGTATTGAGGAACAAAAAGTATAAAGCTGACATAACTTTAAAATTTCATAGCCAAGTTGTTGAAAGAAATAGAAAATATTTGTTGACAAATTGTGAATAATTTGAAGTGTGAAATGCTATAAAATATATCACATATAATTCGTATTTATTAATACTGTTCATTTCATGATTCATTAAATAATATACCAAATGTTGATTTTATGATTAAAATTCAGTTACTTTCCAGGCAGTTCAAAAAAGATGTACCAACTGATTTATTCATTGTTTTTGATTTAAGAAAAAATAACGTCGTATAATGTCTCTTTGAAGGTATAATCATGTGAAATAGGTTTCCATCCACTGCTCACTCCTGACTGTAATGACTTGTCTTGCCTTCTTTTTTCGCCAAAATTCATCTGACAGTTCTAGGTGAAAACTGAAATTTCGAGAATCATTTATTTACAGCAGAAACCTCCAAAAATTAATTGATTATTACCTGAACAACTAGCAAAACGCGATTAATACTGGCAGAAATACCTGCTGAATTGTTGAAAAACCCGTAGTACCGACGATAAACTGCTTTACGTTTCCTTGTGGTTAGGCGAGGCTCTTGATGAATTCCAGCCATTTTCAATTCGGTAATACTTGACAAATATTCAAATCCAAAACTAATTTGTCGATTTCATCAAGAACAAAAGCATACAGAAATAAATTCGAAATATATGCAGGAGGTTAATTCGAACTCTGAAATGTCAAAACAAAAGTGTTTTCAATCAACACCAACCTGAATCCTAGAACTCAAAAGTTACTGATGGGATATTACTAACATATTTTCTAGATTCCACAGCCGCCCGAGATGCCAATCGTTTTGAAACGGACTATAATATGATTTATGTTTCAAATCCGTTCATTCTGCCACATTTTTTAGAACTAAATCGTACGTAAATATCTCGGATTCGCACAGCTTCATTGTGATAACTATTGATGACATGTTGACCTCCCGCCACGGATTCATTTATTATCTGTCAAATTCATGAGAGAGAAATCTGCCAATCCATATTTTTCAATGCTAAAATAAAAGAGACAAAAGAAGAAAAAACAGTTGTTTTTAATGCATCAAATTGTTTTCAAATTAAACCCCCATTGCAGAAATTCATTCATTACGAATTAGTTACTAAACTTGGGCAAATGGTCAGAACTACCAAAGACAAAATCGACCCACTCTCTCAACCCGGTATTGACAGGATACCTTGTGACTGCGGCAAAGTCTACATTGGTACAACAAAACGGAGTATCAATACGAGAATTAAGCAGCATGAACGATGCTGTCGATTCCGTCAGACAGAGAAATCCGCACTAGCGGAACATGCCCCTAACAGATGGACACAATATTGTTTTCTCAAAGGCAGAGGCTATTGCGAACATCAAAAGTTTCTATCCTAGGAAGAACATGGAAGCCATTGAGATATATTAGCATAAGAACAACATGAACACAAGGGAAGAAACTCCTTTGGTACATAGCGCATGGTTGCCGGTATTGGAAAAGACCAAAATCAAGCCAATACGAAGTGAGAGCTATGACCAATCAACATCGCGCGCGTAAACCCACTACTTCTCCCGCCATTAATCAGGGTATAAGTTGGGCCAACGCATCACTTTCGGAAATTCAGCGATCGAGTTACAACCTCAGACCGAGAATCCTCTGAAGATGCCTACCGCAGTTGTAGGCGAAACGTTAGGTGAAATAGTTCCTAATAAATCACTGCCAATAAGCCCGGAAGACTCTCTCAATTTCTGAATAAGTTATGACAGAAATGTCACAAAATTTGAAGGAAATGAAAAAACCTAATCAATTGCCCCTTTTTGAATAGGTGAAAATTAAAAAACTGATAATTTCTCAACACAGCAAGCTAAACCGTAGATTGGACTAAGTGAAAAATCAATGAGTACATAACTTTCAATTGTATTCTTTCACGAATAATTTTTTCTTTTGCCGTGTGGTTTTCTCAGAAAGGTCCTCAACACAATGTTCAGTGGCTAATTTCGGAACGTAATCACGAATCACTTTTGTCGTACGAAATCCCTTCAATATTCAAATTTGAATTCTCAGTTTTATTATTCTTCTTTATTTCCATAGATATCGTTCAGTGATTTTTGCATTAAAAAACATTGGAGGCGACTAGAAATTTCAAAAATCTCAATTTTCGATACCTCCTTGTCTTTAAACATTAATTGTAAATCAATTAAAAAGTAAATTAAACTCAAATTAATTGAAAATTTTCCTTGATTCAGTATAATTCTTTCTCTATTTCAGTATCGTGATGAGTTCATGACATTAATTAAAGCAGTGCTGTAATGAACCCATTTTAGCATTGTTTTCAGTTATATTTGGTTGTCAGTACTGACCTCCGATCCTATTATAGTATATTCTAAAACAAGTTGCAGAATGATCTCCTATTCCAACACGAATGCGAAATTCGAAAACTAGCGAAGAAGGAGCGAGTTTTCGAAAGCATGAGTGTTGGAATTGTCTTAAGCAACATATTTTTTTTTTCAGTTGAGTTTTATTAAATACTCTCTAAATTCAGATAAAAATTCAGATTAGTTACATTTGTATTGTGTCTTGGCAGTTGGTGTCACTTACAAAATTTGACAGATTATGGAATTCGAATTGATTTGATTTGAAAATTGAGAGGATCGTAGGTCAGTACTGACAACCACAAAAAGAAAAATATTACTGAAAACAATGCTGTAATGAGTTAATTATAGCACTACTTTTAGTACTGTAATGAATTCATTACGATACTGAAATAGAGGAATTTTGAAATCAAATCAATTCAAATTCCATAATCTATCAAATTTTATAAGTCACACCAACTGTGAAAATACAATACAAAAGTCACTAAGATGTAAAATCTGAATTTTTATTTGAATTTCGAGAGTATTTCACTAAAATTGACTGAAATATAGAAAATATCATCCAATACTCCTAGCAATTACAACACTAGAATCCGTGTTGGAATAGGAACCCATTCTGCAACTTGTTTTAGAATATACATACTATTCAGATGTACATCGCAGCTTTCAAACTTTTAAAATTTTAAATAAAGCAAATTTTACTTATTCGATTTTCTCCTTTCAGGTTGAGATTGAGAGTCTGAAGAAGGAGCTTCAAGAGAAACATGACCTTCTCTGCCAGGCAGTCAAAGCCATGGACTTGGAAGAGGATGAATTCAAAAAAAGTGCGCACCTCAAAAACGAAGAGATTCTAGCCCTCAAACAAGAAATTGAAGAGCTCAAACAGCAACTTCAAGTAAGCAAAGCATAACTTTGTTTTAGTCCACATTTCTATATAATTTCCATTTGTTTTAGGATGGAAAATACGAGAACGATAACGACTCGTCACATAAGAGTTACCATTCTGAACCTTTGTTCTTCTCTTCGAAAATTTCCTCAATAACAGAATCCAGTAGTAAGGTCAGGATGCTGCAAGAGCGAATAGCTTCACTGGAAAATGAGGTAATATATTTCATACCTCCTGATTTCAAAATACATACGATAAAATTTCTCCAAATTTAATCCAAATTAAATAAAACCCTTTATAAAGAAACAAGAAGCAATACATTGAACAAACACCTAAAAATCTATTGTATGAATTCTATTCAGTCTATTTTTATTCTCTATTTTTTCAGTTGTTCTCTATTTTTTTCAGTTGTTCTTTCCCAATGTTCAATTATGTTGCTCTTATAAATGGTAGATCCACTCTGACATCTGTATCAATCCATGAGCTTTGTATTGAATAATATGAATTGATAATTTCTGTTTTTTTCAGCTGTCACAGGAAAAAGAAAATAGTGCATCATTGCAGATGATAATGGACCAAGCTGAAGTAATCAATTCAAATATGAAGACTTACAGAGAGAATCAGCTAAGAAAGATGAAACTATTAATGCTCTTAGGAAAGATTTGAACATCACAAAAGATTCTTTCAACAAATTATCCGAACAAGTCAAAGAATTCGAGATTTCAAGAGATAATTACAAACTCGAAACACAGAAGCTCTCAAGGCTCCTTCTGGAAAAAACTAAAGCGGTTGAAGAATCAGACGAACAAATCGCTGAAGTCAAGAGGAAATATACCAACCTGAAAATGGAGTATGAGAGGGAAAGACAGAAGTTCGATAGAACAAAGTTTGTCAGCGAAATGAAAGTAACAGAATTGGAGGAAGAACTGGAGAAGCAGAAGAATCGCGTTCAAGATCTTCAGAAGAAATTAGGTTCGGCCAGTCAGGAACTAAAAGAGAATCAAAATCTCCTGGTGCCAAAGAGTCAAAGTGGCAAAACAATTGCGACAAATACTGACTGTGATAATGTTTCAGTTTCGAACACAGCAACATCTCCTGGAGTATCGAAAGAGAATGCACTACGCAATGCACTAGATTCCAAGTCACCGTCAAAATCACCAGTTTCACCGAAAACATTCGACTTCAATCTCATCTACAAGATCATAAACCCACTCACGTTCAAGAGCAAACAGCAGGTGCGTTTCTAGCAGGTTATCAATATTAAATTCTGTTCTTACCGTGTTTTTTTACTATTTTTATTTAAAAACCCAAAATTAGTACAACTATCGTTATGTTGTTGAAAAAGTAAAAAAAAACTATTTGTTTTCGATGGTTTAATTGAGCAGAATCCAATGGAATATTCAAATTATTTTTGAGGAGCATCACTATTTCAGATTTCTCCATTTTTTATTGTCGATCTTAAAATTTGATCATGATTTTAACAGATGAACAATTGTTACTTTTGCAAGTTTCTCATGTTGCATCTCAACATAATTTCTGTTTTATTTCAGTTGATGAAACATTTAGAAGAACTTAAAAATACCCTCACTACATCGGAACAGAAGATTATTCGACTTAAGGCCCAAGAACTGAAGGCTTGCGCTCTCTTGAAAAATTTGATGCAGTATCACAAAAATGCAGAGGAGCAGATTCAGGTCCACAAGAAGCGGATTATGCAGCTTGAAGAAGAACTTGAAGGTGTAGTTTCCAAGCCCGAGGGAGTACCGTCCAAGGACAAGAACCAAGAGGTACCTAAACCTAAAAAGATTTCTTTCAGCAAACGCTCTAACGCACGTTCTTGACAAGCTTTTGCTAATGCTTTCTTTTCGTTTCGTCATTCGAAACTCGTATTCCTCAATCTTTGTCTAAATAAGTTTGTTACACAACCTGCAATTGTGTTTCTTGAATACTTTCACGTAACCCACGTTATTAGAAATCATTTACCCTCACGAACTATCAAATATCTTCAAGTTCTAATTAATTCTTGAATCTTACATTTGAATTAACTACATTGGTTGTATCAATTGACTTATTTATTCATAGAGATTGACGGAATAACGAATATTTCAAACTATTCAAATAAGTCTGAGATGTTTTGGTTTTAGTCTTGCATGTCTTTTATTTTTCCACTGCACGTAGCTTTGAAGAGTTCTTGAAAATTAACAATGCGATAATAGATTTCAAACCTCTAGACATTCTGATAACTCAAACTAAAAATCATTGAATGGAGTTTCTCTCACTAGCCTCCAATATTTCATGAATAATCAATCTTAAAATATCATTCAATCAATTTTGTTGGATATATTTTGGAATTAATAATTAAGAAGAAATATGTTGTAAAATTATCTTAGTGATTTTAACTAACCAAAATTTTGACTAAAAGTTTTTGTAAGAGGTAATGTTATGATTGTAATATATTAATTTCTGAGAAATATACAAAAACGACTATCTTTCACCTCATGATTATCGTAGAACTGCATATGTTTTGTAGTATTCTGAAAATTGAAAGGTCACTTCATGTAAATTGTTTGCTATGAATTTTGCATAAAGATTTGAATTTTTTGAATCCCTATACAATTCCGTGCTCTGATTTTTCCTCTTTTAAATCTTCAATTTTGGAGTTTAAAATCGCTCATCATTTTATTTGAATATTGTGTAGGCAGCTCATTGAATACGCAATTGTTGAAGCTAATCGGAAACCATATGGCAATATATTGACTGAAAATTTGACAAATATCAGATTTTGCGTAAATCTTGATCAACTTGATTTCTTAGTCTCTGAAGGGTGTAGAACTTGAGTTCTCACATGTTCGAAATGTGGTAGCCAATTTGTATGTTTGTCCAGTACAATTTTTAGTGAAATTCCTGGTTTTTGGATGTTCATAGTTAATTTGAATTCCTGAGACCAGTAGGTATGAGATTTATGTCTAAATGAGCTCGCACTTCATTAATTCATCCACATTCGCTTCTCCAAGTACGAAACTTTTGTCATTGACATTGGTAACTGATTTCCATAGTATATTCCAAGGTACGATATACTGCACCATAAATTATGAAATGGAGAGGATAGATATTGATGACCTCGATGTTTATCTTCAGTTTTTTACTTGAACCTGACTTGCAAGTCAGTTGCTGACATCTAGTCTAAGTATACCAGTTTCATTGTTGCGCCTAATATTTTTTTTTACTCTAGGCAGTTTACTTGTGTCATTTTCGAGTTTTCCTCTTATGTTGTAGGCATTTTCTTGATGCTTTGTCTTATTCTTTATATTTTTTTGTTGATAAATGTTTCTCAACTAGAATCATTCTGATGCTGAAATATTTAATTTGTTAGCTGTTCATGATTCGAATTTTACAACAATCTAGTAAAAAAAACCAAAATTTTTTTAAAATGTTTGTCTTATTTTTATCAATGGATAGAAGTATCCATCCTCTGAAGACAATCAGGAGGTGATTTAAAAATGAAGAACAATTGCGAAACTTTTCTATCCTCCTGAATATTGAGATTCAAGCAATACGGTTTAAGTGGGATTTAAATTAGTTTTGTGGACAACAAATGAGTAAGTTTCATTCATTAACCCAAAATCTGATGTACGTGATTGAATTCTTCTATCACCATGATATACTCAAGTTATTGTTTGATGTGATCATATTTTTTATCCATTTATTGCTTCAATGTGTTTTGAAGCAATAACGAAGGAAGTTGAAAGGATATACGACAGTGATTTTTGTAAAAACGACGTTGTGCTTTGAGAATTCAGAATCTCCTTCAAACATGGCCTTTTCTCCATCAGCGAAATGCTAAGGTTGAAGCTTGAAGTGCCTCTGCGAATTGAATTGGAATATTCAGAGTTATTTATAAATAACGTGGTTATATACACCAAAGGCTATTTTTAACAGGTAGATTCTCATTTGCATCAGTCTTACTTGAAACTACAAATAGATTACTCTCTATATTCCAATTTACAATTTGAAATTTGTTCTGAGACTGCATTGCAACAATTCCATGGTAGCTTAAAATCATATACCTGAACAGGTGTGCTTTGTTGTGGGTAGTAATAATGTAATTATTGCATTTGCTAACATATTAACAAGGTATACATTATTTGTATCATTCCTATTTCCTATATAGGTCATGTAGTGTTTGATGAGTAATAAAAGCATGCTGATTTTGAGTTGGTTTCATTTAGTGCTAAGCCCTTTGCTTTCCTGTATTGAAACTATGTTTTGTGATTGAATTTTTTCTGATTTTCATTAGAAAGTGGATAATTCAAAAGAAGACAATGAGCTCAAGACATTGGTCCAAGAGTTGGAAAACAAATTACAGGTGAGATTTTTTATTTATTGTTTCTTTGATGTTTCACACAGTCACTGCTGAAATAACTTTAGATCAAAAAATGCGTTAGGTTTTTCACTTCCATTTCCAATACTCATGCATCTTCCTTGATATATTTTTCGGTGCATATATTATTAAGCATTATTATCGCACCCTCGCTAAAAATACTCAATTGAAAGACCATTTATTCAGCTGGAATCAAAAACATTGCCAAAATAAGAGTACTGACAGGAAAAGTAATTAGAAATGATTCAGAAGAATCGTGAATTATTTTCAGTGTTTTTGATACCACACCTTTATTGTTGTAAAAACTTATGTATTTCAATAATTGTCACACTGTTCTTGCCAGTGGTGCAATATACAGAGAATTTTCATAATCATTAAGAACAATTTGACATAAACTTCAAGTTTTGACAATGTGTTATATCATGCTTTCAATATTGATAATGAAAATTGGTAAAGTTTAATGCGAATTGATGAATTTTCAGATACTGGAATTGACTTTGAAGGAGAAGGATATTCATATTGAATATATCGAGGCCCGTAATCTGGAGTTGCAGAATAATATTCAAGCTAAAGAAAAAGATCTGATTGATTTGGAAAGCAGTATGTCATCTCAATCATTGGGAACCAGTAAACCGAATGAAATATCTGAAAATACGTATTCGAAACTGTTCGAAGAAAAAAACAAGAAATTGAGAGGTTGAATGAGGAACTCAGAAGAAGGACTCATGATTTACAGGCTGTAGTGAACCAAGAATTATGGCAGAAAAATAGGGAAATTGAAAAATTACAAACCAAATTCTCGAAATTACTGGAAAGCAAAGAGAAAGAAATGCTCGAGCTCAAAGAAAGCTTCTCAACTTTGTCGACAAATTTAAATGAGTTGAAAAATGAAAATGAAGAAAAACATAACGAAAACACCAATTTGAAAATTGATATATCTGATCTGAAGTTGCAGTTACAATTACTAAGAGAAAAAATTGGTGAAATAGGACTGATTTCAGATGAGAACTTGGAAGTTGAAATTATAATCTCTAGTTTGGATGAAATGAAAAATATTCAACAGCAATTTGAAGAAGTGAAACTTGAAAAAGAAATTCTGACAAAAAAAATTAATGAATTAGAAGGAGCTGTTCAGATTTATGATGATTCATCTCATCTCCTACCGCAAGAAGCCAAAATAGAAAAATTGAGGAAGAATTTGAGAACAAGCGAAAGTTTAAGGATTCAAACCACTGAAGTATGTCATATTCTGAGGAAGCAATTAGAAGAATTGGCTATATTCTTGGATTCTCTTATGAAACAAAAATCAGTCCTTGGTTTCTTGGGCTCGACTCAAAATAAAAAATTGAGGGAAGCAATTGAAAATAGTTTAGATTTATCAAAGTCATTGAATATCAGTCTAGCTATGAACCCCGAGCAGAGTTTGATGCAACTTTCAAACATAACTGCCCTGTTGAATAACTCTGATATTTCTAACATTACATTGGGCGAAGATAGCAATCGTTATTCCTTCAGTATAATGCCAGATCAAGCCACATTGACTTATCAAAGTCATTTGTACAGGGTGGACGATGACAGTCAAGACCGAAATAAATCATTCTTTGTTAAAGCTTTGGAAGATCAAATTCAGATGCTTCAACGAGAGCTGAGTATGAAAAACAGTGAATTGAATCGCTACAGACGCGAATCAAGAAATGGCAAGGAATTGAGACTGTCTCACAGTAAACCCAGAATATCCCCAAACAAGTTGAAAAATTCAATAACAATCAGAAGTGAACAGCATGATTCGGAGTCTGAAGCGTGGTCAGAACCAGATGTCAATGTGTCCAAAGCAAGAATTGGATTGTTCAAGGCAGACAATAAAACAATTAATGGTGTAGAAGAAATTCCTTCTAGTGATTCAACTGACGAAAGTCTCACCCAATTGGATTATAAGAGGTCTGATATCTTAGAAGAATGTCAGGTCACTATAACTAAATTGAGCAAGCAGGTTCAAGAACTTCAAGCTAAGCTACAAGAAAAAGAGAGTAACCTTATCGATCTTCAGGAAACCAATGAAACTAGCAACTCATTGAAAGAACAAAACAACTTACTACTTGTGCAAGTAGAAAAACTTCAAAATGAACTTGAAGCGGCTAGATCTGAATTGGCCTTTATAAATGGATGTAAGACTAAAGTTGAAGAAGAATTAGAGTCTCTGAAAGATCAAATTAATAAGTTAGAAATATCTAAAAAGGACCTCATAAACTCTCACAACAATAAAGACAAGGAGCTCTGTGACAAAATTAACAATCTCAAAGTAGAAAGAGAGCAGTTGGTAAATATGGCAAGTGAATATGCTAATATAACAGAAACTTCAAGACAAGAAGTTATTGCTCTTGAAAATAAGTTAACACAGTTGTCAATAGAAAAAGAGAACATAGAAGTTAATCTGAAAAAGGAATACGAAGATAACTTAAAAACTGAAATTAAAAATGTTGAAAAACAGTTTACTGATAAGCTCCGAGAAACTGAATTAAAGGCCGTTCAACAAATAAATGAGATGACTCAAAAGATTTCAGAACTAACTGAAAATTACTCAAAGAATTATGTGAAGAAGTCAGAAATTACGGAAAAAATAAATGAAATTGAAGCTTTGAACCTGGAGTTGAATGTATTGAAAGGTACTCTGGATGACACTAAAAAAGCTGCCAAACTCAGTGAAATTCTAGAAAAGAACATGAAAGAAGAAATAAATGCCTTACAGTCGAAAATATCTCAAATAGGTATTCAATTCTCGGAACTTTCGCTAGAAAAGGATAACTTAAAAAAACAGTTGGAAGAGGAGAATAGAAAGAGTGGAGAACTTCAAACAAAGTACAACGACATTCAACATGAATTCATAATGTTGAAAGAATCTTATGACAAAGATGTCACTTTGCTTCATAGTTACAAATCCAAACTAGAACTGAAGGTCAGTGAATTAGAATTTGGTAATGCAGATTTACACAACAAATTGGTCAAACTCCAATCTGAAATCAATGAACAAAGCCATGGGGTCGCATCGCCAGTGGTAGTCCCCAATTCGCTGAAGTCAAAGGAGCAGTACCGGTCCATCAAGTTTCTCCTTACAGTCGACAAATATCAAACAATTCTCAGTTATCTCAGAGCTTCATTTCGGAGGATGAAATTAAGACGAGAGGGGTTTTCTCCATTGTTGTTCATCAGAAAACTATCGATTCAGAGAGAGTAGAATCTAACGCTTCGCCTGATTTGGGCATTGAGAGTGATCAAGGGAGATTTTCTAGTCTGGAAGTACAATCACAAGTTCCAAGACCATTGCAGCAAACCATGGAGATAGCGGAATCCATGAATAATTTATTAGATGCTGAAATTGATTCTGTGCAAGGGTCCATATGCGGTAAGAATATTTTTCTGCAGAATTATTTTCGATCCCATGTTCCTTCAATATCCTAACATTAACTTCCTAATTCTCCATCTTCCTCTGTCAACTTAAAGTCTCACCAAATACCATAATATGTGATTTTTTCCCTAAGAACACATGTGTAACTTTTCACATTATTATTTTGTTAGTCATGGATTTTATCACAATATTTACTTCCAGATAATAAATCTTGCTATCAGAAATCTTTGGAACTATCCCAGGAAAACAACAATCTAAAGAAGAAATTGTTGAAGACAAGGAAAGCCCTTGAGGACACTGTGACGCAACTAACCTTAGCTAACCAACGTAAAAAATTAGTGGAGAAAAATATTTGCCGACAAATTCATAAGACAAGTCAGGTTTTACGTGAAGCGAAAGCAAACCTCGACTCAGGTTCCGAGACTGACTTCCACAAAAAATGAATGTCTTATGTGTATTTTTGTTTAATACTGTTATCTTTAGGTCGTACTTTTTGGAATGTGATATTTCCTAATTTTAATTGAACCTACTTAAATTTTAGTGCCGTTGACTCATTCTGATAATTTAATGGTAGGAGATAGATTGTATTTTTTCGAAACTATTGTGATACAGAATGAAGATAATGTACATTTTTCTGAATATGTATATAATGAAAGTTAAAATAGATTTTTTGATTTTTTTAATTGAATTCTTTTATTCACATTTACCTCAGCGTTTGCAATTAATATTGAATTCTGCCTGATTATTAATCAAGCAGCTGATTGCAGTGAGAACAACTCCTGAAGATGCCAGATACTCATACTGGCGAAACGTCACGAATGAATGAACGACGCCGGCCGAAATGTTCGATAAAGCAAGTGATATTGAACTATGGCCACGAAAGCCTCAACCAATTCAAGTTTTCAGTCCTATGCAAATTTACGGATCACTCTACAGGTGGTCTCAAGAAACAATATGTTCTGACTTCTCTTAAGGACTGCATATTTTCAGAGCAATGATGAAATTGAATGTTGTCGAACGTCTTGATGATTCTTATTTATTTTTTGCCATGAAGATTCAATTGAAAATTTAAAAAGTGTCCATTTTCCTCGAATTGAAATTATAAGTGTGAGGCAGGAACATTTACTTGATTTTTCGTAATAGCATCACCATGAGAAAAAAAAACATGGGAAATTAGGTATCTCAGAAAACTTATCTCTACATTTATTTTTGTCAACATAAAAAGGATGGATGAAGCAATATGAAAATGAAACTTTTGGTATTTCTGATTTGATGGAAAAATAACATCTGATGAGAAATATTCTATGGTTCTATTCCTTGAAATGAACTCTCTGGAAAACGAAAAGAAGCCTGAACTTGAAGTCTGTGCTTTACTTGAATTTTTTCATCCACAAAATTCTCCAAAATCCACATCTACATGGTATGCAAATGGAATAAATTCATTTTCTTGTTTAAAAGTTGAATTTAACTTTCAAATTGTAATTCTTCGTAAAAATGAGAACCCTACCATCAACCCCCTTCGAAAGACCCCCAATTTTTTTCGGAGGGCTCATTTGGGTATAAACCTGTGGGGCTGAAACACTTTGTGAATGTATACTTATAACCCAACACAAAATAATGATATTTTCATACTTTTAGGGGAGGGCTTCAGCCCCTTAGCCCACCCCCTGGCTACGTGCATTAGGCGCGTGATACATCGTTTGAAAGGTCGCATCATTCTCCTTTCAGAAATGTTTTCATTTCAATAGATATAAAAAAGAAACTTTCAAGTAACCAGATTGAATGAAAACATTTTGACAGCGAAAGGCTTTTTCACTACTACTAACACGTAGAAAATATTCTTATACGGTGGCGGTAAAAAAATAATTCTTTTTGATACAAAATTATTTATTGTAAATTGCATCCTTCGTATTCTTCGACAAAAAAAAACGTTTAAATTCTATGAATTTTGGTTATGACACAATGTATTGTATAGAAATTCGAAACAGGAACTGCACCATGTTATATGTAGCTCCACATGGGTTAAGGAAATTTACTTAAAGTGCAAAAAAAATAGTTTAAATGAGATTTTGTGATGAAAACATATTAATATGATTTCAAGTTGCTGGAAATGAAATTAATTTTTGACTGTAGGTCTGCAGCGTATACAGAGTGGTTAAGAAAAATTGAGTAAAATAACGAAATTTTATTCCCAGAGAATTCAAGCATCTTAAGACTATCAATACAATGTATGCCCTCCACGGGCATCAATAACAGCTTGACATCTTCTTTGCATACTAGACACGATGCTGTTGAACATTTCTTGAGGAATTTGGTTCCACAGACGGGGTAGAAGCTCTCTCAGATCATTAAAGGATTCTGAGGTAGGTTGATGATTATCTAATCTTCTTTGGAGCATATCCCATGCATTCAAATCTGGTGAGTGCGGAGGTATTGGTAAATGTTGAATACCAAGCTCCTCGCGCTCATTTTCAACTATAGCTGCACGGTGTGGTCTAGCGTTATCGTCTAGAAATTGAAAAGTTTCACCAATAGCAGCGAGAAAATTTGGCAAAACATTGTCAAAATATCCCGGCCCATACCATAACACTACCTCTTCGAAATGGATGCACTTCTTGGACATAGCGACGATTACGGGGTTAGCGTGGGATTGTCCAGACCCTTATTTTACGAGAATCTGAAAATCGTCCATATTCATCAGTGAAAAGGATACTACGCCATTGATCGTTCCAATTGATATGTTGCCTTGCCCATTCCAAGCCTTGGTCTTTCCAACACGGAACCTATCTCCCTGAACCTATTCCAAAGTCGAGATATCACACTTTGGCTACAACAACCTGAGTTAGGCCACCCGGTAGCATTTCGATAGCCCTATCAGCCTCAGCGTTCGTTAATTTACGTCTTGTCATTTTCAGAAAACTCGTTTCAAATCGTAGCCGTTGATAAACTGACTCCATTTCAAAATAAGAACATTCATGAAGCATATGCAAAGAACCAAACTTCAAAAAAAAGGCGACCAGATTGACGGAATGTCTCATACTGATTTTCGTTGGATCGATTCAAGTTGTTATTGAGTTTTAAATGATTTTACAGCGATTTTCTCGACATACTTTTTAAACAGATTAAATACGATATCCCTCACTCTTTTGGAGCAGTATATTTATGACATTACGACATAAGAACGAATAATGAATCTATAACTCACCTTGATTGAATATGAGAACTGATTTAATTCAATAATTTAATAGGTCTAAAACTATAAGAAGGAGTTTCTGGAGAAGGAGAAAACTGAAAGAGAAACACTCTGGCAGAATCTCCCAGGGTTGGATCACTCCAAAAAATTTTTTCGGAATTTTGAAACTGCAAGATCCAAAAACTATTTGGATCTCAGTAAGAACCAACTACACCTCCTCACTGGCTTTCTTACAGGGCATTGTCGCCTCAGAAAGCACTTGCTGAGAATGGGCGTATCGGACACTGACGAGTGTAGATTCTGTGGGGAGGAGGAAGAAACTCCCATTCACCTAGTCACAGAATGCTTTAGCATTGTAAGCCAAAGGAAACAATGCTTTGGTCAAGAGACCTGTAGCAGTGAGGAATTAGCCTCACTGAAGCCTTCCGAGATATTGGATTTCATAAGATCTCTGGGTCTGGAAGGCGAGCTGTAAAGCTTTGTCAGGGGGCACAATAGACCATCAGGTCGCAGTGGACTGTAACCCCTTTTAAACTATTAACTATTAACTAGGTCTAAAACACAGTGTATACTATACTCGTACAAGTACAACTACGATTCCCGGTATGTAAAATCCAATTGGGAAGCTCAGTCGCTCGGTGCACTCTTCTCTGTGAGTAAACTACATCTGGCCTTCTAGGCTACGAAAAAATTTCGGGCGTGAAAAATTCATAGCATAACGTAAAGTGGGCATTTGCTCTTTTATAACAAATTATTTACGATATGAGCGTTACCCCATAACTCATCGTCGTTTGGTTTCGGGACGGCATTGCTGATATTTCAGAAATAATTTTCATTTTCAATTCTCCAATCCAAGCACATTGTTATTTCTGAGAGGAGCGCAAAATACAGGGTGGGGCATAATGGAAGGGCGTTTTTGAAAAAACAATACCGTGAAACTCTGGAGGGGGAGGGGACGGCCCTCTCTGCCCCCCCCCCCCCCCCTATTTCTGCCTCTGCTTCCAATTTCGACGTTTTTTCTTATTCTTTATTATTATTATTATAATTATTATTCTGAACAGGGGTTGTTGTGGCTACGTTCAGCCTTCCGGGAACTTCGACCGCAAGGATCTTTTGTCCTTTACCCATCTCGTTCATTGAAATCCCAAGGAGGCAGTCAATGGCATTGATGAATCCAACGACATCCTTAGGAGCTTTAGCTGTCACTTCATGAGTATCTAGAACCGACTTCCCCATGTGAATGGTTCTTAGTTCCGCCAGCTCTGGACACTTGCATACCATGTGAGGGTCCAGAGCTGGAACTATTCTTTATTAATTTGTGGCCGACTTCTTCGCAGTCTTTTGTCATAGTCCTCGGATAATGGTTCTGTAGATTTTCACTTTTGATGTTCTTGTAAAACTCTTCGATTATTCAGTGCGAACATACCTGGGCTTGCCGATTGTCTCCTGATCTCTTTTTCTTTCGTGATGTCGTTATTATCGGTGATTATTGCTCCCAGATACTTGAATCGTTCCACTATTTCGAAAATGGTGGTGCCGATGTTTTGGCCTAATCGACCTAATGTATCTCGCTTTTGTGTTTACTCACATATACACTGCGCAAAAAAATTAACGCACATTATGGAAATCTCAAATTTATTCTACAATTGAAGGTGTTCTCAATGATAATTATTTTTATCAGAATTATGCATGCATATGTTATTCATAACGTTTTTCTTCAATACAGATGTTTTTTCCCAGCAGGAATAAAAAAAAAGATATTATCAGATTTTGAATGTATTGGCTACATTCTAAAATCAGTTGTTCTCGATCAATTATAGTGATCAATGGTTTTTCTTTCATTTGATTTTCTACACTCGATCGCTATGCAACGCGAAACACGTAATTTGACCCAAGAGGAATATGCCCAAGCGGTAGTTTTGCGGGAAGAAGGGTAGACATCTGCAAGAATTCCAGAAAGGTTTGGAGATTCCCATAAAAGTGTGTCCAGAATGTTGCAGCGTTTCAGGGAGTCAGGTATGAATGTCCGAAGACCAGAACAGGGTAGATCACGGGTAACAACTGCCATTCAAGAACGTTACTTGAGAGTTTCTTCGTTGAAACAACGGTTTGCAACCGCTCGCCTCCTTCAAAATCAGCTTGAGCAAACTCATGAGGTGCAAATTAGTACTCAGACAATAAGAAATCGCCTCAGAGAATATGATTTAAGGCCTCGTCTCGCGGCAAGAGGCCCAGCTCTTACCCCAGCCCATCGAAGGGCGCGTTTGGATTTTGCGAGAGAGCATATCCATTGGGAAGAGACCGATTGGGAAAGAGTGCTCTTTACAGATGAGTCTAGATTCTGCTTCTACCATTGTGATCGAAGTTCCCTTGTATACAGACGTCCACATGAAAGATATGCTCAGTGCTATTTCCTGAATACTACTGGTTTCGGGGGAGGATCGATTATGGTATGGGGTGGAATATCTTTGACTGCTCGCACAGACCTAGTGGTCGTTGATAATGGAGCTATGAATGCTGATAAGTATATAAGGAACATTTTGAAGAGCATGGAGTGCCATTTGCCCCTTACATTGGTGAAAATTTCATTTTTATGGACGATATTGCCAGACCCCATCGTGCGCGCATCGTTCAGGAGTACCTTGAAGAGGTTGAAGTCTCTCGAATGGAATGGCCAGCAAGAAGTCCTGATCTCAATCCGATTTAGCAGGTTTGGGACAACCTCAATAGAAGGCTGAGAAGTTCAGAAAATCATCCAGCTACTCTTAATGACTTAGGAATCAAACTCGGAGAAATCTGGGAAGGATTGGATCAGAAAATTTTAAGATTACTCATTTTGAGTATGAACCGTCGTTGCCGAGCTGTAATTAACGCAAGGGGTGGAAATGCCAAGTATTGAATCACTTATCAGCATTTCAGTATTTTGAAAATTGTTCATTTCTCTTATTTCACATAAGATTCGGTGAAATCCTGAATTTTTCTTCCATTTAATGTGTCTTGTTTCGTTCAAAACATTTCCGAGAGAACATAAAAAATAAGTTATAAAGTCAATGCAGAGTTAACTTTCATTAAAATTGGGATTATCAGAATGTGCGTTAATTTTTTTGCTCAGTGTATTTCGTTTTTTATCTTTCACGTAGAAGAATGGCACTTTGAAATTTACGTTCGACGTGTTTTAGAATATTTCATGAGAATTTGCAGTAACTAAGCTAATGAACCCATTCCATTTGCCTTTTATACACTGTATTGTCACCTGTTGCATCCAACAATGACGTTAGTAATCGTGCAAGTATAGCGTGTACAGTGTGCAACGAACGTGTACATGTTATGTGAAAAAGGTGGAGCAGCGTTCTGATCTAATAACGTAGGTGGGCCATCAGTGATCAGAAAATCGTGTTGGGAAGAACCCGTTAGGTTCGTGCATTAAACAGACTAGTTTTCGTTTTATTCAACGCGCGCTCATTAAGTTGGCGCAAGGAGCGCGCAAAAGCATTTCAATTTCAACACGTTCGGATGTTAACGAGTCGCTGTGTTCAGTCGGTTTCAGTCAGTTTCCGATTCACCTGTTGTTCTACCATACTTTGACTAAATCAACTGTTTTCCGAATATATAAAAGTTTCCATTTTCCCGAGGAAGTTTGTGTGAAGTTGGATTGTGAATTTCTGTGATTTTTAACTTTCAAACTGTTTTATCCACCAGGAAGAAAGGTGTTTTTGTCAGGATAATTTTATTATGGAGAATGATAATGGATACAGAAACAATTATTCCAATCATAAGGACACTAAATGGCAATCCTTGCAGAAAACCGTATACGATTCCAGCAAAAACGAAATTTTCGGGAGAACTCCTAAAAGTTGGGGTAAGTTCCCAAAGTCGAAGCAGTTGATTCCTACTAAGTCACTTCTATATTTCCATGGATTTCAAGATAATTATTGGATATTCTCGTATAAAACAGCATGAACAATTTCAGGATTCCAAATCCAAAACTCAAAAATAAACATAACCTCAATCCTAGTTGTCAAAAATATTAATTGTGTACCGTACCAACTTTTGATTTCTCCGCAGAAAGTGCGATTGATTATGATTCAAAGTTCAGTTATTTCCCGTTTCATAAATTCGAGAACTCAGAATATCCACTTGATTTTCTAAAAATAACCAGCAAATATTTTAGGGCCCAAAATAGATTGCGGGTTCGGTATTAAAGTATCAATGAATCATTGAGAATAAGTTGTTTAAATATGCGGTGGAGATTTGAAAACTGTAAAATATATATCAAACTTCCTGTTACATTCTGTGAAGGGTGATTAGAACTGGAAGTTTGGATTTCTTGAATTTCTTTTCTTTTTTTCAGATCTTCCTTATGAGACGGAAAACTATTTTACAAAACCAAGCAAAGGCTTTGACATATCAAATTATTCTACCGCAGCTTCTCAAATAAAAAACAATTTATTTTTTACACAATTTGACCATTGAAATTCATGCTCTATGAATTTTTTGGTTCTTTCAAAAATTTGAGAAACATGGACAAAGTTCTCGTTATTAGATCGGGTGCAAAAAAGTTGCGTCGATTAACGTTTTATTACTGAACTCGCACGTTATACCTAAGTAGAATCGATGTTTACTTTTCCCCACAAATGCCTCATTGAGTTAAAATACTTCTTTCTATGTAATTAATTCCGATGTTTTTTCCAACAATTATCAGCATTTATAGTCCCCAATTTTATATTGACATTATTGTACACTCACTAGTTTCACTCTCGTTTTCACTTGACGTAGATTTTAGAATAATTATATTCCGTTCAATCATTATATTGAAGAAAAAATGAACAAAATAAAATTATTTTGTCATAAGCAATATACAGAAAGAAGTGAAATCCAACCAAAAACATGTTCATGTAAAATGCTGTCAAAAAGATAACTAACTAAAGATGCTTCACATTCTTTAACTTTACAAGTCCTTATTTCACAAACTGTACAGCTTGGCCATTTCTCTGCAGTGAGCGTAAGGTGAAAAATTTATTCGCTGTTCATAACTTTCTTTCTGTTATACAATAGTTCTTATAGTAACGAAAGTCACATATTTTGACCAAGGTGAAGAGTTTGTGAAAAGGACCTGTAAAGTTGAAGAGTGTAGAGTTAGCACATTGATCTCGAGCTTGGCTCTACATCTGATAACTTTTTGACAATGTGAGAAATGTGGTATCTTTTTGACAGCATTTTACATGAAAATGATTTTGTTGGAATTCACACTTCTTTCTGTAGATTGCTTATGATAAAATAATTTTATTTTTCTGAAAACTTAATAGTTTTCAGTCCATGAAACAAGAAAAAATTAGAATTTTTTTTTAATAATATAAAAAGGCGTTAAAATTTGAGCACTAATATGTCAGGGGCCAAAACTTTACGAGAAGAAATTGTTGCCTTACAATGAACAGAAAAAAATGAAAACACTTTGAAATGTTAGGCGTAACGTTTCGGAGTCTAAATCAGGCTCCTTCGTCAGATAATAACTGATTTTCATTCAACATTGTAGAATCGTGCTAATTTTTTTGATTTTTGGATTGACATATTATTAAAAAAAATTTATA
This sequence comes from Hippodamia convergens, assembly GCA_038502775.1. NCBI lineage: Eukaryota > Metazoa > Arthropoda > Insecta > Coleoptera > Coccinellidae > Hippodamia > Hippodamia convergens. The sequence goes on from CM076610.1 coordinate 49,087,376, forward strand.
ATTGTTTCTTGTTTCAAAGACTAGGAGAGAAAAACCTATATAAAGTTTTCAGGAAAATGCAGAGACCTCCCAGAAAATATTTCAATAGATATTAATTTTATTTTGTTCATGTTTTCTTCAATAATAATTAAACGGTATATAATTATTCCAAAAATATACTTCAAGTGAAACTAATTCACAATTCATGTTCAATATCAACAACGTACGGTGTGGAGAAATATACATGCATGCCTAGTATAGGTCCAAGCTGCGATCGCGATGTATTTGCGATTTGCCATCACAACGGGTAATACCACATTGGAAACTGTGGTTGTGGTTATTACTTAGAAACCATATCATATCTTTAGATACGAATATAACAACAATGTGCAATGTAAAAGAGACCGGATTGTATTTGTATTAGATATATAAACACACATGAGGCGTACAAACGCTTAATTTTATTACCTAATTCAAAATGTGGGTGTGATTTCTACTGGAGATTCTTTAATATCTTTTTTAACATTCGTAACAAGAAGTCCCTCCTATATATCAATTTTCAGGCCACTAGCAACAAAAGCATATCATACAAACTTATACATCCCCTGGTTCTGACGGCTGGGGATGAAAGATTCAACCTTTGGAACTTTTTCGTTGTTGATGTACTGATTCTAGCTCACATACCAAATTTCAACTTCATAGGACTTCAGGAAGTACCTTAAAGAGTTTTTATGATCATCAGTGGTTTTCAGGGGTTTTAGATATCTATAAAATCTTGTAGAAGCATTGCAATTGAAACTTTGTACGCATGATAAGTCTTCTTTTGACGTCATATTCTGAAAAATTTCGTTCATCTGGTATCTTCCAAACTCAAGTTATGAAACTTCCCAAACTTTTATTCAGATATATCAGAATAGAATATCGAATCATAACACATTTTGAAAATTTTCGTCCACCTACTTCCAAACATTTTTCGCACCTTCTCATTATTTCTTGGTCAGTGGATTTCCTTATTTATTCTGGAACAGAATTCTGCCAATAGGTTCATTGCACGATAAATTCTTCAGTTCGAACAACCTGGATTATTTTGAATAAAGTCATACAGATTCTTATGAAAGGGTGAACATAGATCATAATATAATATGCTCGTTGCTAACAGTTATTTCTGAATATCTCGAAAATGGTACATTTTAGATAAGGGAAGCATTAAGAGACTCTACTTATTTATTCCTCACAAATTGAAATGGGAGTGAAAAAAATACGGCTTCCATTTGAAAAAATCTAATTTCTGCCATTTTTGGAATTCAAAACTTCGACACTCTAACAGTTTTTCCTGAATATCTCGAAAATGGTACATTTTGGATATAGGGAACCCTGAATGAATTCTACCTATTTTTACTTCACAAATTGATATGTGAGTGGGAGAAGTATGGTTTCCATTTGAAAAAATCGTGTTTTTGGCTTTTTTTGAATTTCAAATTTGACACTCTCATTTTTTCTTCCCACTATATCAAAACGTTATTTTCTCTACAGAGTTATGTTGAAAATCTTGTCAGTAACTCATTTCAAAAAACAGATCTGAGATTGTGTGTTGCGCTTTCTTTGAATTCTCAGTGTTCTACAAGCCCCAATTTGTAAATTTTTTCGAAAAACAGTGAATAACTCGGAAACGGCTCTAGATGGCTATAGGGAGTGATACATAAAACTAATGTGGCATTCGAAGATCTATCCGATAATGTCATAATATACAGGCTGTTCCATTTGAAATAAGAAAGTTTATACCACTTCCAGTTAAAGGGGAAGTCATTGATATTCAAAAATATATCATAAAATGAAGGTCTTCTTGGCTTATATCTTCACACAAAATTTAGAAATGATCGAATTATTATTTCTCCATAAACTGCTAATGGGCACTCCCGGTGGGAAACCCTGGGAAAGAAGATATCTTACAATTATTTTATCTGGAGGGTTTATATGAATAAATTTTCAATCTCGTTTTCAATACATCTGCACCCACCTATTATCGAACAGAAAATAATAAACGATATCCAATCAATACAGTATATAAGTGATAACCGGTAGGTGTAGTGCATTGTAGAAAATATCTGAGATATTCAATATTCAACATAGGTATCTCTTCTACAAGAACGTGGAAATAAAAATCAGACACCTTTAACTAGTATAATTTTATTGAGTGGACATCTCGATTTTTCTGTTGAGAGGAAAACATCTGTTTTCCATCCGGAAAATAGATCTAAATGACAACTATGACATTACGTGTGTACACCACACATTTTAGATATCCTACACTCAACTTAGGGTTTTTTGTGCTCATTTGTTAAATTTATTTATTGCATCATCAAGTAACTCTAACCCTAATCCTTTGAGACTTTTATGCTCAAAAATTGAAAATAAAAGAAATTACACAAAAAGAAAAACACCCTTATTCAAATAACAATCCTTCAAACAACAAATAAAGAATGGTATTATAAAATCTGGTGGTCATTGACTTTGATCAGTTTTTTAAAGTCCGATGAAGTGTATTATTGATAAGCCTTCCAGGTCTTGATAACATCTCCTGTAGTTCATTCGAATTATTCTGATTGCCCATATTTGAGTGACTCATTCCAAATCAGATCTTTCGTCGTTATCGAAATCCAACTGCTCAATACGCGTTCAATAGTTTGTTGCTATCGTATTTCCTATGATACAATTTTGCCCGGATATGATTTCGTGGGAACGACTCAACTACACTCATTACGTAATATCTGATAGGTATGTCAATGCCACCACATCCAACGAAAGAACGCTAACTAGATATAGGGAGTCCCGAAAACATTCGGAGAGTTTTGCGATGTTACCATACACCATACACATTTTGGAATTTTTTCATCCCAGAAGTATGCTGAGAAGGTGTTGGTAATAGTCAACCCCTAAGATAGTTTTTCTCGATCTTTATCGTTTCAAGCGTTTAGGTATTAGCTGAACGTTCTGGATCCTGAATTAGTGGTAAGATCTCGGTTAAGATCCTTTCATCATTAGAGTCCAATTATTCAAGTTTATTACCGTATTCGGGATCAAAAGTTCCTTTATTCCTACTGCTGCTAACTGCTAACTGCAGACCTTGACCTACTTTAAAACGGTCATATGAATGAAGGACTAATAACTTAAAGACTTTTCATGCAGTATGAATTTTTTGAGGAAGTTTCAATAGAATAATCTCGACGCAAACTGGAGTATACCTTGAAGAGATCGAGAGACAGATTCATTGATCATTCTACAAACATATTGAGAAAATATTTGGGGTTCCAAGAACATCCAAAAAGGGGAAATCTGAAAAATCTGGCGGAGATCTGAGGAAACCTAATGAAATCTGGATGAGATTAAAGAACATTATCCCAATGTCCTTTAATCTCCTCAGGATCTCCCCTCTGAGGAGATCCTTGAAAATTCAATAAAATCTAAGCACTAGTACGTCTAGATAATTTCAACCTTAAGTCTACAATCCTCTCAAGTTTTGCGATTTCGAGCTAGAAAAGTATGCATTTCTTTTATCATGCATCTGTCAATTGAAAATTATGTAAAGAAATTAAGAAAGCACACACACAAGAAGGCCATTTTGATGTTGGACCGAAGTAAAAACTCATTCGAATGAAATAACGTCTTCATTAGAAACTTGGGATTTCTGCTCAAGGTCTTTTGATACGTTGATATGAATGTTGATATTTGTTATTATCATATCCACTCGGTAGTCATCAGAAACCGCAGAAATTGAACGTCATACTGCTTCTTATTAACTTGATTTATACAGGGTGAACGTAGAGTTTTGAGAGAAGTAGATTCTTATATTCAACTAAAATATTTAAATAAATGGGAAATTTCCCATTTTAAAAAGACACATCCCACATAATCTTGGGAGGCCCAATCAATGGCAATTTTAATACCTTGGGGACCTTGAGGTTGGTAGTTGGTATACAACCAAATGTTTTCGACTTAATAATACTTTTGCGAAAAACTTTTCCTCGGATTACTACTGATAAAAAGGGGTACTAATTTGTCAAATTACTGTTCAAGTTTACGTAGGGATCTTTCTTCCATTATTTATGAATAGATTCTAATTGTTTCTTGTTTCAAAGACTGGAAGAGAAAACCTGTTAGATAAAAAATAAATCTGTGACTGGGGGTCAACATATAATGATTAAATTTGTGAAACTGAGGTATTCTCCAACGGTTTTGTTTCATAATATGTGCCAGAACGGATTTGCCACAATATTAGATAAAGTAATTCGTTATGAGTTTATTACAGTACTAAAAGTCGTGCTGTAATGAACTCATCACGTATTTCGCATTCGTGTTGGAATGAGAGCCCATTGTGAAACTTGTTTCAGAATATACTATTGGCTGCAATGACATGCTTCTTTTAATTCATATAAAGTTTTCATTATTTCACGCTTTTGATGAATTTGATTCTTTGAATGTGAAATTTTTGAATAGCAATGTCCATCTTTGTGACAAAAAGTGGTGTGCTATTTGAAATAAGAATGTTGATGTTTCTGGTAGACCGGAAGTTGCTCCACTGTGAAAATATTTCAGGGAATAGATCAGCATCCAAAACACCTCGGTACAAATTATCAGCTCAATATAACATCTATTTCTCCTAAAATCTCTAGTCGGCGTTTGGTCTGTTGCTGTCTATCAGCCTGTATTAGAATGAAGAAATTGAGAAATTTACACATATTAAACTCAATAAAATCGATGAAAGCACTGTCTTAACCAATCAATATCAATAGTATTTTAACTATACATACCTACGCGTTTATTTGTTCTTGTGATAACCCTCTTTACATAATCTTCACAAGTAGAAGGTAGGATCAGGCTTTGATTTATAGTTTGATTTGTACTTTTAGTTCATGGTTAGAAAGTAAAACTTCTCTTCATTTAACATTTGACTGAATTCGAATCAGTGGACAAGATTCGAGCAAGATCCTTAATTTTTAGCCTCGAGTTTTGAATCGCCGTGTATACGAAAAGAAAATATATGTGCTCGCAAAATATGAAAAACTTCAATTGAATTTTCTCAATCATCCTGCCTTCCATGACAAAGCCAGTCATCGTAGCTATATCGTTGAGAGAATTATTGAAAGAAATGAGATTTGCCCCAACAATAGTTTTGACTCCTAAAAATTCAGAGTAGCAAAGGATATGAAGTAGAGTAGATCGATGTTATGGTTGAATTTGAAATTGTGATTATTAATTCCAGAATAATTTCGTCCTAATTGAACAATCTGAATGTAATGTATGATGAAATTTTGTCACGTCATTTTCTATTCATCCTAAAATGGTGTTGTTATTGCTATTGCCTAACTAACAGGTCCATTTCAACGAGGCATAAAAGCAGAGGTTTTTTTTTGAAATGCTGTTCCTTGTTTTTCCTGAGTAATTTAATCTCGTTTTAATGTAACCTTGATTATCTTACGTTTGAACGTATTTTAATTATATTCTTTGAGTTTTCAATTCACTCTATAATATTCACTATAATAATAGTATGCTGGCACTTTTGGAGAATTGATGTTAAATTCGATAAGAAATATCCGAGGAAATATCTGATTATGATGATGTCTTCTATATGATGGGAAAATAAAAATGTTCTTCAATAAGTTTTTCAGTATTTACATTACATAATAAGATTATCATGGTACCATAGATTTGGTTGAATTTTGATGAAAATGAATTTTGAATTCTTATAGTAGCCAACTCGTGCTGTTGTACAATTACGAAATAAAAATAACTGTCCTGAATTTTTGAGTTTCTTTACAAACTAAAATATGTAATAGTATATTCTAAAATAAGTTGAAGAATGAGCTCCTATTCCAACAAGAATGCGAAATTCGAAAACGAGTTTTCCAAAGCATGATTGTTGAAATTGCTTTCTGCAACGAGTATAAGACAATATTATCTCTATTTCAGTCAAGTTTCGTGAAATACTCTCGAAATTCAAATAAAAAATTCAGATTAGTGACTTTTGTATTGTACCTTGGCAGTTGGTGTGACTTACGAAATTTGACAGATTCCAGAATTTGATTTGAAAATTGGACGAAAA
>CM076610.1:49093554-49148786 GCA_038502775.1 Hippodamia convergens
TTGTCGAAACCTCCTTGCCTTTGAACATTAATTGTAAATCAATTAAACAGTAAATTAAACTCAAATTAATTGAAACTCTTCCTTGATTCAGTATAATTCTTTCTCTATTTCAGAATCGTGATAATTTCATGACATTAATAAAAGCAGTGCTGTAATGAACCCACTTCAGCATTGTTTTCAGTTATATTTGGTTGTCAGTACTGACCTCCGATCCTATTCTGCCGTGTTAATTGAAAAGGGCGTATCTGCAAAAAAGCACTTTTGAGATATTTGATTTTGAAGACTTTCATTTATGCCATCAACAATTTTAATTGAATTAAAATGAAAAAGCAATGCTTGATATTGACATATCATGCATTGCTTTTTCATTTAAATTCAATTAAAATTGTCTTTAAAGTCAAATATCTCAAAAGTGCTTTTTTGCAGATACGCCCTTTTCAATAAACACGGCAGTATTATAGTATATTCTAAAACAAGTTGCAGAATGAGCTCCTATTATTCCAACACGAATGCGAAATTCGAAACCGAGTTTTCGAAAGCATGATTGTTGGAATTGCCCTCTGCAACGAGTATTAGACGATATTTTCTCTTTTTCAGTCGAGTTTTATGAAATACTCTGGAAATTCAGATAAAATTTCAGATTAGTGAATTTTGTATTGTATCTTGGCAGTTGGTGTGAGAAATTACGGAATTTGAATCGATTTGATTTGAAAATTGATAGGATCGTAGGTCAGTACTGACAACCACAAAAAGAAAAATATTACTGAAAACAATGCTGTAATGAGTTAATTATAGCACTACTTTTAGTACTGTAATGAATTCATTACGATACTGCCAATAGAGAAATTTTGAAATCAAATCAATTCAAATTCCATGATCTGCCAAATTTCGTAGGTCACACCAACTGTGAAGATACGATACAAAAGTCACTAGGATGTAGAAGTTGAAATTTTATTTGAATTTTGAGAGTATTTCGCGAAACTTGACTGAAATATAGAAAATATCATCCAATACTCGTAGCAGAAGGCAATTCCAACACTCAAGCAATAGAATTTCTCATTCGTGTTGGAATAGGAACCCTTTCTGCAACTTGATTTAGAATATACATAGTATTCAGATGTACATCGCAGCTTTCGAACTTTTTAAAATTGTAAATAAATCAAATTTCACTTATTCGATTTTCTCCTTTCAGGTTGAGATTGAGAGTCTGAAGAAGGAGCTTCAAGAGAAACATGACCTTCTCTGCCAGGCAGTCAAAGCCATGGACTTGGAAGAGGATGAATTCAAAAAAGTGCGCACCTCAAAACGAAGAGATTCTAGCCCTCAAACAAGAAATTGAGGAGCTCAAACAGCAACTTCAAGTAAGCAAAGCACAACTTTGTTTTAGTCCACAGTTCAATATAATTTCCATTTGTTTTAGGATGGAAAATACGAGAACGATAACGACTCGTCACATAAGAGTTATCATTCTGAACCTTTGTTTTTCTCTTCGAAAATTTCCTCAATAACAGAATCCAGTAGTAAGGTCAGGATGCTGCAAGAGCGAATAGCTTCACTGGAAAATGAGGTAATAAATTTCAAACTTCCGATATCAAAATACGATAAAATTTCTCCAAATCTAATCCAAATGAAATAAAACCATTTATAAAGAAACAAGAACCAATACATTGAACAAACACATAAAAATCTATTGTGTGAATTGTATCAATAACTCTTTTCAGTCCATTTTAATTAGCTTTTCATGAGCTTTGTGTTGAATAACATGAATTGATAATTTCTGTTTTTTTCAGCTGTCACAGGAAAAAGAAAATAGTGCATCATTGCAGATGATAATGGACCAAGCTGAAGTAATTAATTCAAAATATGAAGATTTACAGAGAGAATCAGCTAAGAAAGATGAAACTATTAATGCTCTTAGGAAAGATTTGAACATCACAAAAGATTCTTTCAACAAATTATCCGAACAAGTCAAAGAATTCGAGATTTCAAGAGATAATTTCAAACTCGAACACAGAAGCTCTCAAGGCTACTTCTGGAAAAAACTAAAGCTGTTGAAGAATCAGACGAACAAATCGCTGAAGTCAAGAGGAAATATACCAACCTGAAAATGGAGTATGAGAGGGAAAGACAAAAGTTCGATAGAACAAAGTTTGTCAGCGAAATGAAAGTAACGGAATTGGAGGAAGAACTGGAGAAGCAGAAGAATCGCGTTCAAGATCTGCAGAAGAAATTAGGTTCGGCCAGTCAGGAACTAAAAGAGAACCAAAATCTCCTGGTGCCAAAGAGTCAAAGTGGCAAAACAATTGCGACAAATACTGACTGTGATAATGTTTCAGTTTCGAACACAGCAACATCTCCTGGAGTATCGAAAGAGAATGCACTACGCAATGCACTAGATTCCAAGTCACCGTCAAAATCACCAGTTTCACCGAAAACATTCGACTTCAATTCATCTACAAGATCATAAACCCACTCACGTTCAAGAGCAAACAGCAGGTGCGTTTCTAGCAGGTTATCAATTTTAAATTCTGTTCATGCTGTGTTTTTTCACTATTTTTATTTGAAAACCAAAAATTAGTACAACTATCGTTATGTTGTCGAAAAAGTAAAAAAATTCATTTGTGTTCAATGGTTCAATTGAGCAGAATCACATGGAATATTCAAATTATTTTTGAGGAGCATCACTATTTCAGATTTCTCAATTTTTTTATTGTCGATCTTAAAGTTTGATAATGATTCTAACATCTGAACAATTGTTATTTTTGCTAGTTTCTCATGTTGCATCTCAATATAATTTCTGTTTTATTTCAGTTGATGAAACATTTAGAAGAACTCAAAAATACCCTCACCACATCAGAACAGAAGATTATTCGACTTAAGGCCCAAGAACTGAAGGCTTGCGCTCTCTTGAAAAATTTGATGCAGTATCACAAAAATGCAGAGGAGCAGATTCAGGTCCACAAGAAGCGGATTATGCAGCTTGAAGAAGAACTTGAAGGTGTAGTTTCTAAGCCTGAGGGAGTACCGTCCAAGGACAAGAACCAAGAGGTACCTAAACCTAAAAAGATTTCTTTCAGCAAACGCTCTAACGCACGTTCTTGACAAGCTTTTGCTAATGCTTTCTTTTCGTTTCGTCATTCGAAACTCGTATTCCTCAATCTTTGTCTAAATATGTTTGTTACACAACCTGCAATTGTGTTTCTTGAATACTTTCACGTAACCCACGTTATTAGAAATCATTTACCCTCACAAACTATCAAATATCTTCAAGTTCTAATTAATTCTTGAATCTTACATTTGAATTAACTACATTGGTTGTATCAATTGACTTATTTATTCACAGAGATTGACGGAATAACGAAAATTTCAACCTATTCAAATAAGTCTGAGATGTTTTGGTTTTAGTCTTGCATGTCTTTTATTTTTCCACTGCACGTAGCTTTGAAGAGTTCTTGAAAATTAACAATGCGATAATAGATTTCATACCTCTAGACATTCTGATAACTCAAACTAAAAATCATTGAATGGAGTTTCTCTCACTAGCCTCCAATATTTCATGAATAATCAATCTTAAAATATCATTCAATCAATTTTGTTGGATATATTTTGGAATTAATAATTAAGAAGAAATATGTTGTAAAATTATCTTAGTGATTTTAACTAACCAAACTTTTGACTAAAAGTATTTGTAAGAGGTAATGTTATGATTGTAATATATTAATTTTTGAGAAATATACAAAAACGACTATCTTTCACCTCATGATTATCGTAGAACTGCATATGTTTTGTAGTATTCTGAAAATTGAAAGGTCACTTCATGTAAATTGTTCGCTATGAATTTTGCATAAAGATTTGAATTTTTTGAATCTCTATACAATTCCGTGCTCTAATTTCTCCTCTTTTAAATCTTCAATTTTTGGAGTTTAAAATCGTTTATCATTTTAATTGAATATTGTGTAGGCAGCTCATTGAATACGCAATTGTTGAAGCTAATCGGAAACCATATGTTAATATATTGACTGAAAATTTGACACTTATCAGATTTTGCGTAAATCTTGATCAACTTGATTTCTTAGTCTCTGAAGGGTGTAGAACTTGAGTTTCTCACATGTTCGAAATGTGGTAGCCAATTTGTATGTTTGTCCAGTACAACTTTTAGTGAAATTCCTGGTTTTTGCATGTTCATAGTTAATTTGAATCCTGAGACCAGTAGGTATGAGATTTATGTCTTAATGAGCTCGCACTTAATTCATCCACATTCGCTTCTCCAAGTACGAAACTTTTGTCATTGACATTGGTAACTGATTTCCATAGTATATTCCAAGGTACGATATACTGCACCATAAATTATGAAATGGAGAGGATAGATATTGATGACCTCGATGTTTATCTTCAGTTTTTTACTTGAACCTGACTTGCAAGTCAGTTGCTGACATCTAGTCTAAGTATACCAGCTTCATTGTTGCGCCTAATATTTTTTTTTTACTCTAGGCAGTTTACTTGTGGCATTTTCGAGTTTTCCTCTTATGTTGTAGGCATTTTCTTCTTATTCTTTATATTTTTTTTGTTGATAAATGTTTCTCAACTAGAATCATTCTGATACTGAAATATTTAATTTGTTAGCTGTTCATGATTCGAATTCTACAACAATCTAGTAAAAAAAAACAAAAATTTTTTTTAAATGTTTGTCTTATTTTTATCAATGGATAGAAGTATCCATCCTCTGAAGACAATCAGGAGGTGATTTAAAAATGAAGAACAATTGCGAAACTTTTCTATCCTCCTGAATATTGAGATTCAAACAATACGGTTTTAAGTGGGATTTAAATTAGTTTTGTGGACAACAAATGCGTAAGTTTCATTCATTAACCCAAAATCTGATGTACGTGATTGAATTCTTCTATCACCAATGATATACTCAAGTTATTGTTTGATGTGATCATTTTTTTATCCATTTATTGCAATAATGAAGGAAGTTGAAAGGATATACGACAGTGATTTTTGTAAAAACGACGTTGTGCTTTGAGAATTCAGAATCTCCTTCAAACATGGCCTTTTCTCCATCAGCGAAATGCTAAGGTTAAAGCTTGAAGTGCCTCTGCGAATTGAATTGGAATATTCAGAGTTATTTATAAATAACGTGGTTATATACACCAAAGGCTATTTTTAACAGGTAGATTCTCATTTCCATCAGTCTTACTCGAAACTACAAATAGATTACTCTCTATATTCCAATTTACAATTTGAAATTTGTTCTGAGATTGCATTGCAACAATTCCATGGTAGCTTGAAATCATATACCCGAACAGGTGTGCTTTGTTGTGGGTAGTAATAATGTAATTATTGCATTTGCTAACATATTAACAAGGTATACATTATTTGTATCATTCCTATTTCCTATATAGGTCATGTAGTGTTTGATGAGTAATAAAAGCATGCTGATTTTGAGTTGGTTTCATTTAGTGCTAAGCCCTTCGCTTTCCTGTATTGAAACTATGTTTTGTGATTGAATTTTTTCTGATTTTCATTAGAAAGTGGATAATTCAAAAGAAGACAATGAGCTCAAGACATTGGTCCAAGAGTTGGAAAACAAATTACAGGTGAGATTTTTTATTTATTGTTTCTTTGATGTTTCACAGTCACTGCTGAAATAACTTTAGATCAAAAAATGCGTTAGGTTTTTCACGTCCATTTCCAATACTCGTGCATCTTCCTTGATATATTTTTCGGTGCATATATTATTAAGCATTATTATCGCACCCTCGCTAAAAATACTCAATTGAAAGACCATTTATTCAGCTGGAATCAAAAACATTGCCCAAAATAAGAGTACTGACAGGAAAAGTAATTACAAATGATTCAGAAGAATCGTGAATTATTTTCAGTGTTTTGATACCACAGCTTTATTGTTGTAAAAACTTATGTATTTCAGTAATTGTCACACTGTTCTTGCCAGTGGTGCAATATACAGAGAATTTTCATAATCATTAAGAACAATTTGACATAAACTTCAAGTTTTGACAATGTGTTATATCATGCTTTCAATATTGATAATGAAAATTGGTAAAGTTTAATGCAAATTGATGAATTTTCAGATACTGGAATTGACTTTGAAGGAGAAGGATATTCATATTGAATATATCGAGGCCCGTAATCTGGAGTTGCAGAATAATATTCAAGCTAAAGAAAAAGATCTGATTGATTTGGAAAGCAGTATGTCATCTCAATCATTGGGAACCAGTAAACCGAATGAAATATCTGAAAATACATATTCGAAACTGTTCGAAGAAAAAAACAAAGAAATTGAGAGGCTGAATGAGGAACTCAGAAGAAGGACCCATGATTTACAGGCTGTAGTGAACCAAGAATTATGGCAGAAAAATAGGGAAATTGAAAAATTACAAACCAAATTCTCGAAATTACTGGAAAGCAAAGAGAAAGAAATGCTCGAGCTCAAAGAAAGCTTCTCAACTTTGTCGACAAATTTAAATGAGTTGAAAAATGAAAATGAAGAAAAACATAACGAAAACACAAATTTAAAAATTGATATATCTGATCTGAAGTTGCAGTTACAATTATTAAGAGAAAAAATTGGTGAAATAGGACTGATTTCAGATGAGAACTTGGAAGTTGAAATTATAATCTCTAGTTTGGATGAAATGAAAAATATTCAACAGCAATTTGAAGAAGTGAAACTTGAAAAAGAAATTCTAACAAAAAAAATAATGAATTAGAAGGAGCTGTTCAGATTTATGATTCATCTCATCTCCTACCGCAAGAAGCCGAAATAGAAAAATTGAGGAAGAATTTGAGAACAAGCGAAGGTTTAAGGATTCAAACCACTGAAGTATGTCATATTTTGAGGAAGCAATTAGAAGAATTGGCTATATTCTTGGATTCTCTTATGAAACAAAAATCAGTCCTTGGTTTCTTGGGCTCGACTCAAAATAAAAAATTGAGGGAAGCAATTGAGAATAGTTTAGATTTATCAAAGTCATTGAATATCAGTCTAGCTATGAACCCTGAGCAGAGTTTGATGCAACTTTCAAACATAACTGCCCTGTTGAATAACTCTGATATATCTAACATTACAATGGGTGAAGATAGCAATCGATATTCCTTCAGTATAATGCCAGATCAAGCCACATTGACTTATCAAAGTCATTTGTACAGGGTGGACGATGACAGTCAAGACCGAAATAAATCATTCTTTGTTAAAGCTTTGGAAGATCAAATTCAGATGCTTCAACGTGAGCTGAGTATGAAAAACAGTGAATTGAATCGCTACAGACGCGAATCAAGAAATGGCAAGGAATTGAGACTGTCTCACAGTAAACCCAGAATATCCCCAAACAAGTTGAAGAATTCAATAACAATCAGAAGTGAACAGCATGATTCTGAGTCTGAAGCGTGGTCAGAACCAGATGTCAATGTGTCCAAAGCAAGAATCGGATTGTTCAAGGCAGACAATAAAACAATTAATGGTGTAGAAGAAATTCCTTCTAGTGATTCAACTGACGAAAGTCTCACCCAATTGGATTATAAGAGGTCTGATATCTTGGAAGAATGTCAGATCACAATAACTAAATTGAGCAAGCAGGTTCAAGAACTTCAAGCTAAGCTACAAGAAAAAGAGAGTAATCTTATCGATCTTCAGGAAACCAATGAAACTAGCAACTCAGTGAAAGAACAAAACAACTTACTACTTGTACAAGTAGAAAAACTTCAAAATGAACTTGAAGCGGCTAGATCTGAATTGGCCTTTATAAATGGATGTAAGACTAAAGTTGAAGAAGAATTAGAGTCTCTGAAAGATCAAATTAATAAGTTAGAAATATCTAAAAAGGACCTTATAGACTCTTACAACAATAAAGACAAGGAGCTCTGTGACAAAATTAACAATCTTAAAGTAGAAAGAGAGCAGTTGGTAAATATGGCAAGTGAATATGCTAATATAACAGAAACTTCAAGACAAGAAGTTATTGCTCTTGAAAATAAGTTAACACAGTTGTCAATAGAAAAAGAGAACATAGAAGTGAATCTGAGAAAGGAATACGAAGATAACTTAAAAACTGAAATAAAAAATGTTGAAAAACAGTTTACTGATAAGCTCCGAGAAACTGAATCAAAGGCCGTTCAACAAATAAATGAGATGACTCAAAAGATTGCAGAACTAACTGAAAATTACTCAAAGAATTATGTGAAGAAGTCAGAAATTACGGAAAAGATAAATGAAATTGAAGCTTTGAATCTGGAGTTGAATGTATTGAAAGGTACTCTGGATGACACTAAAAAAGCTGCCAAACTCAGTGAAACTCTAGAAAAGAACATGAAAGAAGAAATAAATGCCTTACAGTCGAAAATATCTCAAATAGGTATTCAATTCTCGGAACTTTCGCTAGAAAAGGACAACTTAAAAAAAACAGTTGGAAGAGGAGAATAGAAAGAGTGGTGAACTTCAAACCAAGTACAACGACATTCAACAAGAATTCATAATGTTGAAGGAATCTTATGACAAAGATGTCACATTGCTTCATGGTTACAAATCCAAACTAGAACTGAAGGTCAGTGAATTAGAATTTGGTAATGCAGATTTACACAACAAATTGGTCAAACTCCAATCTGAAATCAACGAACAAAGCCATGGGGCCGCATCGCCAGTGGGTAGTCCCCAATTCGCTGAAGTTAAAGGAGCAGTACCGGTCCATCAAGTTTCTCCTTACAGTCGACAAATATCAAACAATTCTCAGTTATCTCAGAGCTTCATTTCGGAGGATGAAATTAAGACGAGAGGGGTTTTCTCCATTGTCGTTCATCAGAAAACTATCGATTCAGAGAGAGTCGAATCTAACGCTTCGCCTGATTTGGGCATTGAGAGTGATCAAGGGAGATTTTCTAGTCTGGAGGTACAATCACAAGTTCCAAGACCGTTGCAGCAAACTATGGAGATAGCAGAATCCATGAATAATTTATTAGATGCTGAAATTGATTCTGTGCAAGGGTCCATGTGCGGTAAGAATATTTTTCTGCAGAATTATTTTTGATCCCATGTTCCTTCAATATCCTAACATTAACTTCCTAATTCTCCATCTTCCTCTGTCAACTTGAAGTCTCACCAAATACCATAATATGTGATTTTTTCCCTAAGAACACATGTGTAACTATTCACATTATTATTTTGTTAGTGATGGATTTTATCACAATATTCACTTCCAGATAATAAATCTTGCTATCAGAAATCTTTGGAACTATCCCAGGAAAACAACAATCTAAAGAAGAAATTGTTGAAGACAAGGAAAGCCCTTGAGGACACTGTGACGCAACTAACCTTAGCTAACCAACGTAAAAAATTAGTGGAGAAAAATATTTGCCGACAAATTCATAAGACAAGTCAGGTTTTACGTGAAGCGAAAGCAAACCTCGACTCAGGTTCCGAGACTGACTTCCACAAAAAATGAATGTCTTATGTGTATTTTTGTTTAATACTGTTATCTTTAGGTCGTACTTTTTGGAATGTGATATTTCCTAATTTTAATTGAACCTACTTAAATTTTAGTGCCGTTGACTCATTCTGATAATTTAATGGTAGGAGATAGAATGTATTTTTTCGAAACTATTGTGATACAGAATGAAGATAATGTACATTTTTCTGAATATGTATATAATGAAAGTTAAAATAGATTTTTTGATTTTTTTAATCGAATTCTTTATTCACATTTACCTCAGCGTTTGCAATTAATATTGAATTCTGCCTGATTATTAATCAAGCAGGTGGTTGCAGTGAGAACAACTGAAAAAATAACTCCTGAAGATGCCAGACACTCGTACTGGCGAAACGTCGCGAATGAACGACGGCGGCTGAAATGTTCGATAAAGCAAGTGATATTGAACGATGGCCACGAAAGCCTCAATCAATTCAAGTTTTCAGTCCTATGCAAATTTATGGACCACTCTACAGGTGGTCTGAGAGGGAAACTTCTTGATGATTCTTATTTATTTTATGCCATGTAGATTCAATTGAAAATTAGAAAAGTGTCCATTTTCCTCGAATTGAAACTATTAGTGCAAGGCAAGAACATTTACTTGATTTTTTTGTAATAGCATCACCATGAGAAAAAAAAAACATGGGAAATTGGGTATCTCAGAAAACTTATCTCTACATTTATTTTTGTCAACATAAAAAGGATCGATGAAGCAATATGAAAATGAAACTTTTGGTCTGTTTCACGTGAAAATTAAGTTTTTCTGATTTGATGGAAAAATTACATCTGATGAGAAATATTCCATGGTTCTATTCCTTGAAATGAACTCTCTGGAAAACGAAATCTCTCCAACATCCACATCTACATGGTATGCAAATGGAATAAATTTGCATACCATGCAATCTTGTTTAAAAGTTGAATTTAACTTTCAAATTGTAATTCTTCTTCGTAAAAATGAGAACCCTACCATCACCCCCTTCGAAAGACCCCCAATTTTTTTCGGGGGGCTCATTTGGGTATAAAACTGTGGGGCTGAAACACTTTGTGAATGTATACTTATAACCCAACACAAAATAATGATATTTTCATACTTTTAGGGGGGGGCTTCAGCCCATTAGCCCACCACCTAGCTACGTGCATTAGGCGCGTGATACATCGTTTGAAAGGTCGCATTATTCTCTTTTCAGAAATGTTTTCATTTCATTAGATATAAAAAAGAAACTTTCAAGTAACCAGATTGAATGAAAACATTTTAACAGCGAAAGGCTTTTTCACCACTACTAACACGTAGAAAATATTCTTATAAGGTGGCGGTAAAAAAATAATTCTTTTTGATACAAAATTATTTATTGTGAATTGCATCCTCCGTATTCTTCGACAAAAAAAAAACGTTTTAAATTGTATGAATTTTGGTTATGACACAATGTATTGTATAGAAATTCGAAACAGGAACTGCACCATGTTATATGTAGAATTAAATTGCTCCATGGGTTAAGGATTTTTTTGACTGTAGGTCTGCAGCGTATACAGAGTGGTTAAGAAAAATTGAGTAAATTAACGAAATTTTATTCCCAGAGAATTCAAGCATCTTAAGACTATCAATACAATGTATGCCCTCCACGGGCATCAATAACAGCTTGACATCTTCTTTTGCATACTACACACGATGCTGTTGAACATTTCTTGAAGAATTTGGTTCCACAGACGGGGTAGAAGCTCTCTCAGATCATTAAAGGATTCTGAGGTAGGTTGATGATTATCTAATCTTCTTTGGAGCATATCCCATGAATGTTTTTTTGCAATTCAAATCTGGTGAGTGCGGAGGTATTGGTAAATGTTGATTACCAAGCTCCTCGCGCTCATTCTCAACTATGGCTGCACGGTGTGGTCTAGCGTTATCGTCTAGAAATTGAAAAGTTTCACCAATAGCAGCGAGAAAATTTGGCAAAACATTGTCAAAATATCCGGCCCATACCATAACACTACCTCCTCGAAATGGATGCACTTCTAGGACATAGCGACGATTACGGGGTTAGCGTGGATTGTCCAGACCCTTATTCTACGAGAATCTGAAAATCGTCCATATTCATCAGTGAAAAGGACACTACGCCATTGATCGTTCCAATCAATATGTTGCCTTGCCCATTCCAAGCCTTGGTCTTTCCAACACGGAACCTGTCTCCCTGAACCCATTCCTAAGTCCAGATATCACACTTTGGCTACAACAACCTGAGTTAGGCCACCCTGTAGCATTTCGATAGCCCTATCAGCCTCAGCGTTCGTTAATTTACGTCTTGGCATTTTCAGAAAACTCGTTTCAAATCGTAGCCGTTGATAATCTGACTCCATTTCAAAATAAGAACATTCATGAAGCATATGCAAAGAACCAAACTTCAGAAAAAAGGCGACCAGATTGACGGAATGTCTCATACTGATTTTCGTTGGATCGATTCAAGTTGTTATTGAGTTTTGAATGATTTTTACAGCAATTTTCTCGACATACTTTTTAAACAGATTAAATACGATATCCCTCACTCTTTTGGAGCAGTATATTTATGACATTACGACATAAGAACGAATAATGAATCTATAACTCACCTTGATTGAATATGAGAACTGATTTAATTCAATAATTTAATAGGTCTAAAACTATAAGAAGGAGTTTCTGGAGAAGGAGAAAACTGAAAGAGAAACGCTCTGGCAGAATCTCCCAGGGTTGGATCACTCCAAAAATTTTTTTCGGAATTTTGAAACTGCAAGATCCAAAAACTATTTGGATCTCAGTAAGAACCAACTACACCTCCTCACTGGCTTTCTTACAGGGCATTATCGCCTCAGAAAGCACTTGCTGAGAATGGGCGTATCGGACACTGACGAGTGTAGATTCTGTGGAGAGGAGAAAGAAACTCCCATTCACCTAGTCACAGAATGCTTTAGCATTGTAAGCCAAAGGAAACAATGCTTTGGTGAAGAGACCAGTGAGGAATTAGCCTCACTGAAGCCTTCCGAGATATTGGATTTCATAAGATCTCTGGGTCTGGAAGGCGAGCTGTAAAGCTTTGTCAGGGGGCACAATAGACCATCAGGTCGCAGTGAACTGTAACCCCTTTTAAAACTATTAACCATTAACTAGATCTACAATACAGTGTATACTATACTCGTACAAGTACAACTACGATTCGCGGTATGTAAAATCCAATTGGGAAGCTCAGTCGCTCGGTGCACTCTTCTCTGTGAGTAAACTACATCTGGCCTTCTAGGCTACGAAAAAATTTCGGGTGTGAAAAATTCATAGCATAACGTAAAGTGGGCACTTGCTCTTTTATAACAAATTATTTACGATATGAGCGTTGCCCCATAACTCATCGTCGTTTGGTTTCGGGACGGCATTGCTGATATTTCAGAAATAATTTTCATTTTCAATTCTCCAATCCAAGCACATTGTTATTTTCGAGAGGGGCGCAAAATACAGGGTGGGGCATAATGGAAGGGCGTTGTTGAAACAACAATACCGTGAAACTCTGGAGGGGGAGGGCACGGATCTTTTTGCCCCCCCCCCCCTATTTCTGCATCTGCATCCAAATTCGACGTTTTTTCTTATTCTTTATTATTATTATTATAATTATTATTCTGAACAGGGGTTGTTGTGGCTACGTTCAGCCTTCCGGAACTTCGACCGCAAGGATCTTTTGTCCTTTACCCAACTCGTTCATTGAAATCCCAAGGAGGCAGTCAATGGCACTGATGAATCCAACGACATCCTCAGGAGCTTTAGCTGTCACTTTATGAGGATCTAGAACCTACTTCCCCATGTGAATGGTTCTTAGTTCCGCCAGCTATGGACACTTGCATACCATGTGAGTGTCCAGATCTTGAACTATTCTTTATAATTTGTGGCCGACTTCTTCGCAGTCTTTTATCATAGTCCTCGGATAATGGTTCTGTAGATTTTCACTTTTGATGTTCTTGTAAAACTCTTCGATTATTCAGTGCGAACATACCTGGGCTTGTCGATTGTCTCCTGATCTTTTTTTCTTTCGTGATGTCGTTATTATCGGTGATTATTGCTCCCAGATACTTGAATCGTTCCACTATTTCGAAAATGGTGGTGCCGATGTTTTGCCTAATCGACCTAATGTATCTCGCTTTTGTGTTTACTCACATATACACTGCGCAAACAAATTAACGAACATTATGGAAATCTCCAATTTATTCTACAACTGAAGGTGTTCTCAATGATAATTATTTTTATCAGAATTATGCATGCATATGTTATTCATAACGTTTTTTCTTCAATACAGATGTTTTTTCCCAGCAGGAATAAAAAAAGATGATATTATCAGATTTTGAATGTATTGGCTACATTCTAAAATCAGTTGTTCTCGATCAATTCTAGTGATCAATGGTTTTTCTTTCGTTTGATTTTCTACACTCGATCGCTATGCAACGCGAAACACGCAATTTGACCCAAGAGGAATATGCCCAAGCGGTAGTTCTGCGAGAAGAAGGGTAGACATCTGCAAGAATTCCAGAAAGGTTTGGAGTTTCCCATAGAAGTGTGTCCAGAATGTTGTAGCGATTCAGGGAGTCAGGTATGAATGTCCGAAGACCAGAACAGGGTAGATCACGGGTAACAACTGCCATTCAAGAACGTTACTTGAGAGTTTCTTCGTTGAGACAACGGTTTGCAACCGCTCGCCTCCTTCAAAATCAGCTTGAGCAAACTCATGGGGTGCAAATTAGTACTCAGACAATAAGATATCGCCTCAGAGAATATGATTTAAGGCCTCGTCTCGCGGCAAGAGGCCCAGCTCTTACCCCAGCCCATCGAAGGGCGCGTTTGGATTTTGCGAGAGAGCATATCCATTGGGAAGAGACCGATTGGGAAAGAGTGCTCTTTACAGATGAGTCTAGATTCTGCTTCTACCATTGTGATCGAAGTTCCCTTGTATACAGACGTCCACATGAAAGATATGCTCAGTGCTATTTCCTGAATACTACTGGTTTCGGGGGAGGATCGATTATGGTATGGGGTGGAATATCTTTGACTGCTCGCACAGACCTAGTGGTCGTTGATAATGGAGCTATGAATGCTGATAAGTATATAAGGAACATCTTGAAGAGCATGGAGTGCCATTTGCCCCTTACATTGGTGAAAATTTCATTTTTATGGACGATATTGCCAGACCCCATCGTGCGCGCATCGTTCAACCTTGAAGAGGTTGAAGTCTCTCGAATGGAATGGCCAGCAAGAAGTCCTGATCTCAATCCGATTTAGCAGGTTTGGGACTACCTCAATAGAAGGCTGAGAAGTTCAGAAAATCATCCAGCTACTCTTAATGACTTAGGAATCACACTCGGAGAAATCTGGGAAGGATTGGATCAGAAAATTTTAAGATCACTCATTTTGAGTATGAACCGTCGTTGCCGAGCTGTAATTAACGCAAGGGGTGGAAATACCAAGTATTGAATCACTTATCAGCATTTCAGTATTTTGAAAATAATTGTTCATTTCTCTTCTTTCACATAAGATTCGGTGAAATCCTGAATTTTTCTTCCATTTAATGTGTCTTGTTTCGTTCAAAACCTTCCCGAGAGAACATAAAAAAATAAGTTATAAAGTCAATGTAGAGTTAACTTTCATTAAAATTGAGATTATCAGAATGTGCGTTAATTTTTTTGCTCAGTGTATTCTTTCACGTAGAAGAATGGCACTTTGAAATTTACGTTCGACGTGTTTTAGAATATTTCGTGAGAATTTGCAGTAACTAAGCTAATGAACCCATTCCATTTGCCTTTTATACACTGTATTGTCACCTGTTGCATCCAACAATGACGTTAGGAATCGTGGAAGTATAGCGTGTACAGTGTGCAACGAACGTGTACATGTTATGTGTAAAAGGTGGAGCAGCGTTCTGATCTAATAACGTAGGTGGGCCATCAGTGATCAGAAAATCGTGTGGGAAGAACCGTTAGGTTCGTGCATTAAACAGACTAGTTTTCGTTTTATTCAACGCGCGCTCATTAAGTTGGCGCAAGGAGCGCGCAAAAGCATTTCAATTTCAACACGTTCGGATGTTAACGAGTCGCTGTGTTCAGTCGGTTTCAGTCAGTTTCCGATTCACCTGTTGTTTGTACTATACTTTGACTAAATCAACTGTTTTCCGAATATTTAAAAGTTTCCATTTTCCCCGAGGAAGTTTGTGTGAAGTTGGATTGTGATTTTCTGTGATTTTTAACTTTCAAACTGTTTTATCCACCAGGAAGAAAGGTGTTTTTGTCAGAATAATTTTATTATGGAGAATGATAATGGATACAGAAACAATTATTCCAATCATAAGGACACTAAATGGCAATCCTTGCAGAAAACCGTATACGATTCCAGCAAAAACGAAATTTTTGGGAGAACTCCTAAAAGTTGGGGTAAGTTCCCAAAGTCGAAGCAGTTGAATCCTTCTAAGTCACTTCTATATTACCACGGATTTCAAGAACTATTCGTGGATATATTTGTATAAAACAGCATGAACAATTTCATGATACCAAATCCAAAACTCAAAAATAAACATAACCTCAATACTAGTTGTCAAAAATATTTATTGTGTACCGTACCAATTTTTTGATTCTCCGCAGAAAGTGCGATTGATTATGATTCAAAGTTCAGTTATTTCCCGTTTCATAAATTCGAGAACTCAGAATATCCACTTGATTTTCTAAAAATAACCAGCAAATATTTTAGGGCCCAAAATAGATTGCGGGTTCGGTATTAAAGTATCAATGAATCATTGAGAATAAGTTGTATAAATATGCGGTGGAGATTTGAAAACTGTAAAATATATATTAAACTTCCTGTTACATTCTGTGAAGGGTGATTAGAACTGGAAGTTTGGATTTCTTGAATTTCTTTTCTTTTTTTCAGATCTTCCTTATGAGACGGAAAACTATTTTACAAAACCAAGCAAAGGCTTTGACATATCAAATTATTCTACCGCAGCTTCTTAAATAAACAACAATTTATTTTTTACACAATTTGACCATTGAAATTCATGCTTTATGAATTTTTTGGTTCTTTCAAAAATTTGAGAAACATGGGCAAAGTTCTCGTTATTAGATCGGGTGCAAAAAAGTTGCGTCCATTAACGTTTTATTACTGAACTCGCACGTTATACCTATGTAGATTCTATGTTTACTTTTCCACCACAAATGCCCCATTGAGTTGAAATACTTCTTTCTGTTTAATTAATTCCGATGTTTTTTTCCAACAATTATCAGCATTTATAGTCCCCAATTTATATTGACATTATTGTACACTCACTAGTTTCACTCTCGTTT
Source organism: Hippodamia convergens (assembly GCA_038502775.1). Lineage (NCBI taxonomy): Eukaryota > Metazoa > Arthropoda > Insecta > Coleoptera > Coccinellidae > Hippodamia > Hippodamia convergens. The sequence continues at coordinate 49,110,366 of CM076610.1, forward strand.
TCACTTGACGTAGATTTTGGAATAATTATATTCCGTTCAATCATTATATTGAAGAAGAAATGAACAAAATAAAATTATATTGTCATAAGCAATCTACAGAAAGAAGTGAAATCCAACCAAAAACATGTTCATGTAAAATGCTGTCAAAAAGATAACTAACTAAAGATGCTTTACATTCTTTAACTTTACAAGTCCTTATTTCACAAACTGTACAGCTTGGTCAGAATAAGTGACTTGGCCATTTCTCTGCAGTGAGCGTAAGGTGAAAAATTCATTCGCTGTTCATAACTTTTCTGTTATACAATAGTTCTTATAGTAACGAAAGTCACATTTTTTGACCATGGTGAAGAGTTTGTGAAAAAGGACTTGTAAAGTTGAAGAGTGTAGAGTTAGCACGTTGATCTCGAGCTTGGCTCTTCATCTGATAACTTTTTGACAATGTGAGAAATGCGGTATCTTTTTGACAGCATTTTACAGGAAAATGATTTTGGTTGGAATTCCCTTATTTCTGTAGATTGCTTATGATAAAATAATTTTATTTTTCTGAAAACTTAATAGTTTTCAGTCCATCAAACAAGAAAAAATTAGAATTTTTTTTAATAATATAAGAAAGGCCCCTGCGTCGAAATTTGAGCACTAATTTGTCAGGGGCCAAAACTTTACGAGAAGAAATTGTTGCCTTACAATGAACAGAAAAAAAAATGAAAACACTTTGAAATGTTAAGCGTAACGTTTCGGAGTCTAAATCAGGCTCCTTCGTCAGATAATAACTGATTTTCATTCAACATTGTAGAATCGTGCCAATTTTTTTGATTGACATATTATTAAAAAAAAATTTCTAATTGTTTCTTGTTTCAAAGACTAGGAGAGAAAACCTATATTAAGTTTTCAGGAAAATGCAGAGACCTCCCAGAAAATATTTCAATAGATATCTAATTTTATTTTGTTCATGTTTTCTTCAATAATAATTAGAGGGAATATAATTATTCCAAAATATACTTCAAGAGAAACTAATTCACAATTCATGTTCAATATCAACAACGTACGGAGTGGAGAAATATACATGCATGCCTAGTATAGGCCCAAGCTGCGATCGCGATGTATTTGCGATTTGCCATCACAACGGGTAATACCACATTGGAAACTGTGGTTGTGGTTATAACTTAGAAACCATATCATATCCTTAGATACGAATATAACAACAATGCAATGTAAAAGAGACCGGATTGTATTTGTATTAGATATATAAATACACATGACGCTTAATTTTATTCCCTAATTCAAAATGTGGGTGTGATTTCTACTGGAGATTCTTTAATATCTTTTTTAACATTCATAACAAGCAGTCCCCCTATATATCAATTTTCAGGCCACTAGCAACAAAAGCATCTCATACAAACTTATACATCCCCTGGTTCTGACGGCTGGGGGATGAAAGATTCAACCTTTGGAACTTTTTTCGTTGTTTATGTACTGATTCTAGCTCACATACCAATTTCAACTTCATAGGACTTCAGGAAGTACCTTAAAGAGTTTTTATGATCATCAGTGGTTTTCAGGGGTTTTAGATATCTATAAAATCTTGTAGAAGCATTGCAATGAACTTTGTACGCATGATAAGTCTTCTATTGACGTTATATTCTGAAAATTTCGTTCATCTGGTATCTTCCAAACTCAAGTTATGAAACTTCCCAAACTTTTATTCAGATATATCAGAAGAGAATATCGAATCATAACACATTCTGAAAATTTCGTCCACCTACTTCCAACATTTTTCGCACCTTCTCATTATTTCTTGGTTAGTGGATTTCCTTATTTATTCTGGAACATAATTCTGCCAATACATCACACGATAAATTCTTCAGTTAGAACAAACCTGGATTATTTTGAATAAAGTCATATACAGATTCTTATGAAAGGGTGAACATAGATCATAATATAATATGCTCGTTGCTAACAGTTATTTCTGAATATCTCGAAAATGGTACATTTTAGATGAAGGGAACCATTAAGAGACTCTACTTATTTATTCCCCACCAATTGAAATGGGAGTAAAAAAAATACGGCTTCCATTTGAAAAAATCTAATTTCTGCCATTTTTGGAATTCAAACTTCGACACTAACAGTTTTCCCTGAATATCTCGAAAATGGTACATTTTGGATATAGGGAACCCTGAATGAATTCTACCTATTTTTACTTCACAAATTGATATGTGAGTGGAAAAAGTATGGTTTCCGTTTGAAAAAATCGTGTTTTTGGCTTTTTTTTGAATTTCAAATTTGACACTCTCATTTTTTCTTCCCACTATATCAAAACGTTATTTTCTCTACAGAGTTATGTTGAAAATCTTGTCAGTAACTCATTTCAAAAACAGATCTGAGATTGTGTGTTGCGCTTTCTTTGAATTCTCAGTGTTCTACAAGCCCCAATTTGTAAATTTTTTCGAAAAACAGTGAATAACTCGAAAACGGCTCTAGATGGCTATAGGGAGTGATACATAAAACTAATGTTGCATTCGAAGATCTATCCGAAAATGTCATAATATACAGGGTGTTCCATTTGAAATAAGAAAGTTTATACCACTTCCGGTTAAAGGGGAAGTCATTGATATTCAAAAATCACACAAAATTTAGAAATGATCGAATTATTATTTCTCCATAAACTGCTAATGGGCACTCCGGTGGGACACCCTGTATATAGTGTTGTCGCAAAGAAGATATCTTACAATTATTTTATCTGGAGGGTTTATACGAATAATTTTCAATCTCGTTTTCAATATATCTGCACCCACCTATTATCGAACAGAAAATAATAAACGATATCCAATCAATACAGTATATAAGTGATAACCGGTAGGTGTAGTGCATTGTAGAAAATATCTGAGATATTCAATATTCAACATAGGTATCTCTTCTATAAGAACGTTGAAATAAAAATCAGACACCTTTAACTAGTATAATTTTATTGAGTGGACATCTCGATTTTTCTGTTGAGAGGAAAACATCTGTTTTCCATCCGGAAAATAGATCTAAATGACAACTATGACATTACGTGTGTACACCATAATTTTAGTTATCCTACACTCAACTTAGGGTTTTTTGTGCTCATTTGTTAAATTTATTTATTGCATCATCAAGTAACTCTAACCCTAATCCTTTGAGACTTTTATGCTCAAAAATTGAAAATAAAAGAAATTACACAAAAAGGAAAACACCCTTATTCAAATAACAATCCCTCAAACAACAAATAAAGAATCGTATTATAAAATCTGGTGGTCATTGACTTTGATCAGTTTTTTTAAAGTCCCGATGAAGTGTATTATTGATAAGCCTTCCAGGTCTTGATAACATCTCCTGTAGTTCATTCGAATTATTCTGAATTCTGATTGCCCATATTTGAGTGACTCATTCCAAATCAGATCTTTCGTCGTTATCGAAATCCAACTGCTCAATACGCGTTCAATAGTTTGTTGCTATCGTATTTCCTATGATACAATTTTGCCCGGATATGATTTCGTGGGAACGACTCAACTACGCTAATTACGTAATATCTGATAGGTATGTCAATGCCACATCCAACGAAAGAACGCTAACTAGATATAGGGAGTCCCGAAAACATTCGGAAAGTTTTACGATGTTACCATTTCGAAAACATACACATTTCGGAATTTTTCATCCAGAAGTATGCTGAGAAGGTGTTGAAATAGTCAACCCCAAAGATAGTTTTTCTCGTTTTTTATCGTTTCAAGCGTTTAGGTATTAGTTGAACGTTCTGGATCCTTTGATTGCTCTTGATGAATTAGTGTTGAGATCAAAAGATTAAAAAATCATGAGAAAGTTAAAGACATTTCATGCAGTTTGAATTTTTTGAAAAAGTTTCAATCAAATAATCTGGAGCAAACTGGAGCATAGCAAACTGGATCTTTCTAAGAACATATTGAGAAAATTCATGGAGATCCAAGAACATCAAAAAAGGGGAAATCTAAAAAAATCCGGCGGAGATCTGGGGAAATCCAAGGAAATCTGGGTGAGATTTAAGAACATTATCCTTATGTTCTTGGATATCCTCAGGATCTCCCCTCTGAGGAGGTTCTTGGAAATTCAATGAAGTCCAAGCATTAGTACGTCCAGATAATTTCAACCTAGAGTCTACAATCCTCTCAAATTTTGCGATTTCGAGAAAGACAAGTGCGCATTTATATTATCATGCATCTGTCAAGTGAAAATTATGTAAAGAACACACACAAGAAGGCCATTTTGATGTTGGACCTGAGTCCTACGTACCGAAGTAAAAGTTTATTCGAATGAAATAATAATGTCTTTATTAGAAACTTGGGATTTCTGCTCAAGGTCTTTTGATACGTTGATATGAATGTTGATATTTGTTATTATCATATCCACTCGGTAGTCATCAGAAACCGCAGAAATTGAACGTCATACTGCTTCTTAATAACTTGATAAATCAAGTTATTAAGAAGCAGTATAAATACAGGGTGCACGTAGAGTTTTGAGAGAAGTATAGATACTTATATTAAAAAAAAATTTATAAATGGGCGATTTCCGCTTGTATAGGAAACATCCTACATCACTTTAGGAGGGCCCAATCGAAGACAATTTTAATACAGTGCCAAACTTGGGGACCTTGAGGTTGTTATACAACCAAATGTTCTCGACTTGATAATACTTGATAATACACACAAATTAGTGTTCAGTTTTTTCGCAGGGGCCTTTTTTCTATTATTTATTTAAAAAAAATTCTAATTGTCTCTTGTTCCGAAGACTGGGAGAGAAAACCTCATAGATAAAAAATAAATCTGTGACAGAGGGCTAACATATAATGGGTAATATAACTATGTGAAACTGAGATATTCTCCAACAGATTTGCCACAGAATCAGATAAAGTAATTTTCTCTATTTCAGTATCGTAATGAGTTCAATACAGTACTAAAAGTAGTGCTGTAATGAATCTCATTACAGCATTGTTTTCAGTTATATTTTTCGTTTTGTGGTTGTCAGTGCTGACCTCCGATCCTGTCAATTTTCAAATCAAATCAATTCAAATTCCGTAATTTGCAAATTTTGTAAGTCACACCAACTGCCAAGATACAAAAGTTACTAGGATGTAGAATCTGAATTTTTATTTGAATTCCGAGAGTATTTCACTGAAATAGAGAAAATATCGTCTGAAGCTCGTAGCAGAAGGCAATTCCAACACGCATTCGTATTGGAATAAGAGCCTATTCTGCAACTTGTTTTAGAATATACTATTAGAAACCGGTGTGAAGTTACCGGCCACTTTTCACGGAGATAGCGGCCGTTTCACCAGTGGCGTCGGGTGAAATAAAATGTATCACAACTTTTTACTGGAACCAAGTAGCGATCTGAAATTTATAAGATATCTTTTTCGAGTAATTTCCAATATTATACCAAAAAATTAGATTTTTTTTTCACTCGGAACAATAAAAAAAAAACCCTCAAAAAAAACCAAAAATTATGATTAATTAGAAATAACCGAAGATAATGGCCTCTACAGATGAAACTCACAGAATAGGTTTTTTATGATGTGAAGAACTAGTGTTATCAATTTCATTTTCCTTCGGAAGGGGCTGAGGGGTGGAAATCGACACCGCCTCCAACAATCCTATTGTCATCAGGGAAATACCGAAGAAAATGGCCTCTACAGATGAAACTCACAGAATAGGTTCTTTATGATCTGAAGAACCAGTATTATAAATTTCATTTCCTTCGGAAGGGGCTGAGGGGTGGAAATCGACACCGCCTCCAACAATCCTATTGTCATCAGGGAAATACCGAAGAAAATGGCCTCTACAGATGAAACTCACAGAATAGATTCTTTATGATCTGAAGAACCAGTGTTATTAATTTCATTTCCTTCGGAAGGGGCTGAGGGGTGGAAATCGACACCGCCTCCAACAATCCTATTGTCATCAGGGAAATACCGAAGAAAATGGCCTCTACAGATGAAACTCACAGAATAGATTCTTTATGATCTGAAGAACCAGTGTTATTAATTTCATTTCCTTCGGGAGGGGCTGAGGGGTGGATATCGACACCGCCGCCTCCAACAATCATATTGTGATCAGGGAAATACCGAAGAAAATGGCCTCTACAAATGAGCTTTGAATATTAAGATACATGTGAGAATATATTTTCACGAATATTTGTAAATATAAATATTAATAGTATATTCAGAATGAGCTCCTATTCCAACAAGAATGCGAAGTTCGAAAACGAGCGACACTGGTTCTTCAGATCATAAAGAACCTATTCTGTGAGTTTCATCTGTAGAGGCCATTTTCTTCGGTATTTCCTGATGACAATAGGATTGTTGGAGGCGGTGTCGATTTCCACCCCTCAGCCACTTCCGAAGGAAATGAAATTAATAATACTGGTTCTTCAGATCATAAAGAATATATCTGTGAGTTTCATCTGTAGAGGCCATTTTCTTCGGTATTTCCCTGATGACAATAGGATTGTTGGAGGCGGTGTCGATTTCCACCCCTCAGCCCCTTCCGAAGGAGTTGAAATTGATATCACTCGTTCCTTAGATCATAATAAACGTTTCCTGAAAGTTTCATTTGTAGAGGCCATTTTCTTCGGTATTTCCCTGATGACAATATGATTGTTGGAGGCGGCGGTGTCGATATCCACCCCTCAGCCACTTCCGAAGGAAATGAAATTAATAATACTGGTTCTTCAGATCATAAAGAACCTATTCTGTGAGTTTCATCTGTAGAGGCGATTTTCTTCGGTATTTCCCTGATGACAATAGGATTGTTGGAGGCGGTGTCGATTTCCACCCCTCAGCCCCTTCCGAAGGAGTTGAAATTGATATCACTCGTTCCTTAGATCATAATAAACGTTTCCTGAAAGTTTCATCTGTAGAGGCCATTTTCTTCGGTATTTCCCTGATGACAATAGGATTGTTGGAGGCGGTGTCGATTTCCACCCCTCAGCCACTTCCGAAGGAAATGAAATTAATAATACTGGTTCTTCAGATCATAAAGAATCTATTCTGTGAGTTTCATCTGTAGAGGCCATTTTCTTCGGTATTTCCCTGATGACAATAGGATTGTTGGAGGCGGTGTCGATTTCCACCCCTCAGCCCCTTTCGAAGGAAATGAAATTAATAACACTGGTTCTTCAGATCATAAAGACCCTATTCTGTGAGTTTCATCTGTAGAGGCCATTTTCTTCGGTATTTCCCTGATGACAATATGATTGTTGGAGGCGGCGGTGTCGATATCCACCCCTCAGCCACTTCCGAAGGAAATGAAATTAATAATACTGGTTCTTCAGATCATAAAGAACCTATTCTGTGAGTTTCATCTGTAGAGGCGATTTTCTTCGGTATTTCCCTGATGACAATAGGATTGTTGGAGGCGGTGTCGATTTCCACCCCTCAGCCCCTTCCGAAGGAGTTGAAATTGATATCACTCGTTCCTTAGATCATAATAAACGTTTCCTGAAAGTTTCATCTGTAGAGGCCATTTTCTTCGGTATTTCCCTGATGACAATAGGATTGTTGGAGGCGGTGTCGATTTCCACCCCTCAGCCACTTCCGAAGGAAATGAAATTAATAATACTGGTTCTTCAGATCATAAAGAATCTATTCTGTGAGTTTCATCTGTAGAGGCCATTTTCTTCGGTATTTCCCTGATGACAATAGGATTGTTGGAGGCGGTGTCGATTTCCACCCCTCAGCCCCTTTCGAAGGAAATGAAATTAATAACACTGGTTCTTCAGATCATAAAGACCCTATTCTGTGAGTTTCATCTGTAGAGGCCATTTTCTTCGGTATTTCCCTGATGACAATAGGATTGTTGGAGGCGGTGTCGATTTCCACCCCTCAGCCCCTTCCGAAGGAGTTGAAATTGATATCACTCGTTCCTTAGATCATAATAAACGTTTCCTGAAAGTTTCATTTGTAGAGGCCATTTTCTTCGGTATTTCCCTGATGACAATATGATTGTTGGAGCGGCGGTGTCGATATCCACCCCTCAGCCACTTCCGAAGGAAATGAAATTAATAATACTGGTTCTTCAGATTATAAAGAACCTATTCTGTGAGTTTCATCTGTAGAGGCCATTTTCTTCGGTATTTCCCTGATGACAATAGGATTGTTGGAGGCGGTGTCGATTTCCACCCCTCAGCCACTTCCGAAGGAAATGAAATTAATAATACTGGTTCTTCAGATCATAAAGAATCTATTCTGTGAGTTTCATCTGTAGAGGCCATTTTCTTCGGTATTTCCCTGATGACAATATGATTGTTGGAGGCGGCGGTGTCGATATCACCCCCTCAGCCACTTCCGAAGGAAATGAAATTAATAATACTGGTTCTTCAGATCATAAAGAACCTATTCTGTGAGTTTCATCTGTAGAGGCCATTTTCTTCGGTATTTCCCTGATGACAATAGGATTGTTGGAGGCGGTGTCGATTTCCACCCCTCAGCCACTTCCGAAGGAAATGAAATTAATAATACTGGTTCTTCAGATCATAAAGAATCTATTCTGTGAGTTTCATCTGTAGAGGCCATTTTCTTCGGTATTTCCCTGATGACAATAGGATTGTTGGAGGCGGTGTCGATTTCCACCCCTCAGCCCCTTTCGAAGGAAATGAAATTAATAACACTGGTTCTTCAGATTATAAAGACCCTATTCTGTGAGTTTCATCTGTAGAGGCCATTTTCTTCGGTATTTCCCTGATGACAATAGGATTGTTGGAGGCGGTGTCGATTTCCACCCCTCAGCCCCTTCCGAAGGAGTTGAAATTGATATCACTCGTTCCTTAGATCATAATAAACGTTTCCTGAAAGTTTCATCTGTAGAGGCCATTTTCTTCGGTATTTCCCTGATGACAATATGATTGTTGGAGGCGGTGTCGATATCCACCCCTCAGCCCCTTCCGAAGGAAATGAAATTAATAACACTGGTTCTTCAGATCATAAAGAACCTATTCTGTGAGTTTCATCTGTAGAGGCCATTTTCTTCGGTATTTCCCTGATGACAATAGGATTGTTGGAGGCGGTGTCGATATCCACCCCTCAGCCCCTTCCGAAGGAGTTGAAATTGATATCACTCGTTCCTTAGATCATAATAAACGTTTCCTGAAAGTTTCATTTGTAGAGGCCATTTTCTTCGGTATTTCCCTGATGACAATATGATTGTTGGAGGCGGCGGTGTCGATATCCACCCCTCAGCCCCTTCCGAAGAAATTAAATTAATAACACTGGTGCTTCAGATCATAAGGAACCTATTCTGTGAGTTTCATCTGTAGAGGCCATTTTCTTCGGTATTTCCCTGATGACAATAGGATTGTTGGAGGCGGTGTCGATATCCACCCCTCAGCCCCTTCCGAAGGAGTTGAAATTGATATCACTCGTTGCTTAGATCATAATGAACGTTTTCTGAGAGTTTCATTTGTAGAGGCCATTTTCTTCGGTATTTCCCTGATGGCAATATGATCGTTGGAGGCGGCGGTGACGATATCCACCCCTCAGCCCCTTCCGAAGGAAATGAAATTAATAACACTGGTTCTTCAGATCATAAAGAACCTATTCTGTGAGTTTCATCTGTAGAGGCCATTTTCTTCGGTATTTCCCTGATGACAATAGGATTGTTGGAGGCGGTGTCGATATCCACCCCTCAGCCCCTTCCGAAGGAGTTGAAATTGATATCACTCGTTCCTTAGATCATAATAAACGTTTCCTGAAAGTTTCATTTGTAGAGGCCATTTTCTTCGGTATTTCTCTGATGACAATATGATTGTTGGAGGCGGCGGTGTCGATATCCACCCCTCAGCCCCTTCCGAAGGAAATGAAATTAATAACACTGGTTCTTCAGATCATAAAGAACCTATTCTGTGAGTTTCATCTGTAGAGGCCATTTTCTTCGGTATTTCCCTGATGACAATAGGATTGTTGGAGGCGGTGTCGATATCCACCCCTCAGCCCCTTCCGAAGGAGTTGAAATTGATATCACTCGTTCCTTAGATCATAATAAACGTTTCCTGAAAGTTTCATTTGTAGAGGCCATTTTCTTCGGTATTTCTCTGATGACAATATGATTGTTGGAGGCGGCGGTGTCGATATCCACCCCTCAGCCCCTTCCGAAGGAAATGAAATTAATAACACTGGTTCTTCAGATCATAAAGAACCTATTCTGTGAGTTTCATCTGTAGAGGCCATTTTCTTCGGTATTTCCCTGATGACAATAGGATTGTTGGAGGCGGTGTCGATATCCACCCCTCAGTCCCCTTCCGAAGGAGTTGAAATTGATATCACTCGTTCCTTAGATCATAATAAACGTTTCCTGAAAGTTTCATTTGTAGAGGCCATTTTCTTCGGTATTTCCCTGATGACAATATGATTGTTGGAGGCGGCGGTGTCGATATCCACCCCTCAGCCCCTTCCGAAGGAAATTAAATTAATAACACTGGTGCTTCAGATCATAAGGAACCTATTCTGTGAGTTTCATCTGTAGAGGCCATTTTCTTCGGTATTTCCCTGATGACAATAGGATTGTTGGAGGCGGTGTCGATATCCACCCCTCAGCCCCTTCCGAAGGAGTTGAAATTGATATCACTCGTTCCTTAGATCATAATAAACGTTTCCTGAAAGTTTCATTTGTAGAGGCCATTTTCTTCGGTATTTCCCTGATGACAATATGATTGTTGGAGGCGGCGGTGTCGATATCCACCCCTCAGCCCCTTCCGAAGGAAATTAAATTAATAACACTGGTTCTTCAGATCATAAAAAACCTATTCTGTGAGTTTCATCTGTAGAGGCCATTCTCTTCGGTATTTCCCTGATGATAATAGGTTTGTGGGAGGCGGCGGTGTCGATTTCCACCCCTCAGCCCTTCCGAGTGAAATGAAATTGATATCACTCGTTTCTTAGATCATAATAAACGTTTCCTGAAAGTTTCATTCGTAGAGGCCATTTTCTTCGGTATTTCCCTGATGACAATAGGATTGTTGGAGGCGGTGTCGATTTCCACCCCTCAGCCCCTTCCGAAGGAAATGAAATTGATAACACTAGTTCTTCACATCATAAAAAACCTATTCTGTGAGTTTCATCTGTAGAGGCCATTTTCTTCGGTTATTTCTAATTAATCATAATTTTTGGTTTTTTTGAGGTTTTTTTTTTATTGTTCCGAGTGAAAAAAAAATTTAATTTTTTGGTATAATATTTGAAATTACTCGACAAAGATATCTTATGAATTTCAGATCGCTACTTGGTTCCAGTATAAAGTTGTTATACATTTTATTTCACCCGACGCCACTGGTGAAACGGCCGCTATCTCCGTGAAAAGTGGCCGCTAACTTCACACCGGTCTATTAGAATATATTATTGGCTGCAATGACATGCTTTTTTTATTCATATAAAATTCTCATTATTGCACGCTTTTGAATTTGATTCTTTGAATGTGAAATTTGAATAGCAATGTCCATCTTTGTGACAAAAAGTGGTGTGCTATCTTCCTGGTATGATAGGAAGTTGCTCCACTGTAAAAATATTTCAGGGAATATCAGCATCCAAAACACCTCGGTACAAATTATCAGCTCAATATAACACCTATTTCTCCTAAAATCTCCAGTCAGCCGTTTGCGTCTATCATCCTGTATTTAAGAATGAAGAAATCAAGAAATTTACACATATTGAACTCAATAAAATCGATGAAAGCACTGTCTTAACCAATCAATATCAATTGTGTTTTAACTATACATACCTACGCGTTTATTTGTTCTGTGATAACCCTCTTTACATAATCTTCACAAGTAGAAGGTAGGATCAGGCTTTGATTTATAGTTTGATTTGTACTTTTAGTTCACTGTTGAAAAGGAAAAGTTCTCTTCATTTAACATTTGACTGAATTCGAATCAGTGGAAAAGATTCGAGCAAGATCCTTAATTTTTAGCCTCGAGTTTTGAATCGCCGTGTATACGAAAAGAAAATATATGTGCTCGCAAACATGAAAAACTTCAATTGAATTTTCTCAATCATCCCGCCTTCCATGGCAAAGAAAGTCATCGTAGCTATATATCGTTGAGAGAATTATTGAAAGAAATGAGATTTGCCCCCAACAATAGTTTTGACTCCTAAAAATTCAAAGTAGCAAAGGGGATGAAGTAGAGTAGATCGATGTTATGGTTGAATTTGAAATTGATTATTAATTAGAGAGTAATTTCGTCCTAATTAAACAATCTAAATGTATTTGTATGATGAAATTTTGTCACGTCAATTTCGATTCATCCTAAAATGGTGTTGTTATTGCTATTGCCTAACTAACAGGTCCATTTCAACGAGGCATAAAAGCAGAGGTTTTTTTTTGAAATGCTGGTCCTTGTTTTTCCTGAGTAATTTAATCTCGTTTTAATGTAACCTTGATTATCGTACGTTTGAGCGTATTTTAATTATATTCATTGGGTCTTCAATTCAATGAATCGGAAGTATAATAATAGTATACTGGCACTTGGAGAATTGATGTTGAATCCGATAAGAAATATCCGAGGCAATATCTGATTATGATGATGTCTTCTTTATGATGGGAAAATAAAAATGTTCTTCAATAAGTTTTTCAGTACTCAGATTTCATAATAAGATTATCATGGTACCGTAGATTTGGTTGAATTTTGAATTAAAATTCTTATGTTAGCCAACTCGTGCTGTTGTACAATTACGAAATATAAATAACTGTCCTGAATTTTTGAGTTTCTTTACAAACTTAAATATGTAATAGTATATTCCAAATAAGTTGAAGAATGAGCTCCTATTCCAACACGAATTCCAAATTCAAAAACGAGTTTTCGAAAGCATGATTGTTGAAATTGCTTTCTGCAACGAGTATAAGACAATATTATCTCTATTTCAGTCAAGTTTCGTGAAATACTCTCGAAATTCAAATAAAAATTCAGATTAGTGACTTTTGTATTGTACCTTGGCAGTTGGTGTGACTTACGAAATTTGACAGATTCCAGAATTTGAATTGATTTCATTTGAAAATTGAACGGAAAATATAACTGAAACCAATGCTGTAAAGTGTTCATCACAGCACTACTTTTAGAACTGTAATCAACTCATTACGATACTGAAATATGGAAATTGTTATTTCAGTATGGCATTGTGTTCACTACAGTACTGAAAGCAGTCCTGTCAACTTTGATTTGAAAAATTCTTGTTCTCGAAATGCTTAAAATGAAGATTGAAATAAGTGTTTCAAAATATATTTCTCGCAACAATTAAAGGAACAGAAAATTTTTACGAATTTTTTTGGTGTTTTTCAACAGGCTGTATCTCAGTGAAAAATGGTCGTATGAGAAATAGAAAAATCAATTTTTGAAGCTTGTAGATTCTAGTTTCTGAGTTGATTGATTTTTCAGAATACCGGCAGCCATGCAATCTTCGGATAAAGCACGAAGAAATTTTTTTTCAATTTTTCAAATTTTTATTTTTGCTCTACGCGCATGGGAAATTTTTTTTGAGCTAGACTGATGCAAAGCACGCATAGCCTGTTTATCCAGGTCTAATTTGTTTTTCACCACCCTCGGAAATGACCATCTGTCTTTGAGATATCCCAGTTTAAATGCAAAAGAACCCTCTTTCACTCAACTTCCGATACCTCCGAAACTACTGGAAGCCTAGCAAACCGAGAGACGGTTTTCATCTTCTGCAGAAAATTTCCTACAAATATCGTTCATGTTTAATAAATTCTTCACCTGTAACGGTAATGTGAAAAAAGAGCAATAAAATGCCATTTTGTTATTTGGTGGTTAACGGACTGTATTTTCGTCAATATTGGGGAGAAAGCAATGGTTTTAAGACAATTTTACAGCCTAATGTACCCCGAAGGCCCCCCCCTAAATCGGTTGGTCGATCGGTGAAGCGGTTTTCCTGGACCAATCGATCGAAATTTTGAAAGAATAAAGGGAACAAGGTTTTTCATTTTTCACTGAGATACAACATGTTGAAAAACATCAAAAAATTTGGAAAATTTTTTCTGTTTCTTTAATTGTTGCGAGAAGTGTAGTTTCAGCTACTACAACAAAGTCTAATGATGGTACATTTTAATTCGTATAACGAACCATCACGAACTAATTGGTAATTTCCTCCATTTAGGAATACTGAATACGAAACGCCAAGTCAATATTGTTCCCAACTCCGTCTAAATATACTCGGTGGCGACAACATATTCCTGCAGGATGGTGTAAGAGAGAGAGGGAAGCAGGGTTCGGTTATTGCTGGTTCAAATCGGTTCGAATTCGATCGAAAGTGTCTATCCCATGAACTAAGGGTTGGTTTCGATTCCCCCTTCAATGTGTGACATCCAGGGGTGGCCAGCTCGATAATAATTTTCCTTGTAAGATACTTGGCATCGTCACGCTTGCTTTCTGAATGTTCCACTTCAATTGCGGCGAGAAAAACGTAATTCGGAGAATAAGATAAATATACAATAACAACGTCATTTTTCCACTGAATGGAACAGTTATATTTCTCTTCCGCCTCACGGAAAAGTGTATCGTTTGAAGATTAGCACTTTCTAAAAATCGAAATACCCTGCGCAAAAAAATTAACGCACATTCTGAAAATCTCAATTTTAATGAAAGTTAACTCTACATTGACATTATAACATATTTTTTATGTTCTCCCGGAAAGGTTCTGAAGGAAACAAGACACATTAAAATATAAGAAAAATTCAGGATTTCACCGAATCTTGTGTGAAAGAAAAGAAATGAACAATTTTCAAAATACTGAAATGCTGATTAGCGATTTAATACTTGGTTCTCCACTCCTTGCGTTAATCACAGCTAGGCAACGACGGTTCATACTGATGAGTGATCTTAAAATGCTGTGATCTAATCCTTCCCAGATTTCTCCGAGTTGGATTCCTAAGTCATTAAGAGTAGCTGGATGATTTTCTGAACTTCTCGACTTTCTATTGAGGTTGTCCCAAACCTGCTCAATCGGACTGAGATCTGGACTTCTTGCTGGTCATTCCAATCGAGAGACTTCAACCTCTTCAAGGTACTCCTGAACGATGCGTGCACGATGGGGTCTGGCATTATCGTCCATAAAAATGAAATTTTCACCAATGTATGGGGCAAATGGCACTACATGCTCTTCAAGAATGTTCCTTATATACTTATCAGCATTCATAGCTTCATTATCAACGACCACGAGGTCTGTGCCAGTAGTCAAAGATATTCCACCCATACCATAATCGATCCTCCCCCGAAACCAGTAGTATTCAGGAAATTGCACTGAGCTTATCTTTCATGTGGACGTCTGTATACAAGGGAGCATCGATCATAATGGTTGAGGCAGAATCTAGACTCATTTGTGAAGAGAACTCTTTCCCAATCGGCCTCTTCCCAATGGATATGCCCTCTCGCAAAATCCAAACGCGCCCTTCGATGGGCTGTTGTAAGAGCTGGGCCTCTTGCCGCGACACGAGGCCTTAAATCATATTCTCTGAGGCGAGTTCTTATTGTCTGAGTGCTAATTTGCAACCCATGAGTTTGCTCAAGCTGATTTTGAAGGAGGCGAGAGGTTGCAAACCGTTGTCTCAACGAAGAAAGTCTCAAGTAACGTTCTTGAATGGCAGTTGTTATCCGTGGTCTACCCTGTCCTGGTCTTCGGACATTCATACCTGTCTCCCTGAATCGCTGCATTCGGGACACACTTGTATGGGAAACTCCAAACATTTCTGCAATTGTCCACCCTTCTTCTCGCAAAACTACCGCTTGGGAACATTCCTCTAGAGTCAAATTGCGTTTTTCGCGTTGCATAGCGATCGAGTGTAGAAAATCAAACGAAAGAAAATTTATTGATCACTAGAATTGATCGAGAACAACTGAGCCAATACATCTGTATTGAAGAAAACGTTAAAAGTGGATAACATATGCATGCATAATTCTGATAAAAATAATTATCATTGAGAACACCTTCAGTTGTAGAATAAATTTGTGTTTTTTCACAATGTGCGTTAATTTTTTTGCGCAGTGTAATTTTGTACCTGTGATGTCATCAGTAAGTAGGTCAGACAGACCATCAGGACTTTTCAGCCGTCATAAGAGTTTTGTATCAGTTTTTTTTTGAGTTATTTGACCACGAAAAGCCTCTTTATGCCAAATTTGAAGATAAAGCCAAATTCCGCAGACAGACTAATAAAAACTGATAATATCTAAATGCCTGCGTGCGTAGATCGAGGTGTGCACCATTAGCAAGGTGAACAATCGTTCATACTAATTGAGATGTTGCAGATCTAATTATATATCATTTCCGAAAGTCAACAATGCCGTCAATCTGTTGATGTGAGCTGATGCATAACGAGATTGTAAGAACGGCTAAATCAAATTATATCGATTCGACCACAAACTAGCACTCAATTTAATCTTGTTAACAAGAGTGCGGCAGACACTGCTCGTCAAAATTAAATGCTCGTAATCGAGTTACATAAACACAGTGCCGTGGTAGATGTCGTGTCTTAATTTTTGTTCTGAATTTGCAGGGTGTTAGTGGATAGGTGCGACAAACTTCAGAAAGCGATTCTGCATGAAAAATAATGACATTATGTTATATAACTTTTGTCCTAGATAAGAGGTTTTAAAGTTTTACTTAAAAACTGACTATTTATTTTCTGCTCTGAAACCGGTCCAGATATGCTAATGAAATTTGAGATGTGAGATTCAAGAGGTAGTTTTCACGCATTTTCTGACATGCAAGTAACAATGTTCGTCATTGGCGGGCTTACGGGTAATGGTCTCTAAAAGGTACTCCACTGGGATATTTTAAACTAACAATCATTTTTTACTTTTTCGTTCAATTCGTGATAAGAAATCTCTCTCCCTTTTTTTCGTATAAGACGCCGTTTTCATGCAAAAAAAATGAACATCTTGACGCTTACATATTGTATTTTGAAGAAATGTAAAATACGCGTTGGGATGTTTTTTTTTGCATAAAAAAGGCGCACCTTACATAAAAAAGGCAATAGAGACAAAGAATTCGAAAAACATCTTAGTGATGCATCATTTTTTTCTTGAAAAAATTGAGATTATTTCTCGTATGCGCGCCAATGATGAACATAAAATTCTTAATTGCATGTCAGAAAATGCGAAATTGAAAATCAAATTTCATTCGCATATATCTCGACCAATGAATAAATATCTATTGAAATATTGTCTGGGAGGTCTTTGCAAATTCCTAATTTGGGTTTTATCTCCCAGTCTCTGTAATAAACAATTAGAAATTTTTTAAATAATAAAATTTGAGCTCTAATTTGTCAGGGGCCAAAACTTTACAAGAAGAAATTGTTGCCTAACAATGAACAAAAATATACTCATATACTATGAATAAATAGTAAAACATCACAAAACTTGGAAAACGAAGTATCTGCGGACAAAAGTTATAAGCATAAGTAATTATTTTTTCAAGCAGAATCACCTCCTGAAGTCTGTCGCACTTATTCACCCTGTAAAAGTAAAAATAAAAATTTAGACAGAGAATCATTGCTGCTAGAGCTCGTGAAAAAAAGGGATAAAAACCGGATAGTGAAAAATAGTAGATTTTCAAAACATTGACGAATTAAAATAAGTAATCATCGAAATGAATACCATCCTAAATTTATAGGCCCACAGATCTTTCGTCATGAGGACTGGAGATATGAAATCAGACTTTGTGAGTGAGAGAAGAGATCTGTCCAGTCTTCATGATGCTTCATGATGGATATGTGAACCTATAAATCAAGAATGGTATTCATTTCGATGAAAATTTTTTTGTTTTGGTTTTTCCATTTTAACTTTTCCTGAAAGAATAGTGGACTCACAATGAAACCTAGGATATGGAATAATAACGATATGTTTATTAACCAGTGTAAATACAAATAAAATGAGAAATTAATTGAGAAAAAAAATTTCGGTAATAAACATTTGCAGACCACAAAAGTACCAAGCACTTGACTGTGGTAAAAAAAAAATTTTTCTATACATTGATATATACATGATGGAATAATGGAATATTTATAATCCCAGAATATTGGCGTCTAGGATCTATTTCATACTACAGTGAGAATGATTTTTCTTTTGAAAAAAGTGTCTCCCCTTTCCACAAATAACAATTCGGAATATTAGTGCCCGAATACGTATATAATAATAATTATTAAAACTTCATTACAAATGGGCAATAGCACGCACAATATTCTCGTAAAACAAATCCACCTGAAAAATCGGTGAATAATTCCAGAAGATTACATACATTGTACGTACCTATAAATCACCCAGCTTTCTGGATGTGTTTGTCAGGGGGAAATGATTCCGGTTGAAATTCAGGACCGGTCGAATTATATTTCTCTAGTTCTGTATCCAATCATTCCAATTCATTCCTTGTAGAAAAAAATCATGCAGCAATATTTCAGTTTCGCTCAGATTTCATGGTGATATTTCGTTATTTATTATAAGTTGGCATTCTCAACTATCCTGTTGCGTCAAAATACCAAGGATTTGTTCCAATTTACGTATCACGTATTACGGGCAATCGAAGTTTTGTGAAATCCAACGAAAAGAGGAATGCAAGAACCAATCGAGTTAACAAAGAAGATAGAAGCGCAGATTTTGTTTCCCACCAACAAGAATTCAACTTACACTAATGGAACTAGCCCACAGTAAAATATTATATATAACTGTCAACCAAACAGTAAAATAAACCAAGAAGAGATCCAGTAGAACAAATCATTCATTTTATAATGAGATGAATCCAATTGTACTTTCAAAATTTGGAGTAACATTACAAAAGAGACCTTTTTGCAACGACTTGCTTTCACAGTTCATCACATTCAATTGAAATATCCTCTATTCCTTCTTGATCTAAGTTTCATGAAGTTTGTGTTTATAGTTGTAAATATATTGCAGGTCACGTACCTCATGAAATAGCGAATAAATACATTTTTATCGTCTCTCGTTAACTAATTTGGAATGATTTCTTGAAAATGCGAAATACTTGTATTCAGATTATTGAAAATTCTTTTTGGAAATGTCCATTGTTTTTGGGCATTAATAACATTCAAAATTCATTATTATTATTATTACTATAACACACACAAAATACATCCCTCTGACACCTGACACTGAATTGCTTGATTACTTAACATGAAACTCATTTCTTGTAGATGTATGATGATCTTTTTTTATGTGATGCGTTGATGCGTATTTGCCTTATTTCAACCCATCCGGAGCTGTAAAACTGTGTAGTGGATCAATTGTCACTAGTTGGACATGTGTTTAGAGTCCGTCAAAATCATTGGGATAAAAAACTACAACTTTCGCAGGAGATCGGCTAATTCGATCAACTGCAAGACGAAATGCGTCGGCGAAACACTTTTCACAGCAACCCGAATTAATAGCTCATTTTGTCAAGAGAACGGGGTCAACGGTAAAATAAAATGTCATGACGTTAACTAATCTTCTCGGTGAGACATTTGTATTTATGGGCGCCTAGATCTTATCATCTTCATCAAATTAATTACGTGGGTTGCCTTTTATATTTCGGGATTAGAAAACTAAAATAAATATCAATCATCGACAATAGCATTATAGCTTATCCCCATCTCTCATCGAGG
Organism: Hippodamia convergens; assembly: GCA_038502775.1. Classification (NCBI taxonomy): domain Eukaryota; kingdom Metazoa; phylum Arthropoda; class Insecta; order Coleoptera; family Coccinellidae; genus Hippodamia; species Hippodamia convergens. Next base: position 49,130,000 of record CM076610.1, read on the forward strand.
TATCTCCAAAACATGCATTCTGAACGCATCAACCACTTCTTCAGTTGATTTTTGAGTAAGAGAATAAAAAGAAGTCATTCGGACTATACGGAGGATGACTCATTACATCGACGTTTTGAGTACTCAAAAATGCTGTTGTTTGAGCTGATCTCTTAGATCTGTCATGGTGTAGAGTGATCTTCTGTGGTTGGTTTTCCTCATTTCTTGGAATGGTTGTGTAACGCTCAGAATTGATTGTTCTGCGTTGTTCTACACTGCGCAAAAAAATTAACGCACATTCTGAAAATCTCAATTTTAATGAAAGTTAACTCTACATTGACTTATAACTCATTTTTTATGTTCTCTCGGGAAGGTTTTGAACGAATAAAAGACACATTAAATGGAAGAAAAATTCAGGATTTCACCGAATATTATCTGGAAGAAGAGAAATGAACAATTTTCAAAATACTGAAATGCTGATAAGTGATTCAATACTTGGTATTTCCACCCCTTGCGTTAATTACAGCTCGGCAACGACGGTTCATACTCAAAATGAGTGATCTTAAAATGTTCTGATCTAATCCTTCCCAGATTTCTCCGAGTTGGATTCCTAAGTGTTTAAGAGTAGCTGGATGATTTTCTGAACTTCTCAGCCTTCTATTGAGGTTGTCCCAAACCGGCTCAATTGGATTGAGATCTGGACTTCTTTCTGGCCATTCCATTCGAGAGACTTCAACCTTTTCAAGGTACTCCTGAACGATGCGCGCACGATCGGGTCTGGCATGATCGTCCATAAAAATGAAATTTTCACCAATGAATGGGTCAAATGGCACTACATGCTTTCAAGAATGTTCCTTATATACCTATCAGCATTCATAGCTCCATTATCAACGACCACTAGGTCTGTGCGAGCAGTCAAAGATATTCCACCCCACACCATAATCGATTCTCCCCCCGAAACCAGTAGTATTCAGGAAATTGCACTGAGCATATCTTTCATGTGAACGTCGATCACAATGGTAGAGGCAGAATCTAGACTCATCTGTGAAGAGAACTCTTTCCCAATCGGCCTCTTCCCAATGGATATGCTCTCTCGCAAAATCCAAACGAGTCCTTCGATGGGCTGGTGTAAGAGCTGGGCCTGTTGCCGCGACACGAGGCCTTAAATAATATTCTCTGAGGCGATTTCTTATTGTCTGTGTGCTAATTTGCACCCCATGAGTTTGCTCAAGCTGATTTTGAAGGAGGCGGTTGCAAACCGTTGTCTCAACGAAGAAACTCTCAAGTAACGTTCTTGAATGGCAGTTGTTACCCGTGGTCTACCCTGTCCTGGTCTTCGGACATTCATACTTGTCTCCCTGAATCGCTGCATTCGGGACACACTTGTATGGGAAACTCCAAACCTTTCAGCAATTCTTGTGTATGTCCACTCTTCTTCTGGCAAAACTTCCTCTTGGGACAAATTGCGTGTTTCGCGTTGCATAGCGATCGAGTGTAGAAAATCAAACGAAAGAAAAACTATTGATCACTAGAATTGATCGAGAACAACTGATTTTAGAATGGAGCCAATACATTCAAAATCTGATAATATCATTTTATTTTATTCCTGCTGGGAAAAAAAACATCTGTATTGAAGAAAAACGTTGAAAGTGGATAACATATGCATGGATAATTCTGATGAAAAAAATTATCATTGAGAACACCTTCAGTTGTAGAATAAATTTGAGATTTTCATAATGTGCCTTGATTTTTTTGCGCAGTGTTGTTGTACGGTTTTCTTAACAAACAGGTGACCATTTGCTTGGAAGTGCTTTGTTAGATTTGGCCTGCCGATGATTTGACGGACATTTGCGAAGCATTCTTCGAATTTTTATTTTTCTTAATTTTTTTTATTTTTACATGTACACAAATTATCCACTCGATCTATTGAAGGTGCATTCACCTATGGTGCTTTGAACCTTATAAGTTTTAGCGTTTCATGTCATTTTTCAACATGATTTTCTATTGATTGATTTCCAGGTCAATTACTACTCTTCTACACCATCTTCTACGCAGTTTTAGCAGCCCTGTTCGCGATATGTATGCAAGGCCTGATGGCGACCATCGATGACGTTGAACCGAAATGGACCCAGAGTCAAAGTCTCATTGGTGTTAACCCAGGCTTGGGCTTCAGGCCGTTGCCTGAGAAAACGGAGGATGGAGCATTGATCTGGTACAACGATCACAACGCCACTACCGGCCAAAAATGGATAGATTTACTTGATAAGTTCCTTGAACGTGAGTATACTTAGTGAATGATATAAAAAAAATGTGAAAAAAATTTTTGTTTTTTTAATGCTGATTCACGGACGTCCATTAAAATGTTATGGTAAATCAAAATTTTTATCCTCTATATTAAACAGGATACTTCGTTCAAAGAAGGATTCAATGACAGGAAATATAAAATTAATATTTGTTTCAAACTAGAAAAGTGTGCAAGTTTCAAAAAGTTAGTATGAATATTTTACCTCGCCTCAATACATATGTGAAGTTGAAAAACAAGAAAGAAAACTCACTGAGACATAGCAATATAGCCGAGAATATAACAAATAGTAAAACACAAAAGTATAAAATTGAATAAGTCAAAAAACAACACGATAAAATTATGATAAATGAAATGAGACAACATGAAATATTTTGTAATGTAGGTACTTTTGTGATATAAAAGACAACAGGTACAATTTCAATGTCCACACATAGATGATAAAGAAAAAAGGAAGGTAAAACAAAATTATTCGTTATTATCAATTTATATTCAAATTTTGAGAAAAAATTAATTCCAATTCATTTTCTTATGGAATCGAAAATTTGAAAATAAATTGAATAATACAATTTTGAACTATTAATATGAATTGATTTCAATGAAGACTGCTTTTATTGAATTTCGGAGTTATCGTAAAAAAATAAATATATATTATTAATATCTTTTTCTAATAATTATTGGGCACATTCTCTGTATATTAATTTATGTGAGTTCGTAATTCATTTTTATAACTTCTTGGTTTAGTATATTTCCTAAGCATTAACATGTTATATTTCTTGGGACAATGAAGTTGATTTAATTAGTTTCTGAAAATCTATATGCCACTACAAAAATATTTTCTGCGCACTTTAGTCTATTACAAAGAGTCTATTATAGCGATTAATTTGGATGCCGAACACTCACCCCCTTTTTCTATCCTTGAGATCTATCTGTCTCGAAATGAAGAACATTTTAGAATTACATTTACGTTTTTCGATAATTATTCAAAAGAATGATCTACTGGTGGTTTTTCTCAAAATGATCTCGTGATATTTGTGGTATTTTGGTGGATACGCTATTAGTTTCTTAATATCGATTCGTCTATGAGTGTTGAAATTAGAATGTTAAATTATTAAATCTTCATTGCTTGCTGATGTTTTTCCTTCTTCAGTTACGTGATGTTTTTTAGCACGAAGGGGAGTAGAAAATCAATTGAAAAAGAGATTTCCTATATTAACAGGAAATTTATCATTTGAAGAAAGATAGATAGTAGTAATCGCCTGTTGTTTGGATTCTCCTGATAGCCTCTTCAAAAATTTCATAAATACGAGAATGTGGGATGGTCGTCACGCTATAGGGAAATTAAAATATTCTCACATATCACCCTAGTTATTATTCAGAGTGAGCTTTGAGGTCAAAGCTTGGGTGTGATAGTGTGAATGAACTAGAACTTGTTTATTTTGATTAGAATGAATCCCTCCTTCCGTTCCATTGTCCAGCATTTACTGAAAGCTTTTCATGATGCATTGAAGTTCGAGAAAAGGTATATCGGAGTTCATAATGGAATACGTGCATTCATTCCTATTCTTTAGATTTTCTCTTCTCTAGATTCTTCATATCCTTTTGTTGGCTCGCTTGTTGTAATCTTCTGATTTAGTGCTCAAATATCAAATCGGAATTTATTAATTCTTTGTAGCCACAAATTACTTCCTTTTAATTTCATTAGGCTACAGAAATTACAACCAGAGAGGCTCCAAGAAGATCCTTGTTTTTTGTGAAAAATCATTTGAACAGACGAGACAAAATTTTGTCAACAAGAAATTTTCTATAGGAGAAATCGGCATTTTTTGACACGAGAAGATCATCGAGCAGTAATGAAAGTTGAGGAGCATTTGAGATTATAACAGATCTCACACCCCTACATCTGGTGATTGACAGGATGGCCCATGAGGCCATCCTCAGAATATCTAGAAAAGGCGCAGATAATGAGAGAATTGGGTGTCAGAGAGTCTGGAGCTCTCTGAGTAACTACATCTCATCTGCGAACCTTCCTAGTGATGTAATGGTCAAGAAAGTAAGTACTGAGAAAAACTTCAGTACGATGCCATGCAAAAAAAGAGGAAGGGGAGCGGGAATACACCGACCAAAATTTCAAAGAAAATACTGTTAAATGGTATACAGTTGGTTCTAAAACCAACTCCTATTCACCTAGTCACAGAATGCTTTGGCATTGTAAGCCAAAGGAAACAATGCTTTGGTGAAGAGACCTGTAGGAGTGAGGAATTAGCCTCACTGAAGCCTTCCGAGATATTGGATTTCATAAGATCTCTGGGACTGGAAGGCGAGCTGTAGAGCTTTGTCAGGGGGCACAATAGACCATAAGGTCGCAGTGAACTTTTAAACCATCATCTAACGGATTATCGTGAGTGGGGATAGAGGTCCTTTTCTCTGACCGGCTCGATCACCGGATCTCAATCCTATAGATTTTTATCTATGAGGTTGGAGCAAGGAATTAGTTTATAATGATCATATTAAGAATTACCAGGACCTGAAAATTAAAATTGTTCGGCTTTCGATAGTTTGGCCCTGCTGAAATTCGTAGTTATTAACTTTGCTAGGAAGCTTTATTTGAGAACATTTTGAATGTTTTTATATTCGAGAAGAATAATCTGAGAATAATATTTTCATATCGAAGATTATCACTGAATTCAACTCCATTTTCAGCATATCACACGGACTCAACTGGCAAAAACATGGTTCCTTGTGACTATGACATGAAACCTGACTCGAACAGCGTATGCATAGTAAATATGACATCATTCGGCGACTGTGCACCCGACAAAGGATACGGATACAAGACAGGGTCACCATGTGTTTTTTTGAAGTTGAACAGGGTAAGTTGATTTTTCCGAGTTTCCAGTAACTCATCACAATATGGCATTATGAGGGTGAATTTCTTCACTTCCGTATAAATTGGGTTTTTTCCTGAACGATAGGGAAAAGCACATCACTTATTCCACTTAATTTCCTTTAACAACTCGGAACCGATCCAGATTTGAGTGCTCGTAATATATTATTGATGTGACGAATAATTATGTTGTTTTGATGTCGTTTGATCAAATACGATGATTTGTTTTTTTTTTGAGGACGGAATGTGTAGGTACAACTCCGAGTAAGATTTAATCGACTGGACGATTTCCGGTTTTTTATTAACTCTGTCTGTACGATAGTAGGTTGAGCCAGACTCCCCGTACAGGAAAAGTAAAGTACCTTCTCAATATTAGAATATTCATTTCTCATAGAATCAATCATTGAATCGAATAAATTTCTTGGTAATTTTTTACAGCAACTATTTGTTTTCGGACGAATCTAGTGTGAACCAGACTTTCTCACCTAGGTTAGGCTACGTCCCCTGTTAATTTTTAGTAGGCATTCATAATTCGTAACAGTCCGATCACTATATTATTTCATGAAAATTATAAATATTCATATAAAACATACGTTCATGTTATATTCATATTTTTTTTCAGATTTGGGGCTGGGAACCTGAATTTTATATGGAACCAATAAAAGGAATGCCGTTAGATTTGGAATATGCTATAAATGGGGTAAGATTGAGATATGGTGTAGAAATTGATCTTCTCGTAGTGTATGGGACATTTGAGAAACCTTCCTCAAGACAGTCATTGTTTGTTTAACGATCATAAGATCAATAGTTTGAGGCTTTCACGACCGGATACACTGAAAATAGAAGAATCTCTCGGGCTTATTGGCCTTGGTTCTTCAGGAATAATTTCAACAAACGTTTCGCCTACAACTGCGGTAGGCATCTCCAGGGGATTCTTGGTCTAAGATTGTACATCAAACGCTGAATTTCAGACACCGAGGTGTTCAAACTAGAAGTGTTATCTACACCCCGGTTAATGGCGGGAAATGGTGGTGAGTTTACGCGCTCGATGTTGATTGGCCCATCGCCTCTGCTTCGAATCGGCTTGATCTTTGTTTTTTTTAAGATCGGCCACCGGGCGCTATGTTCTCTTCTGTTTAATTTGTTTTTATGTTTATAAATTTCAGTGGTTTCCATCTTCAGTCTGGTATAGTAAATTTTGATATTAAAAAAAATCTTCGCCTTTGAGAAAACTATATTGTGTCCATCTGTTGGAGCATGCTCCTCAATTCTCGTTTTGATTCTTCATTTTGTTCTTCTTATATACTTTCACTTTCACAAGCTGGTATTTACAGAATACCTTGTGACTGCGGCAAAGTCTATATTGGTACAACGTAAAGAAGTGTCAATGTGCCAATACGGGAATAAAGGAGCACTAACGATGCAGTTGACTGAATCAGACAGAAAAATCCGCCTTAGCGGAACATGCTCAAACAGATGGACACAATATAGTTTTCTCAATGGCAGAGATTATTTCGAATATCAAAAGTTACTATCCTAGGCTGAACATGAGACCCATTGAAATTTATAAACATAAAAACAACATGAGCGGAAGAGAAGAAACCCCTTTTTTACATAGCGCATGGTTACCGGTCTTAGAAAAAACAAAGATCAAGCCGATACGAAGCGAGAGCGATGGGCTAATCAACATCGAGCGCGTAAACTCACCATCTTTCCGCGTCATTAATCAGGGTGTAAATACGTTGGCGTCAGAAATTCAGCGTTCGAGCTACAATCTTAGACCAAGAATCCTCTGAAGATGCCTACCGCAGATGTAGGCGGAACGTTAGGTGATATTATTCCTAATGGACCACGGCCAATAAGTCCGGAATCGTGACTCGTCCGGAAAAAGTACGTTGCACCATTTTATGAAAAGTCATTGTTGGTCATTTTTTTATCTACAAGTTGCATTATTCGAAGAAATTGTCATCGCCTTATTCGTTTTATTTCTACAGACTCCGGTGGAGAATCGAGAAAACATTTGGATAAGTTGCGAGGGTGAAGGACCAGCAGATAAGGAAAATGTCAAATTGTTCGAATACTTTCCCCATCAAGGTTTCCCAGGATATTTTTATCCATTCCGCAATGTCAAGAACTATTTGAGTCCTTTGATAGCTGTGAGGATTGTAGATCCTACCCGTAAGTATTCAATTAAGTTTTTGCATTCTGTAACAATTTCGATCTTCAATTAGGGGTTGCAATTATATGTTGGCAATATTTGTTCTCCTCGATGATAACTCTTTATTTTTTGATCGATATAGCATCGCAAACTTTCCATAGAACTTTTAGAGCTTTAAAATTGTATCTTTTTGCTCTTATGGATTACCCCTGAAAGTGACGGCTGCATTCGCGATATTTTTCGTAATCTCTTTATTGAATTAGAAATGAACTCTACACGAAAGCAAACTCGAATAAATTCTTAACACTATTGTGAAATACTCTTCAAGATCGGACATTCGTTACCTGAGTTATGTAAAGACAAACAATCAAAAAAACACACTTTCACATTTTATAAATGTATGTAAGGATTAAATTCAAAATAAACAGACGTTGTAATAAATAAAGATAAAACTGTATTCATCCTAATATCCAAGTGAAAATTTATTAATAATTAAAAACTAACACAAGTAAGAAAGACAAGATACTTTGGACTAATCATACACTGGCGTGGACATAATCATGGTTAAACTTGCACTATTGTGGTCAAAGCTTCGTCATCCAAAGCTATTCCTTGATGAGAGAATAAATAAAAATTATGTTATGCCTGTTTCCAGTCAATATTTAGCAATTTATAGGTAATATGGTCAAGCACATCAAAATTCAATCTGAAAAGACTTTATACGACTAACGAAAGATCTATATTGAAATTATATCAGTATATGATGGATAAATTGATCAAGTTACTACAGTGTTAACTCATATGCAATCTGAAAATAATCATATGAACAGCCAATATATATAAATACAGTGTCCAAAACATAACAAATGGAGAAATAAGACCTGTGGCAAAATAGTTATAATCCCATAAATACAATAGTTCGACCTTTTTTTATCACAAAAAAGTCACAATGTCGACAAAGGACAAAACAATCGTTTGCCTTACGCGGTGTACTCCTCTGTTGGAGTTCACACTCTCAAGATGTTCATACACATTGGCGTGTTTTTGGTTACCGTCATCCAACATCGCATCATTATATTTTCATGCGACTTTATTTTGAATCTGCAATATCTTTTTATGTGTTCATTGCAATCGAATAATGTAGAGGCAATACTTTCATTTACCATTCACTTTTCTGAAAGTGTAGACTTATATTTTGTTCAGTATGGGGATACCCAATATTCCAATAGGGGTATTGGAATCTCATTCGGACCTGTAGTAATATAATAGATTTATACCTACCTTCACAATTCTTGTTTTGATCTTTTAGCAAACGTAGTTGTGAACATCGAATGCAGAGCGTGGGCGAAAAATATCCAATATGTCGGTGGTAATCTCATCAGGGAAGGTTCTGTGCACTTCGAGATAATGGTGGATTCCAAGGCTAAATTCAATAGTACTGCAAAAACTGAGAACTAACGACAGGAGAAAGGATGGTCTCATTCATTCATTTATTTATTATCATTTCAATCCATGAAAATTTGGCCATTTTCAGCGATCAAGTTGTTTTTACACCGTTTTGTGAATTTGTTGTATTTTCGTAGTGTAGAATAGGTTGTGTGATTATTATTGTCGGAATCATGAAGTGTTTCTTGAAGAATTGAACGAAATGTCTACATTTACATTCATTGATATAATTTTATGATTTTTTGGTTGATCTCGATTCATTGAGTATATTGTTACGGAAAGTCTTAATATGTTAGGCATATATAAGAATTATATGCGTTTTAATTATATTTTATTTATTATATTCTTATTTTGTGTACAGTTGCCATTCTGAAAGAATGTTTGAAATAAGTTATCAAATGAAATAGTTTATTTTTAATAAAAATTATTATTTTTCATGTCTATACCCTTTTTTATGATAAATTATTGTTTTAAGAAATTTGATTCAAAATACTTCTTTACTTTTTCCAAACTCGATCCACTTAGGTATATGTTTTCAGTAACATCTTAACCTTGTTTTTATCCAGCTTATGCATCTCATGATGTGCCAAAGGCTTCAGGGTATTGCGAAAAAATATTTTTCGTTCGGAAATGATTATTTTTGTTTCCAGCCATTTTTACCATTGTAACGTCCGAAGTGACCTTAACTATTCTCTCTAAGTTCAAGTGCTTAATTCAATGTGAATTGATGCAGGTAGATTTTTTCAGAAAGTGAAAATATTTATGGAATATACTTATGTATGGAAATGTATCAAATAAACTATTGTATTTCGATCCTATCAGTACTTCCCTGCCTGCCCATAAAACTTTTAACAGATGCTGTCTCTAAATGAATAAATTGTGAACGTGAAACTTAATAACGCTTTTCTCATTCAGATTTTGGAATAGTTATTTAAGATACAAGTGCAGAAGGCATATTCTTACACGAGCCACGAAGTGTCGAGTTTTTGAATGAACGAGTGTAAGAATGAGCCTCCTGTACGAGTATCATACATTATTTTCTCTAATTCGCTGAATTTTTATCGAAATTAATGAAATATTGCCGTAAATATTGTTTAGTGATTTTTGCAACGAAAAATATTGATTCGCAGAACTGTTTTCTATCTCATAAAATTTGACAGATGTTGAATAAATCCGTGACAGGAGGCCAACATGTCATCAATAAATATTACTGAAAACAGTGTTGAAATTAGAATGAAATATTCTAACATTGTTTTTTTCTTAGATGTGGCGGAATGAACGAATTAGAGAAAAATAATTCTGACACGTTTCATAAAATAGGCGTGATGGATTTTCCTCTTTTTTAATTACGTTCAACTATGAAGCTTCCGTTTTTACCGAAAAAAGGAAGCTTTATAACGTTTTTATTCATTATATCACTCATATACAGGATGAGCTTTTGAGAACGATTCAGATGGTATAACCCTGTATATTTGAGCGATAACTTGTTTCGGGTAGATGAAGGTTTTATATTCAACGCGACATAGGTATACCGTTGTGAAAAATGATTCACTCAGTACTCCCAGTCTATAAAAAAATGTTTCATATCTACCAAGAGGAATATTTATGAGGAAGAAATTACTCCGCACACAACTACCAACTGAAACATCTGTTTTTGTTGACTTTTCAAGTTATTATTGCTGTGGTAACACGCCATCCAAAGATTATAGAGTATTCTTTTCTATAATATTTGATCTTTCCATTTTCTAAAGGATTTCGGAATAATTAGATGATGCTTCCTTTCCAATCTGTCTTCTCATCAAGTTCTAACAACATTTTGATTGTCACACAAAATATTGAGATGAAAACAAAATCATATTTCGAATTTCATATGCCTGAACAGAGAGACGCCGATATCATGATACTGAAATATTAATATTAACTTTTTCTTCTATAAACGTCTTACTGAGAAAAATATGAATTAGTGCATTAAGGAGAAAATCCATTGGTATTGTAATTTTTATTTATGGAATAATATCAATCATAAGGGTTAACAATGACAAAATTGGTTAATGCGTTTGCTAAGGAGATAAATTTGTGTTCATTTCGGGTGCAAATTCTGCAAGATGTGATCAGAATTCGAGACTGGAACAACGATATGAGCATTGTTATTTCGTCATTAGATTTCTTATTAGCAAAAATCAATTTGAATAAAGTACATTTACAATAAATACAATTTGAAATGGTAATATACCTATATAACAATATAGCAACAAATATTTCATTCAACGTATCATATATTATTTGCAAAATTTGCTTCGTTACCACTTTATCAAGATTCCAAAACTTGTTTGTTTCCCATAAATTATACAAACAGACCTAGATGAATTCGTAAACAATGTACATATATGGAATATCTTAAAAGTACTTGGTCTCAATGATAAGGAAGGGTGTCCTTAAGTTTTTCATTCCAGAACGTTCAAAAGATGGAACGGGGGATACATTCTGTACAATCATCTATTCAGTGAATTAATTTCATTCTCGAGGGAGCAACCATTGGATATCTGTCCTGACTATGTGGTAAGAGACAAGATTTAGCTACTGCCGAGCCTGATTCATTTTGCTTCGCGATCTATCGAAGATTTGGTGTGTTGGAGTTCATATAGTATAAGAAGAAATTATTAATTCAGTAAAGCATTTCACCCTTGAACCTGCCAGTTTTTTCTAGTCAAATTGTCACGTCGATGGTTTGAAAATATTGTGTTTCAAAAATTTTATGCTGAGGTTATGAAGTGATTTCTGACATCATATTCAAATATTGTATCCCCGATTCCATAGGATATTTCTAATACAACTTTCGAATAATGTGGGTTCTCATATTTAGGGTACAAATCGTTTACATTGGTTTGCCACGTTGAAACATGAGGCTGCTCTATAAAAATCTAGTTAGCTTATATATACCCTCGTAGTGTTATGGTGATAGGGCTATTGAACATGGCAGTAGTTCGTTTCCACAAGCCTGTACATTTATCAAACTACCCTCTTCACGATTTTAAGCGCTTTCCATGTTTTTGGTGTACCACGTTATTGTTTCCTCGGATACAGTCAAATTTATGTACAGGTCTATAACTACATTTTATCATACTCACTTTGGGGACAATACATTCCAAATTAAAAGCGATATTGTCTACCATACTATGATTTTAAAGGCTGAAGTGTAGGTTATCAAATGATTATTTTAACAGTCATCCACGGAATCTGGTTTTTTCGTTTCTCCAAATTCAACATTCAATCAATGCTTCTTCAATGGAAGACTCGATGCTGAGAATGGAAGCGATTGCGATGATTCATTCACACGGCTCGAAGCGAGATTTTGGAAAATTCCAAGAGAGGGATATTTTCAACAATTCTTTCATAGTTGTAGTTATGTAAGAACATCCCTAAAAAAATTGGTCATTGGTCCCGCTCGCTCTCAAATATTATTCGAACGTACGGTTTCATATGTTGCAAAATATTGAACCGTTGGTTCAGTGCAAATTCAAGATAACTACAAAATTGATGTTATCAACATATCAGGAAGTTTTGTTCAAGGAATAACTACAATACCTCTCTCTCTGAACTTGATTGAGATGGAGAACTGATGAGTATCCATGAACAAAATGACTGGGAGCTGATCAAGATCATGAAATCCTATACAGGATGGAAACCATTATACTAGGGCTTTCTCAGCTGTAGAGAAATTTGAACTAAACGATGAACAATTTTTCGAATTTGATACAAACATAATCATGTCTTCAGAGGTTTTTGTATTTTTTGGAAATGAGATGGACATATGGATCGTCCGGAAAATGTTTTTATATACCGGGTGTCCCAGTGAGATAATCCATTTTAACAGGTATACTTGACACCCGGTATTGTGCGTGAAACAGTCCAAATTATGATTCAGTTAGTGACATCTCACGTGATGCAGAGCAACAATACCTTACTGGTAAATTTCAAAGATGTGGATTATCAACGACAAATAGTTGCATCCACTTCTTCTGACGATGCTGCAATATCAAAGATCGAGAATGAATCTAATCATAGAGAAGATGATTCAAGTCATAACTTCTTCGCGTATGTTCATTGCATTGGTCTTATTCAGCAAGAGCTCAGGGAAAATGCAAATTGAAGGATAGGTAGATACATATTATTATTATTGCAAAATTATTCGAACACAGGAAGCGATCAGACCTTAAATGAAAGATCTCATTAGAAAAAAATTGAGATGATTTTAAATGACGGACTTGGAGGTTGCATAACTTTTATGAGAGTCAAATTCGGTTATAATAAGTAATGATTATCCTAATGAGGATTATTATCATTAGACAAAAATTATCTCGGAGCTTCCTGTAAAATGGGGAATAAGTTGAGAAATGGATTATTCGAATAAAGATGCTGCGGATGTCAAGACTCCGATGAGTGTTCAACAAAATGATAAAATGATACCTTAAAAAGTACAGGGTGGTCAGATTTCGATGGTTTAGTTCTACATCTCCTCAATTGCAAGAGGTAGAATTTAAAGTAACACATACAGGTCATGTTCTCCTTTTGGAGAAATTTAATTTGCTCAACACCGCAAGTCGCTACGGTGTCTGGTTTCCGTGCTACAGGGTGATTTTGGAATTTGGCCAATTATTATAATTCGCTATAACTTCCGCTGTGACTACTTTCTCGTGATAAAAACATTTCTAGAGCGATTTTTTCAGAACTTTTTACCGGTGCTATCGAAATTTTAATGCCGCTTCAAATTTAAGAGCAATTACAGAAAATTCTTTTCAAATGGAGACCATAGTGTGCTATGACATTCTGCAGTTATTTGGACAGTTTCAAAATAGTATATTCTAAAACAACTTGCAGAATGAGCTCCTATTCCAACACGAATGCGAAGTTCGAAAACTCGCTCCTTCGTCGCTCGTTTTCGAAAGCATGAGTGTTGGAATTGCCTTCTGCAACGAGTATTAGACGGTATTTTCTCTATTTCAGTCAATTTTTGTGAAAACCTCTCGAAATTCAAATAAAAATTCAGATTAGTGACTTTTGTTTGTATCTTGGCAGTTGGGTGTGACATACGAAATTTGACAGATCACGGAATTTGAATTCAATTAGGCGATTTCGATTGACGTTGGTTCTTGGTTGGTTCATAGATTGGTCTGTCAGTTTTTGACCAACCGCATTCGAATGACAAATTGGTGACGTCTCGAATCAGCTGTTTCGCCGAAATTTGAACCGAATTCGAAAGCGCGGTACGTTTGACGTTGTCATTTATGAACCGAGCGGTCAACCGTTAACCAACAAAACAGCCATACGAAATCGACTTTTGATTCGAAACTTGATTCGATCGGAGGTCAGTACTGACAATCATAAAACGAAAAATATAACTGAAAACAATGCTGTAATGAGTTTCATTACAGCACTACTTTTAGTACTGTAATGAACTCATTACGATACTGAAATAGAGAATAGTATATTCTAAAACAAGTTGCAGAATGAGCTCCTATTCCAACACGAATGCGAAATTCGAAAACGAGCGACGAAGGAGCGAGTTTTCGAAAGCATGAGTGTTGGAATTGCCTTCTGCAACGAGTATTAGACGATATTTTCTCTATTTCAGTCAAGTTTTGTGGAAAACTCTCGAAATTCAATAAAAATTCAGATTAGTGACTTTTGTATTGTATCTTGGCAGTTGGTGTCACTAACAAAATTTGACAGATTGCGGAATTTGAATTGATTTGATTCGAAAATTGAGTGGATCGGAGGTCAGTACTGACAACCACAAAACGAAAAATATAACTGAAAACAATGCTGTAATGAGTTTCATTACAGCACTACTTTCAGTACTGTAATGAACTCATTACGATACTGAAATAGAGAAATATATATCATGATATACTTTTCTGAGTTTGTATCAAAGAAGATTTTGATTTTGATTAAATAATTTTCACTGTGGAGGTCATAGTAATTCATATTCCACAAATGTAAGCTGTCAAATTCATTAAGAAAACATTAGTTCAACCTTGAGTTGCAGGAACGTCCATTAAATTTAAAGCTCCTTAATTCTCCATTAAATGGAGTATCCATGGCTACCGCCTATGGGTACTCCGTTTAAGCGAGAATTAAGGGAGCATTTAAATTTAATGGACGTTCCTGCAACTCAGGAATAGTTATATTATTATACAGACTCCAGAATTGTTTCTCGAAACTTTTTGTTTCTATTATGATATATCTACTTGATTAGAAAATGAACAGTAGTTTAAAACAGAGATCATTTAATCATTACAATATCACAGAAAGTTTATAAGAGATTGTTTGAATTATGTTGATCGAAAAGTGTTTTTTCGGAATTTTCGATATATAAACTCGGAAGTATAACATGATATTATATATTCTTTTGTCAAAATCTTAGCAGTTGCCATATATCCGAAGTGGCACAAAAATTTCGATAGCACCTGCAAAAAATACTCATATGATAAAATTGTCCTAAAGATGTATTTATTAGAAGAGCGTAGGTGTAATACTACCGAAGTTGTAGCCAATTATAATAATTGACCAAATTCCAAAATCACCCTGTAGCGCGAAAACTAGACACCGTAGCGACTTGGGGTATTCAGCAATTTATGTTTCTCGAAAAAGAGAACATGACATGTATATTACTTTTTTCTATATCTTTCAATTTAGGAGATCTGACCACCCTGTACAATGAGTACCTATCCATCGTGAAAAATAGTGTGTTCAGTAATAAGTTGTTCGAAAAAAAAAAACAAGAAAGACACAATTCAGAAAACACCAGTAGAAGTTCAGTATTTCAATGAGAAGAAGTGTACTTCTTCACCGTGCTATCTAATAGACGAATGGAGGCAGAATGGTTCTTTCTGCAGCTATGTACCTGTGAGATATACCAACAATTATCAAGGGAATTGAAAAATCACCAATGAGCACCCCCTGTCAAGCGTGTGGGACTCTGAGATATATGCTTGATTCTTGCCGAGCAGAGAAACACATTTTTTCCACGAACAAGTCTTTGTTGAATTCATATCTTCAACAAGGTACTCCGATTCACGTAAATAATCATCATTATCAGTTTTTCCGCAACGATTTCGTTTTGTCCTCAAGCCTTACAACATAAGGCTATTCTGGACCTCATCAAAAAGTATATCCGTCTTAATTCTTTCCCACAAATACCAAGCAGTTCAAATTGATTGCAGGAAAGTTAGATCAAGGAGTTTGCCGCCTTTACTACACGATGTACTGCACGAACTCGTATCGATTCCAGACGTGGTAAGGCAGCGCATTTTGTTGTTAAATGATGCTCTCCCTGTTCCTTTCGTTGTCCTCTAAGCTGCTCGTCGATCGCGAGCAGCAAATCTGCATCTCGATCTCCGCCAAACGATTCTGCAACTCCCACTGCTGCTGGTTGAGCTTCATGCTCATGGCGGTGTTTTTCCGCTCTACCGTGTGCAACCTTTCCCTCAATCTCTTTATTTCAGACTCCAAGGCCTCGTGGGAACCGAGCAGAGGGGTTGTGGCACCGGAAACCAATTGAGTCATGCTGTCGCACTGCATGGTGGTGCCTAGAATGAAGAATCATGTAGTGAGACACTCAATACACAACATTCAAGGCAGAAAATTTATTGTTCAGATGAAGAGATGCGCAATTATGAAGGGAAAACTGTTCTTCATTATCGTAGACAAGAGCCATCGAAATCTGTTCGTGTAATTATATTTCTTCAAAGTATTCTGTGATACCAAGTTTAGTAAATTAATCTGCTCCACATGAGTTAGGGATATTGATTTAATTTGCAAAAAAAATATAGTTTAAATGAGATTTTGTGATAAAAATTCATATTTATATGATTTCAAGTTGCAGGAAATAAAATTTATATTAGCCTGTAGGTCTGGTTGAGAAAAATAGAGTAAAATAACGAAATTTTATTCCCAGAGAATTCAAGTATTTTAAGAATACCAATACAATGTATGGCCTCCACGGGCATCAATAACAGCTTGACATCTTCTTTGCATACTACACACGAGGTTGTTGAACATTTCTTGAGGAATTTGGTTCCATAAACGGAGCCGAAGCTCTCTCAGATCATTTAAGGATTCTGGGGTAGGTTGATGATTATCTAATCTTCTTTGGAGCATATCCCACGCATGTTCTATGCAATTCAAATCTGTGTGAGAGCGGAGGTGTTGGTAAATGTGGAATACCAAGCTCCTCGCGCTCATTCTCAACTATGACTGCACGGTGTGGTCTAGCGTTATCGTCTAGAAATTGATAAGTTTCACCAATAGCAGCGTGAAAATTTGGCAAAACATTGTCAATGACATGCTCCTATAGTGTAGGGCGGTCATGTTCCCAGGACAAATGTGTAGATCTGTGCACCCGTTGAAAAATATCCCGGCCCATACATAAGGACTACCCCCTCGGAATGGATGGACTTCTTGGATATAACGGCGATTACGGGTATGCGTGGGATTGTCCATACCCTTATTCTTCGAGAATCTGAAAATCGTCTATATCTGGATTCATTAGTGAAAAGGACACTACGCCATTGATCGTTCCAATTGATATGTTGCCTTGCCCATTCCAGTTTTTGACGCTTATGGTCACGTGTTAATGAAACTCCTCTTAATGGACTCCTAGAACCTAGATTCACCTCTCTCAAACGTCGTCTGATGGTTTCGATGGAAACTTTGACCCCCATTTGCATTTTGAAGAGTATTCCGTAGCATTCTACTCGTAGATGTAGGCTTTCTTCTCGCCGAAACGGTGATGAAACTATCCTGAGCAGGTGTTGTTTTTCGTAGCCCACCAAGCCTTGGTCTTTCCAACACGAAACAGACTCCCTGAACCTATTCCAAAGTCGAGATATCACACTTTGGCTGACTTGGAGCCTTTCCGATACAACAATTTGAGTTAGGTCACCTTGTAGCATTCCGATAGCCCTATTAGCCCCAGCGTTTGTTAATTTACGTCTTGGCATTTTCAGAAAACTCGTTTCAAATCGAAACCGTTGGTAAACTGACTCCATTTCAAAATAAGAACATTCATGAAGCATATGCAAAGAACCAAACTTCAAAAAAAGGCGACCAAATTGACGAAATGTCTCATATACTGGTTTTTATTGGATCGATTCAAGTTGTTATTGAATTTTAAATGATTTTACAGCGATTACATACTTTTCAAAACGATATTGAATACGATATCCCTAACTCTTGTGGAGCAGTATATTTCACTGATATCAAGAACCAAATTGCTAGATGTATAGAATTTGAAAGGTTCGCTAAAAGAAGCAGTTGATCATTTAAGACTGCACTGTATCACTCAGCTCTAAATAACAAAGAAATGACTTTTTCTGAAAATTGAGGTATGACTTCTATTTCTGCTTCCCCGAACCCTATTTTTCATTATTATATAGTACCTATAGTGCATAAAAAGTTGAAAACGGAAAGGATTAGGATTAGGTTTGAAACTTTTCAAGAAAGCGTGCATATTCAAGATGTTCAGCATGCAAAATATGATTGTTTGTCAATCTCTTTATAAGCTCATAAAGAGATCTACTTATTGGAATATCTGTACTTTGTAAGAAGCATAATATAAATCTTAGAAAAAGGGATAAAGAGCAGAATAATAACCAGTGAGATTAGCAGTGCCCAGTGGATATCCATACATCCATTGGAAAGTTGCATAATCTTTACACTTCACAGAAGAAAAGTAGAATAATCAATCTTTTTTTGTTTCATCCATGAAATAAGACAGATCTTCGAAAAAATTCTAACGTTTGTCGAAAGGGTCTTTATTTTTTTGGAGAATCCTCACGAATTGAAGTGGTTATGCCTGGCCTGGTGATCACATTTAGAGAAAAATGTATTCGTTTATAACGTTGGCGCCATTAAGATGTATAAAAGTGATAAATTGTTTCTGACGAAAAAATTTTTATTTGGGCATCTGAGTGAAATGTGTAAAGCGGGTAAGAAAAGAAACAGAGGGAAAGAT
>CM076610.1:49148886-49249728 GCA_038502775.1 Hippodamia convergens
AGGGAAAGATCATGCAAAAAATTCATGTAGATGGGGCATTCTTGGAAATGTGTGTGTGTGAAGAAATCAAATGAAATGACTCATTTTGAAAGCGTTAAAGGAGACGATACATATCATGAAATTATGCAGGTTTATGTTCTTACAGTTAACTTGAAGTGTATTCATGCCAAACTGGAAAAAATAACCTTGATTGAAATATTTTCGCATCATTCTCAGTGTGCCTGGGAAGAAATAGAAAAAGCCTAAGAAAATAGGTGGCGCAGGACAAAAGATGAAAGGGTAAAACATGAATTTGGGGGACTTTGGGGAATTATCTTTACCCGATCTAGGTTGTGACACTGGAGTATGATGGCTCCTCTCGCTACTGGTCGATCTTGCAGGACTGTCTGGGCATATAGCGCAGGGAGTGGGAGAATCCATGTAAGATCTTTGGAAGGCTGGCGTGAAACCCACTAGTACAGGTTGCAGAAGCATGTCTTCTAGCGGTATTTTTCCCTTGATTCGACGAGGCCAGGTGTGGACTGACTCCTACCCATGGCAGCTGAAACGCAATTTTTCGTCACAAAAACAGATTGATTTTCTCCAGTTCTTCCCCAAGAGGTAAATCAATGGAAGGAAAAGGTGTTATTTAAATTAAAATGAGAAAATTTTTCGTTGACTTCGTTTTGGGTTTGTTATTTCTAGGCCGCAATAACATTTTTGAAATGTCAGGAAAAACCTCTCCAAATTTTACACAAAGATTGATTTTTCACTCTTTTCTGTTGTTGTATCTACTATTGGGGTTTCCCTATTTGAGATCGATATTCTATCTTTGAGATGGTTTCACAATTGATGGTTACAAGTTATGGTATTTTTTTTACGAGAATTCGATTCAATAGTTATTCTGTATGTTGGTAGAAATCTGTCAAATATTTTCGAATTCAAAAATATAAGCAAAGCAATTTTCATTGCATTTCAAGAAATTCTGTCGGGAAATTCTCATCAGAGTTGCATGCAGGATCAGAAAGCCTTCAATGCAACCAATTGCTCTCAAGATGAGAAGCTGAAGAAGATGAAGAAGCAGCTGATTTTCAAATGAAAGTATATTCTCATAAAGTTGCAAAAAAGATACTATTACAACACGAATGCGAAAGTCGAAAACGAGCCACGAAGGAGCGAGTTTTCGAAAGCATGAGTGTTGGAATCCTCTCGAAATTGAAATAAAAATTCAGATTAGTGATTTTTGTATTTAATCTTGTCAGTTGGTGTGACTCACGAAATTTGACCAGATTACGGAATTTGAATTGAATTGATTTGAAAATTGAAAGGATCTGAGCAGAACTGACAACCACAAAACGAAAAATAAACTGCGCACAAAAATAACGCACATTTTGAAAAGCTCAATTTTAATGAAAGTTAACTCAACATTGACTTTATAACTTATTTTTTATGTTCTCTCGGGAAGGTTTTGAACGAAACAAGACACATTAAATAGAAGAAAAATTCAGGATTTCACCGAATCTTATGTGAAAGAAGAGAAATGAACAATTTTCAAAATACTGAAATGCTGATAAGTGATTTAATACTTTGTATTTCCTCCCCTTGCGTTAATTACAGCGCATACTCAAAATGAGGGATCTTAAAAAAGTTTCTGATCTAATCGTTCCCAGATTTCTCCGAGTCGGATTCCTGAGTTATTAAGAGTAGCTGGATGATTTTCTGAACTTCTCAGTCTTCTATTGAGGTTGTCCCAAACCTGCTCAATCGGATTGAGATCTGGACTTCTTGCTGGCCATTCCATTCGACAGACTTCTACCTCTTCAAAGTACTCCTGAACGATGCGCGCACGATGGGGTCTGGCATTATCGTCCATAAACATGAAATTTTCACCAATGTATGGAGCAAATGGCACTACGTGCTCTTCAAGAATGTTCCTTATATACTTAACAGCATTCATAGCTCCATTATCAACGACCACTTGGTGTGTGCGAGTAATTAAAGATATTCCACCCCATACCATAATCGATCCTCCCCCCGAAACCAGTACTATTCAGTAATTGCACTGAGCATATCTCTCATATGAACGTCTGTATACAAGGGAACGTCGATCACAATGGTAGAGGCAGAATCTAGACTCATCTGTGATGAGAAATCTTTCCCAATCCGCCTCTTCCCAATGGATATGCTCTCTCGCAAAATCCAAACGCGCCCTTCGATGGGCTGGGGTAAGAGCTGAGCCTCTTGCCGCGACAAGAAGCGTTAAATCATATTCTCTGAGGCGATTTCTTATTGTCTGAGTGCTAATTTGCACCCCATGAGTTTGCTCAAGCTGATTTGAAGGAGTGTGAGCGTTTGCAAACCATTATCTCAACGAAGAAACTCTCAAGTAACGTTCTTGAATGGCAGATGTTACCCGTGGTCTACCCTGTCCTGGTCTTCGGACATTCATACCTGTCTCCCTGAATCGCTGCAACATTCTGGACACACTTGTATGGGAAACTAAAAACCTTTCTGCAATTCTTGTGTATGTCCACCCTTCTTCTCGCAAAACTACCGCTTGGGCACATTCCTCTTGGGTCAAATTGCGTGTTTCGCGTTGCATAGCGATCGAGTGTAGAAAATCAAACGAAAGAAAAACTATTGATCACTAGAATTGATCGAGAACAACTGATTTTAGAATGGAGCCAATACATTCAAAATCTGATAATATCATCTTTTTTTATTCCTGCTGGGAAAAAAACATCTGAATTGAAGAAAAAACGTTGAAAGTGGATAACATATGCATGCATAATATTGATAAAAATAATTATCATTGAGAACACCTTCAGTTGTAGAATAAATTTGAGATTTCCATAATGTGCGTTAATTTTTTTGCGCAGTGTATAACTGAAAACAATGCTGTAATGAGTTTCATCACAACACTACTTCAAGTACCTTAATGAACTCATCACGATACTGAAGAGAAACGTTGAAAGTGGATAACATATGCATGCATAATATTGAAATAAAAATAATCATCATTGAGAACACCTTCAGTTGTAGAATAAATTTGAGATTTCCTTAATGTGCGTTAATTTTTTTTTGCGCAGTGTGTAACTGAAAACAATGCTGTAATGAGTTTCATTACAACACTACTTTAAGTACTTTAATGAATTCAATACGATACTGAAATAGATAAATAATAATTCCTGAAAACAGAACAAGTATTTATGGGAAAACTTATTAGGTTTCAACTAACCCCCTGTTGTATTTTGATCATAATAATAATAATAATGATGATTATATAATAGCATTGAGATACAAAGGATAGGTCAAAATACATTATGCGATATCAAATGAGCTCACTTTTGATGTATTGTAAAAGATTAAATTTCTTATGATTCCTGATACCGGAGAACAAAAAATTCAGGCATTTAAAGGCTGACATGCATTGGTTGATAATTACAATGATATCGTTGCTTATAAAAACAGGGGTGAATATACTGGTGAGCCTTTGACTAGTACCAAATCTTCAGCAATGATTTTCCCTGAATGTCCGGGTATTGGGCCATCTTTTCTACCACGGATATACTTGATGACTTTCCTTTTTTTTCTCCAGAACATATGCCAGAATTATCAAAATATGTTCCTCTCAATACTAGGAAGAGAATTTGGATACAGCACCTCCATACTGTCGACTAAATGTTCAAAATTGTTCAAATAATGTGTTCTCAAATTGTTGAACAAGTAGGGGTAGGTCAATTTCTTGTCCTATAAGGTCCTATAAGAAATCATAGGGGTCTCCATCCCTATGATTTCTTCTTTCGGGGTCTTTTGAAAACATTAGTGTAAAGAGTGCAGGTGCGGAGAAGAGTGCTGGAGAAGTTAGAAAACGCATTTAAAATGTGTTTGAAATTATTGGTGCACATTTGGTGCGAATTTCGTTATTTTCTTCTTTTAAATCGATAATTTTTCATTTCTTAGTATGAAATGAGAAAATTATACATCCCAGGGAATGTCGTCCAAAGGAAGTTGGAACAGAATTACCAATTGGCGATAAATTCTAGTACCGAAAAAAAAAGGCTAGCACTTTATTTATTTGCTAGAAAACATTTTGAATGAAACCATATTGCATAGAGTGCATAGATCCAGAGTTTAATTAACATACTGCTGCACTTTTCATTTTGTAATTTTCGTCGCAATGATCTCTTTATACTAGTTCTAGGCTATAAAAAGGCCCACCATAAATTTCACCCTTCATATATTGACTGACCTCATCTATCAACATGCATTTCGCTCAATTGGCAATCCTGGTGATTATCTATTTAGTTGTTTTTGTATAATTCTCGGTTGGTGGCTGATGACCCTCTAGGTCTATAACCTCTTAACGCTGTCGAAACCAATAACGTATACAACCATACATTGAATTACTTCGTAATTCAATTTGGCAACTTCCTAGTGCGTCCTAGAGTATCTCTTCCGGTCCTTCTGAGATAAATCAGAACTGGGGGGGTAAGGCAACACAAATATTCTTACAGTAAATATTTGGATTTGCATAAGGGGATGACTGAATAAGGAAACTCGCCAGCTTCACCGAAAGATATTTATGTAAATATTATAGGGCGAAAGCATGAGAGGGATATAAATGTTTGAAAAGGAGAATGAGGTTGATCCTTCACAGTAACAATGCGGGCGAAAAAATCGGACTGCTTTCGTTTCCGTGGAATATCTGGTGAAATATAGGGCATGGCTCGTCCAAGTTCTCTTGATTCATGTTGTATTTCTCCGAAATAGCTCGGATTTATATTCTGGTTGATATATGAACTGGGGGCGTGAAATTATGTGATATAACAGAATATGGAACAATTAATTGTGAAGTCATATCGTCTGAAGAAGTACAGAAGAAATAACGAGAACAAACAAACTGTTATATGAAGAGAAAACTAGGGAAAGTTGAAATTACAGTAACAGTCATTGTCGCAACATTGACAGAAAATCACTAAACGTGTAAATATTCGATTAGTTCAAGGCTTTCACGACCGATATACTGACATCAAAAGAGTCTTCCGAGCTCATTGCACATAACGTTTCGCCTACAACTGCGATAGGCATCTTCAGAGGATTCTTGGTCTAAGATTGTACCTCGAAAGCTGAATTTCTGACACTGACGTGTTCGAACCGGAAGTGTTATCTACACCCCGGTTTATTGTGGGAAAAGTTGGTGAGTTTACGCGCGCGAGATGTTGACTGACCTATCGCTCCCGCGTCGTATCGGCTTGATTTTTGTTTTTTCTAAGATCGCCAACCAGGCTGTTCATATTGTTTTCGTGTTGATAAATTTCAAAGGCTTCCATGTACAGAATGGGATGATAACGTGTGATATTCGAAAAAATCTTTTCCTTTCAGAAAACTATATTGTGTCCATCTGTTAGAGCATGTCCGCTAGTGCGGATTTATCTGTCTGAATCAGATTATAGCATCGTTTGCCGCATATGTTTTTCCAAAATGCGGCAAAGTCTACATTGGTACAACAAAAGGAAGTATCAATACGAGAATTAAGGAGCACGAACGATGCTGTCGACTGAATCAGACACTAGCGAAACATGCTCGAACAGATGGTCACAATTTGTTTTCTCAAAGGCAGAGATTATTTCGAATATCAAAAGTTACTATCCCAGGCTGAACATGGAGCCGTTGAAATTTATAAACATAAAAACGACATGAGCAGAGAAGAAGAAACCCCTTCGTTATGTTGAAACATTATTTGGGCTGCTTCCATTATCTATGTGGTCGGTTGTTACCGACGTTTCGGCAAGCATTCGCCTGCCGTCTTCAGTATGTTGTTGGTCCTGAGAAGGACCGGTTTTTTGCCAAACTTGTTCTGTCTAGACTTGTGCGCTCCATACTTTTTTCAATTTCGCAATTACAGTGTGGGGATTCGAACGCGAGTTATCCAAGGTGCAATTTGCGAAATTCCACTCACTCTAACCACTAGTCTACCAAAGCAGGGAATTATTATACAATTTGAGTTATATATTAATTATACTTTTTGTGGTAGAGGTCACCTTGACTTTATCTACCTGCGCAGTTAGTATGCGCAGTAGGTTGGGTAAGGTCAGGTCTGGTTCATGTTAGGATTAATTGCTTCCTTGGGCCAAGTTCGTCCTCCTCAATTCAGATCTTAGTATGGGCACCCCAGACATTCTTTATCTCCAGAGAGGGCGTGCTGATTCGGTTAGGAGTTATTGCCATGAAAGCTGCTTCTTTCAATTTCCTCCTTCTCCATCCTTCCTCCTTTGATATTATGGAAGCTTCATCCCATTTGACGTTGTGCTCCCTCGTTCCAAGCGTGTTGGACTAGCCCTGGATTTATATGTTTTCTCCCAGTTGAACTAGTCTTTGGTGCTCTTTGATTCTGACTCTCAGGGGCGTTTAGTTTCCCCAACGTAGCATCTGCCGTATTCACATGGTATTTTATAGACGCAATCTTTGGTTCTCTGATTGTCGTTGTCAGGTTTCACCTTCGTGAGTTTTCCCCCTGACAGTATTCTTGGCCTTGAATGCTGTTCTCACGATGTATCTGTTACCAATTCTTCTTATTTTCTCGGATAACCCCTTCACATATGGTATGACAGAGGTTATCGTTTCGGTCGGCTCATTGTCTGTTGGTTGTTGCTCTGTTGCCGCTTCTCTTGGTTCTCTGGCTTTCTGAAGTATCTTCTTGGGGTAGCCGTTTCTCTTGAGGGTTTATGTAATGTCTTCTGGACTAGAGCATATCTTGGTTGCTCTGTCGTATAAGCACCTTACAATTTGGTGTTCAGATTATGATTAGATCCGAAGTGGAGATATTGGTCCGTGTTTGTTGGTTTTTTGTAGACTTGGGAGTTCCATTCTGTTTGTGAACTAGTACATCGAGGAAAGGTAGTCGGTTATTTTCCTTCGATTTCCATAGTGAATTTAATCGATTCCTCTATGCTGTTCAGATGTTCTAGGAAACTGTCTAGGTTTTTCCTCCCATGTTGCCAGATCACGAAGGTGTCGTCTGCATATGCGCCCTAGTTTCGCTTTGAACAAGAATTGTTCCAATGCTCTCTCCTCGAAATCTTCCATGTATATATAAGCCCCTTCGTTACATAGCGTCTGGTTGCCGATCTTAGACAAAACAAAGATCAAGCCGATACCGAGCTGGAGCCAATCAACATCGTGAGCGTAAACTCACAATTTTTTCCCGCCAGCAACCAGGATGTGGATAACACTTCCGGTTCGAATACGTCAGTGTCAGAAATTCAGCGTTCGGTCTAAGATGGTACTTAGACCAAGAATACTCTGAAGATGCCTACCGCAGTTGTAGGCGAAACGTTATGTGCAATTATTAATAATGCACCACGGCCAATAAGCACGGAAGACTCTTCCAATGTCATCACACTATATTGAAGAAAATAATGTATAATATTCGTTCGAATAAAGGCTTATTCGAATAGTAGTTAATTCAAAAACTTGCTACTTCGTGGTTTGTTTCGAGGAATTATTACACTTTTTGACAAAAAATTAACAACATAACTATTGAATATCTTGGCTTTTTCACTATTTTCGCTGTTATAATGTTATCGATGGATATTTTGAAGTAGAATTTTAGTGTCAGATAGTACTCGATACGATTTTCAGAATTGATTAAAGCAACATCCCCCATCCCTATTCAAAATTAAAAGGTTGTGCTCACCCTCGTTAGGGGGTTGAAGTTACGGGGATGAAAAAAGTGGAAATAAATCGGAAAAATAACAATTTAAAGTCGGAAAATCGAGGTGTTGAGTTTTCGTTGGACCACACTGTATAAGCTCTTCATAACTCAATCATATCAATAAGTTTCCTTCAATCTTTTCGCATTCAACTCACCTTTCTCCAGAGGGGCTCTCTTGTATTTCTCCAGCCTTTTCACAGCAATAGCTTCTAGTCTGACCCTGGCCGCTGGATATCTTTGAGGACGTCCCACATATCCTTTTTGCTTAAAACGAACAGATCGCTGTAACCCACCGATCTAACACTGGCCGTCCTTCGATTACCTGAAAAAGAATTCCATTGAGACCTCGAGGAAAAACGTTACATGTGAGGTCGGTTCTGAAAATGAATAATGCGGAGAATTATCGAGATTTAAAAGAAAAGGTTTCTGGGACGCGAGAGCTCAGAATACGGACATTCCTAAAATGGAATTTATCATTCAAAGGAATTCCAACACATAAGGAATCAATTCATTGATTTATCATCAATCGTTTCTGCATAACATGCAGTAGGTTTGGCTCTTGGGTTTCGAAATAGGGTAAGCACAAAGGTAACCACTTACTTACAAAATTTTTTAACATAATTTTCCATGCTTAATGTCGAAATTTTGATCATTCCTGATACTGTCCTTCCCAGATGTCTTTCAATTAAATGAATTCCATTTGAACAGTTTCAAAGACCTTTTGAAAATGTGTGTTTTTATACAAGGTGCCTCGAATTGTTCAGCTTACTGCGCATAATATGTCAATCGATAGCCTGACTTAATTGCTATGGATTGTTTCTCGGGAGTTATGATGCTCAAATTGCAATCAAGCGTTTACACACGTTCACCAAAATCTTGTTATCAGATGGAGGCTTGTTTCACCCCAACGGCCACTTAAATAAGCAGAACTACCGCTGATGGAATGTAACCAATCCAAAACTCAAGCATCAGAGATCCATTCATTTGATAGAGATGACCCTATGGTCTTTTATGAGTTTTTGTTGCCTGGACTGTAGAATCTTCCTAGCTATAGGAAAAAACATTCCAGCAGGATGGAGCAACATCATATACACTTCTACAAAGGTATGGCATTCAGATGAAAAAGAAAAAATTTAATATTGGCTCCATCTTAGCTGACATAAAAATTGGAGCTCAAATCCATGTTTCATATTATGATCTAGCGACAAGTGCAATATTACGATATTGAATTTGTAGAGATTTTCTACAGATTTTGAAGATCAAATCTTCAATTGATACGACAGAAACGAGAATGTGTAACATCCCAAAACTTCTATGCATTCCACGGGAACGTTTTGCACTTGATGTAAAAAGAGAACGAAAACTTTTATGAACCCACTGCAAGCTCCTGTGGGAGTTCCCGAAAAGTTTTTTCATTTTCCATGGGACTTATGCAGTGAAGGGAGTGAAAATATGTATTTGCGTTTATGAAATGCCACATTCATGAATTATATATAAATATATTAAATATACTGCTTCACAAGAGTTACGGATATCATACTCAATCGTTTTGAGAAGTATGTATTCAGTCAGTTTATTGATTTGAAAAGTTTTCTGAAGGTGCCAAGACGTAAATTAACAAACGCTGAAGCTAATAGGGCTATCGGAATGCTACAGGGCGCCTAACTCGAGTTGTTGTAGCGGAAAGGCTCCAAGTGGTCCAAAGTGTGATATCTCAACTTTGGAATAGGTTCAGGGAGACAGGTTTCGTGTTGGAAAGACCAAGGCTTGGTGGGCGACGTAAAACAACACCTGCTCAAGATCGTTTCTTCACCGTTTCGGCGAGAAGAAAACCGACATCTAGGTGTAGAATGCTACGGAATACTCTTCAGAATGCAGATGGGGTCCAAGTTTCCATCGAAACCATCAGACGACGTTTGAGAGAGGTGAATATAGGTTGTAGACGTCCATTAAGAGGAGTTCCGTTAACACGTGACCATAAGCGTCAAACACTGGAATGGGCAAGGCAACATATCAATTGGAACGAACAATGGCGCAGTGTCCTTTTCACTGATGAATCCAGATATGGACGATTTTCAGGTTCTCGAAGAATAAGGAATGGACAATCCCACGCATACCCCGTAATCGTCGCTATGTCCAAGAAGTCCTTCCATTTCGAAGGGGTCGTGTTATGGTATTGGCCGAGATATTTTCCAACTTGCGCAAAGATATACACATTTGTCCTGGGACTATGACCGCCTTACAGTATAGGAGTTGAGAATGCGCGCGAGGAGCTTGGTATTCCATATTTACCAATACCCCCGCATGAATAGAACATGCATGGGATATGCTCCAAAGAAGATTAGATAATCATCAACCTACCCCAGAATCCTTAAATGATCTGAGAGAGCTTCTACCCCGTTTATGGAACCAAATTCCTCAAGAAATGTTTAACAACCTCGTGTGTAGTATGCAAAGAAGATGTCAAGCTGTTATTGATGCCCGTCGAAGCCATACATTGTATTGATGGTATTAATGCTTGAATTCTCTGGGAATCACATTTCGTTATTTTAATCTATTTCTCTTAACCACCCTGTATACGCTGCAGGCATACAGGCTAAAATAAATTTTGTTTCTTGCAACTTGAAATCATATCAATATGAATATTCATCACAACTCATGTTGAGCATTTATATAACGTATTCATTCCAAATTTTTACTTTTTTTTGAGGTTTCAATGTAAAAAATCTCATGAAACGGTAATTTGCGAATCATGAGTACCATCTGTTGATTAATCAATTTCTACGGCGAAACCAGTTTAAAAAGCCGCATTTGTTGTCATTATCCAAATCTTTCAGTTGTTCCTGATAATAGAATAGGATCTGGAATTTAAGAATCATCATTTTCTCCCATGAAAAGTACCCTGGATATCTTTAACATATACTTTATTTCACTAATCAGAGTCTCCAAAGAACTCCTGGAGTTTGTTGAATTTTCAGCACCCAAGCACCCAAGGAATTTTCAATCCTACAGAATACTAGTGACAATTCATTTGTTAGAAGTTTGATATGACTGAATTTACTCTTTACCACTTGAAGGAAACGGCTTATACAGGTTAGTAAAACTAGATATAGAACATATCTCATGAGAGGAAAAGAGTGGGAAAGTTGAATTCAGATCGCATCAGTTAAACAAAGAAAGGAGGAGAGAACTTTATTCAGCCATGATATTCGTTGTTCATTCGATACACAATACCGTGGCGAAAGGATAAGAGGAGAAATGATGGGAGAGGAGGAGAAGTATTTTTTTTATTTCGCATGTGATGGTGTTCATACATCATTGTTCCTCCCATTGATTTGCCACCTCTGAAAAACTTTTGCCGAACCTGTATTTGATTAATTTGTATTGTCCCTTGTGTAAACAATCTGAATAGTTCTGCTGCAAATGGGACTGAATCACCACATAAATAGGAGAAATTAAATTCAGCTCTCAAACTTCACTTGAGCTAATCGAATATTTGTTGTTCTTCATAACGACAAGCGAAAATGCTTCCCCCCTTAACTTCTTCACCTTTCCGTCGTACTCTCAAAGCGGATATCGCATTTATCATTCCAATTCCAATATTCATATTCGATCGAATAAATTCAAACTACATCCATTTCCGCGATTTAGTATCCTATCGAAAGAATCACGTGTTCATAAAAGTATCGGATGTTTTCAATTTGAAGCGGAAATGCATCACGGAATTCCATTTCGAGCGGTGGAATTTCGAGTTGAAAATGTGGTTCAGTGGATTATAATGATATTCCGATGTTCGGTGTTGGTAGAAAACATGAAACCCGGTTCAATGAATCGGACGGATTTCATGAAAATCGGAATACTCATTATTTACGTTACCATCGAATAATTGCAGAAAATACTGTATGGAACAAGGTTGACAAATAGAAGCCAGGCAGGAAGGGAATAGAAAAATTTTGAATTAGATTTAGTTGGCTCCAGGGTAGTAATGGACGATTTCTAAATTTTAATATACAGTCTGGTTAACATGTTATATTGGATTTTTTTAATTTGGGATAAATCATCTCATTATTCAACCCTGTTCAACTTTATCATCAAAACATGCTAAAAGTAGTCAGGTTAGTCATGGCAGTATAAGTAAGTTCATGCAAAATGTTAAAGGAAACCTCCTGCTGGCCGATATTTACCAAGGTTTTTACCTGCCGTGCCCATATTCAAAATAGAAATCTCTCCGAAATAACTGCCCGCCTTCAAGTTGCCAGGACAGTCCTACCATTATCAGCAACTACTTGCAGTCTTCCTCTATTTACTATGTACATCTCCTTACCTACTTCACCTGCAAAAGAAACGATAATGTATCAAGCACTATTAACACCTCACCCAAGGACATACATATAGCAGTCCCTTAACCTCAAAAAGTTTGCATACACAAATAAATCATAATCGTTTTGAATTCTTCATAGCGACTGATATACGTTGCAAGAGTAAAACAACTTAATTATAACATTGGTAGTAGAGATTTCAGAAACTGCTGACTGCGTCATTGTGATACAAAAAGCTGTTGAAAATACAGACTCCTCTCTTTTATCTTTTAGTTATCTGTATCTGTTATGTGTATCAGTGTACGAGTCCACTGTCGGAAAAATTGCACCATTTGAAGGAAGCAATCGCTCAGCCTGCTTTGGACAATAGGAGATAGCAACCCGCTAAAAGTTCCGGGAACTTGCTTTGGAGGATCTTATACATCCACCTTATAGTCCGGACTTGGCACCAAGTGATTACCATCTGTTTCTGCCCATGGCGGGGACAATTTTGCTGGTAAAAACTTCGCATCAACAGAGGGTTGTGAAAATCAGCAGTCTCAATTTTTTGACAATAGAAACGAGGTCTTCTATGAGAGAGGCATGATTATATCACCTTCAAAATGGCAATAAGTTATCGAACAAAAAACAAAATGGCTCATATTTAACCTTAATCGGATCATTCTAATAATGGTTATTAAAGTTATGTTTTCATGCAAAAATAATGAATTTCCTTTTATATAATTTCATGTCAGAGATTCGGTTTGAATTTCGTGTTTTCTGACTCGGCAAAATTTGTTACGCTCCGAGTTATGGAATGTTTTATTAACTTAGCTTTAGTATTTTTTCAATTGGAATTTGAATGTACAAACTTCGAAAATATTCGTATATTGAAATATACAGTATATTGAATCGTATATTGAATCGTATATTGAAATATACAGGGTCTACCAAGTTCGACGGCCTATTAGACGTTTCTGGAGAACTGAACCTATTTGAAATCTGAACATTGGGATTATTGAACATTATCAAAAATTCTTGAAGCCTGATCACTTTCACTTTTACAGGGAATGAAAAAAAAAATTAAAAATTTTTTCTGTTTTTTCGTTTCCAATTTTGATAGAGTATTCAATTCTGAATGCATTTTTTATTCAAATCGTTGCATTCGTCAAAAAACTTTTCAAAAAATCGAGAAATAACAGGAGAGAAAAGGGAGATAAGAGTATTCGGTGTTATGTTTGTTATTCCTATTCTAAATATCTCAAGCACAAACCCTGTGGAAATATTGTACATTTCTAGAATTTTGAAAAATTTGTCACAGGGTGTTCAAAATGTTGGGTTTTAAAAAATTATGATTAAGATTCACCCATAACTTTCGTTTTTCGAATTAGAACCATATTTTTTTATGATTACGTTGGATTCTGCGAAAAAAAAAAGTTGCAGTGTTCTAACATGTTAATGCACCTAAAATGAATAATTCTTCATGTCGTACATAGAGTCAAATTCATAAAATCTGTTTCATATCAACAATGATCTATGGTCATAGAAGATAAATTATTCCAATAATTCACAATTGACGATCTATTTTCCGAATTTATGTATCATTGTTGTGATGAAACAGATTTTATGAATGAAAATCATGAATAACTCAAGAATTATTCATTTTAGGTGCATTAAAATGTTGGAACACTATCATTATTTTTCTCCGCAGAATCCAACGCAATCATAAAAAAATATGGTTTTAATTCGAAAAAACGAAAGTTATGTTCCAATCTTGATCCCAGTTTTTCTAAATTCTAGAAATGTTAACAATATTTCCACAATGTTTGCTTCTAATATATGAAAACGGTTTGTGCTTAAGATATTTATAATGGGAAGAACAAACATAATACCGAATACTCTTATTACCGTCTTTTCTTCAGTTTTTCTCGATATTGTGAAAAGTTTTTTGACAAATGTAATGATTTGAATGAGTTCAGAATTGAATACTCTATCAATATTGGAAACGACAAAACAGAAATTTTTTTTTCTTTCCCTGTATAACTGAAAGTGGTCATGCTTCAAAAATATTTAGCTTAGTAGATAATGTCGAACAATATCATGATGCCAATTTTCAGATTTCAAATAGGTCCAATTCTCCAGAAACGTTCAATAGGCCGTCGAACTTGGTACACGCTGTATACAGGCTGGGCAAAATTCGTTGTCTACTGAAGGGATCTCGAGAAAAGAAAACAGCTCTTTCTCCTGACTAATCCCAATCTGAAGAACCGGCCTATCCTTTATAGATTTTGAGTTATGAACGAAGATTAAAAAATTGTAATTTTTAATGATGCTGAATTATTGCTGGTTTCAACTCATACTAGAAAATTATTGTTACATTCTACAAAAATTGATAAGACAATAATTCGAATACGATATTTTCGAATTTCTCGATCCAGCTATTTTCAAGATTTCTGATTTTTTTTAACCGTTAACTGGTATGGTGCTTTAAATTTACTTTCAGGGTATGGTAGGGTCAATTTTGACCCTGTGTTTTTTTCTATCAAGTTAAGAAAAATTTAGTTTTTTTGTTCATCAAGAATTTCTCTTTGATAATCAAACTACACAGTGAAAATGAATTTATTGTAATTCAAACATATAGAATGACTGAATAATAAATTTTTTCAGAAACTGCGGCAAAATACTTATTTATATCTTTGAGAAAAAACAACTACGAAAATAATGAATTTTATCTCGAATAATGCTTTGGTATGAGTTACCATATGATAGTAAAATATGAAAAAACGAAACCAGGAAAATTCTAACAAACATGTTATGTATGGTACTATTTCATTATATTTTCATATCGATCACAATGTTGGAACCGTGTTTTGACCAAACATTGATTATTGCAAACAATTTTTTTCACAATCAGCATATAAATTGAAATGTTCATTATTGTTTTTTGGAAATAAAAACACCAAGTTTCTTCTTGGAGTCTAACAAAATCTTCGGCTGGTTCCACTGACTCTTTGACGTAAATGGTATGGCAGAGTCAAAATTGACCCCAAGCCCGCTGTCACGGTTTTATGACAGACGCTAACAAAAAAATTTGTAGCGTATATTAGTATGTAGCGTATATTATCAATACACTAGGAGAATAGCTGAAGCGGAAAGAAACCAGAATCACTCCGTATCTGGCTATGGTGCAAAAATGATTCGAGTAGGGTCAATTTTGACCCTGTCATACCTTCACATTTTTTGTTGATTTAAAAAATGTATCATAGGTAACTATCACCTTCACATGAATATTTCATGAGAAAAATATTTCCTGCATCCCGTTTCATGATAAGTAGATAAGCGTTACCAGAGCTACTCAATACTTTATGATCGGTATCACGGAATTTGGTTGGACGAATCCAACCGAACCGAATCTGAAAAAATGCCTAGAAACTTTTACTTCCAACCCCGGTAGTCCTTTGTTGAAATATATGAACAAGTCAAAGACTCACCCTGTATATTGTATTATTTCTATTTCTATCAACATGCCCATATCTACTTTAATTCTACTTTCAACCTCTACCTACAGATCTATGTGAACGATTTCTACAACTTTGGTTTTCTATGCACACGGATCAAAAATAACGTCATTGCAATAGCGAATACGTCAAGAATTCGAAATCCACAAACTAACCTCCAGCATGGTGAGAGCAGTCGGATATTTCGATCATAAATGCGATTTGGGGCCTTCAGTCGAAAGTTGCACTCACGAACTACCACCCTACTTACCAAAGTACAAAGCGTGGTTCCTCTCCATGCGAAAATTTTTCATCGTGGACGAAGAAAGTGTCAAGGCCAAAAGGTTCTTCCGCAGCTACGCTTCAGTACGCGCTGAGACAAGGAGGCACGCTGAGGGAGAGTACTCGAAAATGATACATCCTTTCAGTAGGTGCGCCATCTATAAGGAGAAGATTGTATGTCTGCTATGGATGACTTCGTTCCTGTTGGATCCAATAAGAATATCCTTTTTCATGACGTGTCACAAATTCAACTACCTCTTCAAGATACAGTGGACCCTCGATGCTTTGTTGTTGATCAATGTTGTAATGTCTTGCTTCACTGGCTATTGCGTTCCCTTCACGAAACAAATCATACTTTCTCCGAAAATAATTATCAAGCATAGAGCCCTTTGTTTTCTCATACCCGAAACCATTGCCTGTCTGCCTATCAAAGAGGTAGCGGTGGCGATTGCTGGGATAGACCGAAGAAGATCGAGCATCACTGCATTATGTTCTCTGCGCTTTTTAAGAGGTCTGAGATTGTTAGACATGATTCGCACCCTTACAGAAATCCTGGAGGAATTTGAGGTTCCACAATCTATCACCACCTTAGCAATAGTCTTCCTTATGGCGTTCTACCTCATACATTGGTGTGCTTGTGCCTTATACTTCATTTCTATTTCCTACTACACCTGGGATAAACTCCCCCCCGAATCCTGGCTTTATGATCAAACAGAGAAAGATGCCAACATTGTACATGAGCTCGTGTGTTCCGGAGATTCTAGGAAGTTCTACGACCTCTACGTCCTGGTGATCATACGAGCAACATGTCATTTTTTCGGCGCGAGTGAGGGTTACCGCCCAATTACCCTCACAATTGAGAAGTTGGCTTGTTCCCTAGTCATCATAGTTGGCTTCATCTATTGCAAATATGCCATGGCCAAGGTTCTGGAATTGTTTGGATCCGTCAACATTTCGGAAAGCAAGTACGAAGAACTGATCCACCAAGTGACAGAATACGTGAGATCGAAAAACATATCAGATAATATGAAGAAACGTCTCATAACCTATTACGAGTACAAATTCCAAAAGAAATTCTTCAAGGAGGAAGAAATCTTGTCGACTTTCTCTGAACACCTGCGATGTGAGGTTTTCCTGTATACTTGCAAACATGTTTTAGACAGAGTTCCGCTTTTACATGGTATGTCAAGGGCGTCACTTGGTAGTATAATTGGTTTTCTGCAGAGAGAAATCTATCTACCTAATGATGTTGTTTTGAGGTACGGAGAACCTCTGTTGAAAAATGTGTTGGGTATCTCATGGGACCCTTGCAATTTATTATGGTCCTAACGCTGTGGAGATATTGCATTTTGAAGATGGAGATCATTTTGCTGATCTTGCTATTACCAAAAAGGGAGGATTGGCAACATTGTCAGTAGTGGCTTTAGAAATAACAGAAATATTCACTTTATCTAGGAAGGATGTCAAACATTGCAGTAGTTTCTTGAAGGAAATGACCGAGAAAGTCTTGAGAATAGGAAAAGAGAAGACTAATTTATATAAAACTTTAGCTATGATGATGACCGATGAAGAATCCCGAAATAGAGTTCTGGCAGATCTACGAAAAGGTAGAATCTTGGAGAAAGATCGCTGGAGAAAGAGAGCAAGGGCAGGAATGAGATCTGGCCCTTTCCTGAATAGGTAGTGGCAATTTTCGAGCATTTGAATCCTTTCTTATTGCTGATAAGTAGGTTTCACACAATATTATAGTTTCTCCCCTTGGAAGAATCCAGGTGAATATGCATATGCATGAAATTAAGGAATATCAAGAAGTTATGGTTAGTGTGTTATGAACCTTTTGAGACTCTCATTGGTCTTATTTCATGAAACTGCAATTCGAAACTTACATATTGATTTTTCTGAACGACATGAGTTCGAAGGTTTAATTGTTTACTTTTGGGAAATCAGTATAGGCTTTTCCAAGAGTCACAGGACTGCCATTGAACAGAGTGAAAATCTGTAAAAATTATTTTCTATAACTGTTGCAAAACCTTTCATTCAAATGATGAATTTCATATGGGATTCTCACCAATAAATCGTACAAATTTATGAAATGATTATTTATTTATTCTGGGAAAATTAGATAAGGTGATCGAAGTTTTGCTTCTGATATTGGTCACAGTTTGAATTGAAAGAGATAAACAAAGTAATGGCACAATTAAAAATATCTTCAGCAGACACTTTATTAATCTCAAAGGATATAAGAAATAATTTAATTTTGCTTTATTGATTTTGGATTCCTTGGCATAATTCTGAAGAAATTCAAACGGTTTGTGGCGATGTAGAAATTATTTATGCATCGGATGGTTACTCATTTCGATTGTTATGATTGTATGACATACAAGCACTGCTGGGGTCGTATAGCTCTCAATTTATATACAGGGTGTCAATTTGAAAACTTGCCAGGCAAATAATGTCTCGACTGGGTTGTTTTGAGAGAAAATGCCGAAACAGGTATATTTTCATTCGGAGGGGGCATATTTTGAGCACAATTGAAAGCTAAAATCTCCTCAACCTTAGAGTAGGGTGAGTCCTTTTAGTAAAAACAGGGGGTTCACACTTAGTTCTAACCAAATGATATGCTCGAAATTATTTACATTATTAGCCAACCAATAATATAGTTTCTTCGCAAATCTTTGTCCTACATTGGGCAATGTTTCGAGGGTCATTCTTGCCTAATCTGATCATTAAGTTTTTTTATCAGGTTCCGTTTCGTAAACTACAGATTTGAGATACCTCCAAACATTTTCTATATTTTGTCTCATCTTGCATAAAGCAAACAGTAACTAACAAAGATTTTCTATCAAATACTGTATTGCAGTTGAAATAGCCCATAACTGATCCCTTCTCATGAAATAAATGTTCACCTATTCATTGGAACCTCATACAAGGTTAGTTATTTCGGAATCAACAACTACGGTCAACATTTGCTACTGCCACCTGTGGTTTGGGCATCCTAACCAAGTACGAACGAAAGTGGCTTAATAAAATATCAGCTAACTGTAGGGCGGATTATGGGAAATAAATCACCGTCGCCTATAATGACTTTGTTAACCCCATGAGTTCACTAATTTGTACGATTTGTAATTGTCACATAATTGCGGTTTCAGGAATTCAATTAATAGCTGAGTTAAATGGTCCCATATGGTCTTAATGGCATAAAACTGTGCTTATTCACGCGAATGTTTAACACAATCAAATCCTAATGAAATATTCCTCTTCATTAGCCACGCGGAGGAGCTAATGAAGTGTGTATAATTATGGGATGATTTCCGAAACTAATGGAAGTCACGAACAGAAACCTAATATTTTGGGTATTTTGTACAGATTGGGCAACATTTTCGATACTTGAACTACAACTTTTTAACCGTGGGAGATAGAGGAAAATGAATGACACGTTACGGTGGTCTTTTTTAGTGAAACTGATAATGAAATCAACCGCATTCCTCCATATCCAGTTTTAGGCCAAAATTGAAATTTGGGCGATTTCAACTTTGGCTATTATCTCTGTTTCTGTTTGTGCTAGGATGTTTAAATTAAAACACAGCAATCCAGTAGCGCACTTCGTTTTTTCGCAAGAGGATTCCTTGCTGAGGTATAACATAAAGTTGTGTTTTTTTTCTTATGGAAACAATAGTTCCGAATGGCTTAGAAAGAATCGCCATTTTTTTCCAGATTCAGAAATATATCATACATCATCCCTCAGATTCATTCAGATATCATGAAAAATATAGTTAATATGTGAAATTTGAATTATTGCGTATCAAGTAGGCTAAATCACAGAATAATAGGTCCCTAAGCATGGTGTCATTATTATTTTGTGATTGAATCCTTGATTCAATACTCCGTGGTTTGATCTCTGTTCAAAACAACTGTCAATTCGAAGTTATTATTGCCGTTAAAATAAAATATTTCAACATATCATATTTCTCGTAGTTTTCGAACATTTCCATATTGCCGGCAATAATGACTTCGAATTCTAATAATTGACAGTTGTTCTGAACAGAGATCAAATCACGGAGAATTGAATCGAGTATTCAATGGCAAAATAATAATGACACCATGCGTAGAGACATAATATTCTGCGATTCAGCCTACTTAGAACTCAATAATTCAAATTTCAAATACAAACTATATTTTTCATGATATCTGAATGAATCAGAGGGCGATTCATGATATATTTCTGGAACGGGAAGAAAATTGGCGATTCTTTCTAAGCCATTCAAACTATTGTTTCCATAAGAAAAAACACAACTTTAAGTTATAGCTCAGCAAGGAAACCTCTTGGGAAAAAACAAAGTACGCTACTGGATTGCTATGAAAAACGTGCCAGTATAATGTTCTCATCTCAACATCCTAGCACAAACAGAAACGTAGATAATAGCCAAAGTTCTAATCGCCCAAATTTCAATTTTGGCCTATAACTCGAAAACAAAAGAAGATAGAGGAGTGCAGTTGATGTCATTATCAGTTTCTCAACAATAGACCACCGTAACGTGTCATTCATTTTCCTCTACCTCTCACGGTCAAAAAGTTTTAGTTCAGTATCACCAATTTTGCCCACCTGTACATTCTTGCGTCAATTTGTCAGTAGTTTGTTAACTACAAAGGGGTAGGATGTATGAAAAGCGAACCTGAGCTGAAAACAGAATAGTTTCTCAGCAGTTGAACAAAAAATAGTTTTGATCCATTTGATGCCTCTATTTTTTTTCATAATATAATAATAATAATAATAGTATTTTTATTGATCCTCTAAGACATATGAATATACATGTATAGGACAGGTCAAAAAAAAAACAAGATTGAACAAAATTGATCGACTTGAAACAAATTATTGTCGATAATAATCAGCAACAGTGTAAAAACATTCGTTTACCAATTTTCCCTAATTATTTGTTTGAATTTATTCAGTTGAGAGATTTAATACTTGTTGGTAGGTGATTGAATAATTTGATGCACTGATATTTTGGTGACCATTCGAATTTAGTTTCTGGTATTATACTGTTGTTCACACCTAGATTAAACAAATATTTGGACCTCTTATACAGGGTGGGTTTATATATTTCAACGGACGATTCCTGAATTGAAAAGAACACTTTTTGTTTTGACCCTTGTTTTCAATTCGGCTTTGTTGAAAAGATACAGGCTGTTGGAAATCCATGAAAAAAATATAATTTTATTTTCTCTAATTTTTTGCCAAATCCGTTCATTCTGCCATATCTTGTGGAACAAAATCATAGTTATGTTTTTTACACAAGAAGCGATTGTTCCATGAAGTATTTCTGGGATAGCTTGACATTCAATTTTTTTAGTCGTGCAGAACTGAATTATAGAAAAAGTGTAACACCTTTCTTTTCCCATAGTTTGTTTGTATAACTCAAACTCAGATGGAAATACAGCGTCTTTGTGATTGTAACATCCCAGTTGGCTTTGGATTACTGCTAATCTCTTTTAGCAGAATTTTGTTTAAATATTTAGAGATTTACATTTTTATTCAGGTCGTTCTATAAACATTTCTATGTATACAAAATTGCAATGTGAATAATTCTGCATATGAAACGGCTATTCAGGGAAATATCGAAGCTCACAATGATGTTACAATAATTTATAAATACCTCATATAATTGCCATAATGAGATTTTCTCTATGATATTGTGTTTTACATTAAGAGTATAGATATAAATGTATTTTTTTGTGTTAGAGTTGAAAATGGCACTTTGACTTAAGTTCATTCCTACATGAGAAGGCGATTTTACGCACTTTCTCATGTTATTCCGTAATTAAAATGTCAATTCACATAAAATGGCATATAAATATGAATAAACATGGAGAGGTAAAAGTATTTTTATTAGTTATTTTGTTCTATCGTCTTCTAGCTCTCGTAACAATATTCGAAACTGCATTATTCATGTTATTCACATTGGTTCGAGTAGGTTTGTGATACGAATTTTGTTTTCTTCGAGAAGTTCGAAAACTGAATTCCATCGATATGAGCAATTCGAATTATTCCATGTTTCGTTTCGAATCTGAATTTGAGGAGGCCGAAGCTATAGCTTGGATGAAAGACCATTGGACCGATGCGTTCTATTACGATGCTGTTTACCTGATTGTGATTTTCTCTTTGAAAAAATTCATGCGGAATCGATCGCCTTATAAAGTGAAGGTGCCTCTGGTGATTTGGAACATTTTTTTAGCTACGTTCAGTGTACTGGGTTTGGTTAGAACATTGCCGGATTTCGTACATGCCTTATATCATAAGGGCTTGCATTTTTCTGTCTGCAATGTGACATTCGGAACCTTCGACAAAGTGACAGAAGTATGGTTGTTCCTATTTCCGATGAGCAAAGTTGTAGAGCTTCTGGACACAGTGTTTGTTATTCTCAGAAAACATCCTTTGATTTTCCTGCACTGGTTTCATCATATATTGACACTTACATTTAGCTGGTTCAACTATCAGGAGCCTCTAGCCTCTTCATATTGGTTCATGGTGAATAACTTTTTCGTTCATTCGCTTATGTATTCGTATTATGCAATTCGTTGTTTGAACTATAAACTTCCAAGGCAGGTCGCCATTGTTATAACGACCCTTCAAATACTTCAAATGATAATTGGTTGTATAATGAATATTTATGCTTTCTGGCAAATCAGCGTAGGCGTAGAATGCGGAAAATCTAGATTAAATATCATAATGTGTTTATTTATTTATACGAGTTTCCTCATTTTATTCGCTAATTACTTCAAGAATGCCTATTTGAGAAAAACTAAGAATAAAAGGAAAACCAAATAACTAAACTAAATATTACAGAAATATGTATGTTGTAGTTATCTAGCGGACATTGAGCTTGTTTGTCATGAATGTTATTTCTTAAATGAATCAAAAATCTAGGTAATTTATACCTACAAAAAACTTTTATCTCTTAGTTAATCACATCCATCAAACTTTGTTTTTCATAAAGTTGACCGAAAGTTCTGTAAAGTTAATATACTGACACAAAAAACTTAATATTGTAAGCAGTATACCTAATAATTATATTTCGATACAAAACTGTCTTTCATTTGAGAGTAAGCAAGAAGTAGAATAGAAACATTTTTCAACAGTTTTACAATAGGAGCAATATTATGTTGTCTTCATATTTATTGAACAGTGGTAGAGATCTGATACACCACCGTAAGTAATATCACCCTGAATTATTACACAGCCACTACTGTACAGCTGAGAGCTCTTTGGTTTATTGGTACTCCAAATGGGAAACTTGAGCGAAGATCATCAGATTTTTGGCATATTGATTCTGCTAGATCTATACTTCTCGCAACAATTAAAGGAACAGAAAAATTATACCAATTTTTTGGTGTTTTTAAACAGGCTGTATCTGAGTGAAAAATGGTCGTATGAGAAATAGAAAAATCAACTATTGAAGCTTGAAGACTCTAGTTTCTGAATTTATTGGTTAACAATTTTTCAGAGTAAGGGTAGTCATGCAATCCTTAAAGCACGATTAAAAAATTCTTGTCTTCGAGATATCCAATTTGAATGCGAAAGGACCCCTTTTCACACAACTTACGATATCTTCAGAACAACTATAGCCTTAGCAAACCGAGAGCCGATTTCTTTTTCTGCAGAAAATTTCCCACAAAAAATTTTTCATGTTTGATCAAAAGAAATTTTTTTTTCACCTGTAACCGTAATGTGAAAAAAGAGCAAGAAAATGCCATTTTGGCATTTGTTGGTTAACGGACTATATCCTATATCAATTTCACAGCCAAATGTACCTCAACGACCCTTACAAATCGGTAGATCGATGGATTCAGCGGTTTTCCTGGACCGATTGATTGAAATTCTGAAAAAATTAAGGCAACAAGGTTTTCGTTCCTTAAAGTTGACTTCTGCTTTCCAAGAATCAATTATTGTTTTTTTTTTTTACTTTTGACTCAATTTCGAATGTTTTGGGGAGTATAAAAAAATTCAAGAAATTTTTTTCGAAAATCTCGATTATTTGAAAATTCCTTTTTTTAACGATTGAAAAAAAAAACTTTGAATTATGTTCTGAAAATATCGAGAAATAAATAGAAATTCTCACTGAATGAAAAAATTTTCTTTCCGATATTTTCAGAACAATCTTTAACTGTTTTTTTTTCAATCGTAAAAAAAGCCTTCACAGATTTCAGAAATTTTTGGAAAAATTTTCTTGCAAAAAAAAATGAGCGATAGAATTTTTCCGTTCTCATAAAATACTGTGGAGCTGACGAACCACGGGCTTTCATTTCTTCTAAAACTTACTCACACTTGCTTGAGCACAAAAGAAGCGTAAATCCGACGGTGCAACCTCCACGTGGTATGCTTTGGGTAACGCTCATGCCGGCGGTGGATCAACCAATAAAATTTTAGTAGTCAGAAAACGAGAAAATAGTTTTTCACTCAAACTTTCCCAATTTTTTTTCGACATACCTAATAATGACTTTTTTTATTTTTTTTTTCGATCTTCAAAGAATACAAAAATAACTAATAACTGAAAAAATTAAATAAATAATTTTCAAGAAGGAACCAAAACTTTGTTCCCTTAATTCTTTCAAAATTTCAATCGATTGGTTCTGGAAAACCGCTTCACCGATCGATCTATCAATTTAGGGGGGCCCTTGGGGTACATTAGGCTGTAAAATTGTCTTATAACCTTAGCTTTCCATCTAATAATGACCAAGATAGAGTCCGTTAACCAACAAATGGCAAACTGGCATTTTCTTGCTCTTTTTTCACATTACCGTTTCAGGTGAAAAAAATTTTTTTTTTATTAAACATGAGATATCGGCGGTTGAGTGAAAAAGGGTCCTTCTGCATTCAAAATGGGATATTTCGAAACAAAAGGTCATTTCCGAAGGTGGTGAAAAACAAATTAGACCTGAATAGACAGGCTATACGAGCTTTGCATACGTCTTGCTCAAAAAAATTGTTCCATGCGCGTAGAGCAAAACTAAAAATTTGAAAAATAAAAAAAAAAATTTCTTCGTGCTTTATCAGAGGATTCTCAACCAATGAATTCAAAGACTAGAGACTTCAAGCTTCAAGAGTTGATTCTTCTTTTTCCCATACGACCATTTTTCACTGGGAGACCAAAAAATTTGGAAAAATTTTCTGTTCCTTTAATTGTTGCGAGAAGTGTATTAATGTATTTATCCAATTTGAATTTCCCGCGATAGGTAATACATGTCTCTGTAAACGTGGTTACAAAATTTTAGAGTCTTTAATTTATTTCAGTAGAGTATTAACCTATAGTCAAATTTGAATCTCAATAATAAAAGTATTTTCCGAAGTAACAATTAAACACACACGCGAAATCATGAATTCTTGAACTCCTCTGACTGATAACTGAAGAAAAAGAGAGTTTAGTAAGTTCTGAATCGACCTGATCTCAGTTGATTTCGATGCATCACTCAGTTGCTGATAACATTGAAAAATCAAACGGAAACACTGAATACTCACCCTTCCGGCAAATGTAATCCCCAGGAGAAAACAAGACCGGCCTGAGCCTTAGCACCAATTCGCAGAGAAAACCCGCTTCGGTATTTTGGAAAATTTCTACACGCTTCAATGTATCTAAATGAACGTTGATAGCTATCTCAGCTTTTAGTTTATCTGGAAGACACGATACGGCTTTTTCTTCGTCCGAACACTTTTGGGTGAGCCACAGATAGTCGAACCACTTGATCACTTTTACTTGCAGATGATTTGGCACTCTCCTCATCCGCATGTACGTCTTGACGCCGTCCAGTTTAGCTGAAACGAAAGTTAGAAGTGAAAAATTTATCAATAAGTCTCATGTGCTGAAATAAATTATCTTACAAACACGGAGAACCGACTGTTGATAGCCCTGAGGAAGATATTAAATGCAGGGCGCAAAAAAAACAAATCACATTCTCAAATTTTAATTTTAATGAAAGTTAACTCTACATTGACTATTAAACTTATTTTTTATGTTCTCTCGGGAAGGTTTTGAACGAAACAAGACACATTAAATGGAAGAAAAATTCAGGATTTTACCGAATCTTATGTGAAAGAAGAGAAATGAACAATTTTCAAAATACTGAAATGCTCATAAGTGATTCAATACATGGTATTTCGACGCCTTGCCTTAATTACAGCTCGGCATCGACGGTTCATACTCAAAATGTGTGATCTTAAAATGTTCTGATCTAATCCTTCCCAGATTTCCCCGAGTTGGATTCCTAAGTCATTAAGAGTAGTTGGATGATTTTCTGAACTTCTCAGCCTTCTATTGAGGTTGTCCCAAACCTGCCCATCCGGATTGAGATCTGGAAT
The DNA here is from genome assembly GCA_038502775.1 of Hippodamia convergens. NCBI lineage: Eukaryota > Metazoa > Arthropoda > Insecta > Coleoptera > Coccinellidae > Hippodamia > Hippodamia convergens. The sequence goes on from CM076610.1 coordinate 49,175,011, forward strand.
TCTTGCTGGCCATTCCATTCAGATACTTCAACCTCTTCAAGGTACTCCTGAACGATGCGCGCACGATGGGGTCTGGCATTATCGTCCATGAAAACGAAATTTTCACCAATGTATGGGGCAAATGGTACTACATGCTCTTCAAGAATGTTCCTTATATATTTATCAGCATTCATAGCTTCATTACCAACGACCACTAGGTCTGTGCGAGCAGTCAAAGATATTTCACCCCATACCATAATCAATCCTCCCCCGAAACCAGTAGTATTCAGGAAATTGCACTGAGCATATCTTTCATGTGGACGTCTGTATACAAGTGAACGTCGATCACAATGGTAGAGGCAGAATCTAGACTCATCTGTGAAGAGAACTCTTTCCCAATCGGCCTCTTCTCAATGGATATGCTCTCTCGCAAAATCCAAACGCGCCCTTCGACGGGCTGGGGTAAAAGCTGGGCCACTTGCCGCGACACGAGGCCTTAAATAATATTCTCTGAGGCGATTTCTTATTGCCTGAGTGCTAATTTGCACCCCATGAGTTTTCTCAAGCTGATTTTGAAGGAGGCGAGCGGTTGCAAACCGTTATCCCAAAGAAGAAACTTTCAAGTAACATTCTTGAATGGCAGTTGTTACCCGTAGTCTACCCTGTCCTGGTCTTCGTACATTCATACACCTGTCTTCCCGAATCGCTGCAACATTCTGGACACACTTGTATGGAAAACTCCAAACCTTTCTGCAAATCTTGTGTATGTCCACCCTTCTTCTCGCAAAACTACCGCTTGGGCACATTCGTTTTGGGTCAAATTGCGTGTTTCGCGTTGCATAGCGATCGAGTGTAAGAAATCAAACGAAAGAAAACTATTGATCACAAGAATTGATCGGGAACAACTGATTTTAGAATGGAGCCAATACATTCAAAATCTGATAATATCTTTTTTTATTCCTGCTGGGAAGAAACATCTGTATTGAAGAAAAACGTTGGAAGTGAATAACATATGCATGCATAATTCTGATAAAAATAATTATCATTGAGGACGCCTTCAGTTGTAGAATAAGTTTGAGATTTCCATAATGTGCGTTAATTTTTTTGCGCAGTGTATATCGAAATGTCAGCCTTTCAAATCAGTTTTCTTTAAAAGGACCTCTACCTGTCTGTATCTTCTGAGATTAGATTTTCTCAAGAGACGTTTCTGCTTGCTTTCTTCACTGGGTTGTAAATCCAATGAAATAGCAGTGCAGAGTTCAGTAGGTTGTAAGTCTACTGAATTCAGGGTTGGTTTTAAAAATTGTAGAGGGTCGTAAATCCTCTACAATGGGAGTTAAACACACTGTGGTGTTTTCAGGTATTTATTGCGCAGTAAAAAGAGAAGTTGAACTTAATATTTTTAAGAATTTATTGTGTACTACACAAGGAGGTTAAAGTTATAATTGTTGAGGTTGCAATTATCAGTAGAGTTTATATATAAAAAATATTTGCAGATTGAGGGTTTATTCAAAGTCGTATGATCGTTGGGTATTGCCCAAATTCGCTACTTGGCACAACGAATGTTCTAGGAGGCGATGAGGTAACTCGGCCGTGCATCGCCCTAGTTATGTGGAAATTTTCGTTTAACTAGGTCGAGACTTCCTGGAAGGCATTCCGATATGTTTAATGTGAATTAAACACTGTCCTTTGTACAATTTAAAATATATACTGCTCTACAAGAGTTAGGGATAAAGTATTGTTTTGAAAAGTATGTAATCTTTAGAATAATCGCTGTAAAATCATGTAAAACTCAACAACAAGTTGAATCGATCCAATAAGAATCAATCAGTATGAGATATTCCGTCAATATGGTGGCCTTTTTCTGAAGTTTGGTTCTTTGCATATGCTTCATGAATGTTCTTATTTTGAAATGGAGTCAGTTAATCAACGGCTTCGATTTGAAACGAGTTTTCTGAAAATGCCAAGACGTCAATTAACAAACGCTGAGGCTAATAGGGCTATCGGAATGCTACAGGGTGGCCTAACTCAGGTTGTTGTAGCGGAAAGGCTCCAAGTCAGCCAAAGTGTGATATCTCGACTTTGGAATAGGTTCAGGGAGACAGGTTCTGTGTTGGAAAGACCAAGGCCGTGGGGGCAGTGTTATGGTATGGGCCGGGATATGTTTCAACGGGCGCACAGATCTACACATTTGTCGTGGAAATATGACCGTCTTACACTATATGGACATTGTCATTGACAATGTTTTGCCAAATTTTCACGCTGCTATTGGTGGAACTTTTCAATTCATAGACGATTACGCAGCCATAGTTGAGAATGCGCACGAGAAGCTTGGTATTCCACATTTACCTATACCTCCGCACTCACCAGATTTGAATTGCATGAGCATGCATGGAATATGCCCGAAAAAAGATCAGATAATCATCAACCTACCTCAGAATCCTTAAATGATCTGAGATAGCTTCTGCCCCGTTTATGGAACCAAATGCTCCAAGAAATGTTCAACAACCTCGTGTGTACTATGAAAAGAAGATGTCAAGCTGTTATTGATGCTGTTGAAATGCTTGAATTCTCTGGGAATGAAATTTCGTTATTCAACTCGATTTTTCTTAACCACTTTCAGGCTAAAATTAATTTTATTTCCTGCAACTTGAAATCATATCGATGTGAATTATTTTCATCACAAAATCCCCATTCAAATTATATTTTTTTGCAATTCAAGTCAATATCTCTAACTCATATGGAGCAGTTTATTTGGTAGCTACGTTGTGGATAGCTTATACGCCACTTCAACAGCTATTAGTGAAACAATCCCTAAGTGTTATCCCTTCGAATTAATTTTATAGTACATTCATGCATTTCATATACCTACATGAGTCTAGCTCAGGTTCATGATATTAGTTTTCCCATGACTAGATCCACGAGCTTATTTGAGTCTTAAGTTTCTGAATAACATGATGGATGTCACGTATTCACTGCTGACTTAGAAACTCTAATGTTGAATTTCACACCATTCCATACTATAAAACCCAGAATTCAGTTCGTCTATCCCGCCTTAATGGGTAAAATATCTTAGTGCGGATGTAGAACATTCATGGAATGGAAATAAGAAGGCTTGTGATGTGGAATTATTGAGCCTCCGCGAAAAATCTAGCTACAGCGGTTTCCAGTCGAATTAGTAGTTCATTGTGAGCAGTGAAGTAGGCCGTGATCAAGGGAAGGAAACGTTCGACGTAGAATCCACTTTGAAGCGAAATATTGAAGGAGGGAAGCAGAATAACTCAAAAATGGTCTCAAAGAGGAAGGCAGTCTGCGGAAGAGTAATTGGGCAAAACTCTTTGAAACGTAATATGGTGAGAAACTTTGAAATGAGTTGAAAGCCCCTACGAGGCGTTTAGCTACGAGGATCAGCCCAGCATTTGATGTTGGTATGATGCATTAATCGATTATTCATTTCAATGTTAATATTCAGTCTCGTCTTGATTCAAACACCAGTAGGGATTGTTGCTCTGCTTGGAAATCGATATCCATTGAATTGGTTCCTGTGATTTGTAAGCAGCAAGAATGAAGGATGAATTTATTTAACTCAGTTATTGTTTTTTCTCCATTAAAGAAGTTATCCCTTCATGGCTAGGCCCACAAAATTGACTAGTCTCTAGAAAGGGACAAGCCAGACAATATGGAAAAGCATTTTATGGTTTTGTTCCTCGATCGATATGTTCTACTTCATATGATAATTTTTGGAACGATATTCCGTTACCATCTATAATCTTTGTTTGTGTGTTTTTTTCTGTTATAAATTTTGCGTTAAAAACTGGCCGACATTTGAAATGCATGGTCATTATTTGCAGAAATAATAGAAAGATCTTGAATGTGTATCTTTTCATTACCAAAGAGAATGGAAATGTAAGTTTTGAAACTCGTAACATATAACTGTCTTGTTCATTGCTTTTTATTTTGAGGTCTGACAAATGGATAGGGTTTTCGGGGCAAAAATATATTGTTCTGGATAACGTATAAAGAACTCTTGCTGGCTGACATACAGGTCTTGTTGTACAACTCTGATATTTTTCTTTTATTGTTGTTCAAACATTCTGTAATTATCATACAGTGGACTCTCGTTAAGTCGAACTCCTAGGAACCAGAAGAACTGTTCGACTTCTCTGTTGTTCGGCTCACCAAAAATTCGAGTTATTCAAGTGAGACTTCACTTCATTGAGAGAATAACTCAGGTAAACATGAAATCATCATCAATGAGAAACGAGCATCTGTGCACTGGAAATATGTCCTTAGAGGTAAAAAAAATCGTATGATATTCATCGCGTGTGGTTATTTGTTTTCGAACCAAATCTTCCTCGGTCTCATTCATTAGATCAAAAAGTTCCACTTGTAGAGGCAGCAGTTCCGACTCATCTACTAGACCCCCTAGACTCATTGACGTGAAAATACACTGGGTAAGATATGTATGAATCGGGTCCATTTTATCGAGAGTTCACTGTACGAATAAGTTCTTGAAATTGTTATAATAATAATAATAACTGTCGTTTATTGACCACAGTCAAAGGCCATCGATCGAAGTCCTCCAGCCTGATATAATAATTCTCTAATATGTGAACAAATTTTTGTAATGTTCGCAATTTCATTATTATTGTTTTGTAGTTGATTTTACACAATCATTTCAAATTAAAATATAAAGAATCCAGAAGAGTAATGCATTTGATTCAAAATAATGTGTAGATGGAAAATATCATCCTGATCAAAAAGCGGAGCCCTGCTTTCATTTTGTCGATCAGGATGTTTCTTTGAAAGCTCGACAAAGAATACTCAGTTTAATGGAAATTTATGAGAAGTATAATTCGAAATTCGCGCCTATTAGTATAGTTTTCTGTACTGAATAATGTTTTCAGCGCCCTCTAGGTGTCAAAAGTAAGAAACTAGCCAAAAATCGTAGTCGGATTTTAGTACCACAGATATAAGGGCGTTTCCTATCTTTCTAACTCTATAATCTTTGGACATGTACCTATATATGTGTTAACCATGAAATTTTAATGTCTCCATGAGCTGCGAGCTGTCATGTTTCTATGCAACGAATGCCAAAAATTTTTAAGAATGTCAGAATCAAGAGGAAAACTCTTTATGAAATTGATGATTCTTTTACTGAGAGAGAGAGAAATAGAATATCTTAAAACTGGCCGACCTTAAATGGTCCCTCGAAAACGTTGCTACCCCTAAAGGTGGGTTTCACAAAACGTTGATTGCCCGATCAAGCACTGTCAAATTGATTGGAGTCACCGAGATTCGTCGAAATTTGAAATCAATTCAAATTTACATAAGTTTTTTGATCGCACAATCTGAAACCCACCTCTACAAAATTGTAGCGTTTTATCATAGCCACATTATCGACATCCCTTTCAGAACATAACTTATCGACTGTGGTGGGATTCCTGAAAGTCACGCACCCTCTTTCAAGAAGGGGTATTTAACATTATCCCCGTGGCGGATATGATACGAAAAATCTGGTGTGTTCCAATATTTCACGATTCACGAAGATATATCATGTCTGGTCTGGCATATATTGAACAAGCAACACGTCGAAAGTACTCTGGACAATTTACATCGAATTCCCCCTCGACAGCTCCACTTGAATTTCGTCACAGCGTGGAATTTCCAAGGAAGTTTGTCCTTGAAATAGAATCTGCGGGATTCAGGAACACTAGGGAATGGAAGAAGTGGAAAATTTATTTCTTGGAACACTCAATTCTTCGAATTTCCTCCCTTTCTATGAGGAGTTGTGGAAAATTGACAAAAGTGCCAGCACTGACGTTTGAATGAGGAGATTCCTGCATTCTCCTTCAGGGAGAAAACTTCGATTTAATGTGAGTAACACACATATGCCTTCAATGTTGCTTGATAATAAAAGTAACTTTGTTCACAGCAAAATATAAGAGTATTGCAGCGAAGTTTATCCTAAGCTTCTTCCCACAATTCTGAAAAAAATACAAAGGGTGGGAGATAAAAATGGGAAAAAATTGAATAAATTAAATTATGATTTGGACAAGTGTTTAGATTTTTTGAATTAAGTATTGTGAGATGAATGAAATGAAATTATGGCACCTGGTTGCAAAAATTATCAGATTTTCTGGAAAATTATGTTACAACAATAAATGGGAGAAAAACGATCTATCACCTGTTCGCAAATACCTTCAGCAACATGATAAGGTGGAAAATTGAGTTATAGTCGAATATCCTTTATAAAGTTCATTTCAATGGCGTCATCTCATATGAACAGCACGTTCAGTAGGTCTACTCATGTTGGGACAGATTAGTGTTTATTCATTGAAAACTAAAAATAAATGAAAATTTCAACAAAAACCGACTGAAACTTACTCCAAAACAAATTTATGAACTAAAAAGTGGAAAAATAATTGTGTCGTTTCCGCTCAAAAACGCCTAATAGGCCGTCGACCTTGTACACCCTGCATCTATCATAAGATATTCTGTTATACATATTTTTATAGTTCTCATAGATTTTTCATATATCTCTAGATTCCTCACATAGGGATGATGACTTGCCCCAAGAATGAACATTCTCATATCTTTCTCTTTAGTAATGAATACTGATTTATTATATTAACATGCTCATCTCATTCATTGAATCAGTTCATTTCACTTTTCAAATGTTCACCTATCATCACTCTTGCTAATTACTGTTCTCGAGTTTCAGATTAATGAAAATCCTCCATCGCAAAGGTGAATCATGGAAATCAGTTTTTTCTCTCCATGAAACAAAGTGAACTGACTTCTCTTAAATAGTTCAACAGATCGATCAAGTATTTCAGACATTGAGCCTGGTTGACAAGGCTTTGATTGTACGATTAAAAACCTTTCCTAAATCCGAACCAATCGAATCACTCGTTTTGAAATTTCAACGAATCGCGGTGGCTACAATTAATTTAACGGTACAATCAAAGTTTTGTGAAACTAACCCTAAGTCCGTGTTTCACCTTGAGCGATCTCCCTCATATTGGTGAAACCAATCAACTGGTATGATCTCCTCATAATATACATGAACTTCTCGAGTTCATTCATCTGATTCACCTAGCAAGTAAGATCTCAAGCCTTCTGCTTTCTCAAAACCAAAGGATTAGTGGTTTAATTCATGCATAGTACTCTCATGTTATAATTCTCATAATTTTTCAATTGTATCCTCTATTTTTCTGATGAATACTAATCCTGCTTCCTCAAAGAAGTTTGTCACTGTAAGTGTGGTACTGATTGATTAATTCGGCACTCTCTTATAGTTAAACGTTATAGATAGATTGTTATATCATTATTTTCTCATATTGTACTAATCTCAATGATAAACAGACTTGAACAATTGAGCTTTCAACGCATGTATCTTCTCCAAGGCCTAATAGAATTTTATTACAACTCAGTCTACTCTGATTATACATTTTTCAACCGTCTGTTTTTCAGATTGACAAAGAGGCTCTCGCAATCTTCTTTTCTTCATTGTTCGGCCACTGTAAATGTTGTGTTCAATTTTGTATTAGTTGAACTGTCTCAAAGTCTAAGTCTGATTTCATATGACCCCTTTTCTGAACATCTCTAGATTACCTCTGTTTTCAGTTGGATAATGTCACCCTGAGTTTATAGATTATTTTGATACTTATTCATTTTATGATTGTGAATTATGTCGATAAATGTTTCACACTACCATCTCCAACTCAATTATCTGGATACAGTCCTTGAAAGTAATTTTACAAAATCTGAACAACATTTCTACTGGTGTATTCTTGATGAATTCATGATAATTGAGTGTGTTCTTTGTATCTAAATATAATCATCTGCTAGCAAGTTGGTTGATCCAGAAAATTGTCATGTAGAACATGCCTTATATTTCCTGTGACAATTGAATCAGACATTTCGTGTTATAAAGATGAAGTTGAAGGGGCGAGTATAAACATCCGCAGCGTTTTTCTTATTGGATTGTCGGCAAAATCCCAGTCTGACACCGACCCTGCTCACCAGAAATGGCTCTTTTCATTCGCAATCTTGGTGGATGGAGCCGTCTGGCTTTTGTTCCTTATTTATTTGTTGTGTTAGGATTTCTCCTGCACTCTTGGGCATTATTCCGAACAGCGCCAAATATTCGTTTCTTGGAGAGGTCATGCAGTTTAACGTTCTACTTAAGCGGTGGTTTCGAAACGACGCGTGGTTTCATCAGGACTATTTTGCATGGCACCGGAGCCGAGCTCGAATTGCTGTTGAATGGGAGATTTTAGCCATATCTCAGTGCAGAATAAGGCGCCCGTTGTTCTATGCAAGAAACAAGGGAATGGCAATATGAAAAAAAATCGTTAGTAAAATAAAACGCTCATGCTGTCCTGAATTCATGGTTCTTCTACGATACCAAGTACATTTGTGTTGATTCAAGGCCTAGACGTACCATTCATAGCTCGAGCTCAGTGTTATGTAGTTTGTTGTCATACACTGATTATTAGAATGAAGGCAATTCGATTCAAAAAAGGAGGATGAAATAATTTTTTTGTACAACTGCCATTAAAAGTGACACTTTTAATGACAGCAAACAATGTTAAAATTGATTGTTTACGTGGAAGAGTGTTAGAAATATTTTTAATATTAGTGTTAAAAATATTCTTTAAAAAGGGTCCTACCGAACAGGATTCGAACCTGCGACCTCCGAATTACCAGTCCGACGCGCTACCAGCTGTCCTATCGGGGATCAATTTTGAATATATGTACAAGTAGAAAACTCACCCCGTATAAATCTCCTCAGAAGATACCAATATTTCTACACTCAACTAGTTCATCGATTTCGTTTTCGCATTCTACATCATTAATTCCGAAAAGGTGGGAATAACACACTAAGTTACGATATTTCAACGACACATATGAAGAAGGTAAATCGTGAATCTGCATAATAAACTATAAATCAGTTGAAAGCTTGGAAATTTGTGAATTTATGAAATTTCGAATCATAAAGTCGCGACCACGAAGTATAGAGAGGCCTTTGTTGAAATTTCAATTATTATTTCAATATTTCATCCCGGATGAGTGCACTAGATTGGCGATCATTAGTCATAGAGTAATGAGAAAAAGAGGCTTCACCTATACGTTTATATAGGGACCGTATTAAATGAGAATCTATGAATTTACCAATAGGTAATATTATTCGATGCGGTTTTAATAATAATGGAGATGTAAAATATGTAATGTAATTACAAATTTTGAGTATAGGAGACGAGTACCCTTGCATCACTCTGTTAGTTTTTGGTAAATCCAAATGCATGGAAGAGAAGTTTAACAATTCGAACATTCAATAAAGGTTGCGGTTAATTGAAAACCAATTAGCTAATTGAAAATAAATGCAGCTATACTCATCCTCATCTACTTTTCATCAATCAATTCGATCGGTGCTTTCAATCTCAACAACAATTAATCGATGACCGCCCAAACTAATCGCGCTTTGATTCTGACGAGTTGGATAATTTATTAGTTGAGACAGGATATGAGTTTGAATATAAATCTGAATGAAAAAGAAATAAGTAGAAATATGCATGAAAGTTTCGAAATAGTGGTACATGCAGATGCATCTAGGCAGGTATACTCTCAATATAAGATTCAGATTTGATTCTGAAAAAGCTGGTCAAAATTTGAGAGCATATAGAGCCTTTCAAAATATAACGAAAGGGTGGCGGTCTAAAGTGACCGCCAAGAAAAATACAGATTTTCAACATTGCTATGAACACAAATTGGTTTATTTCGATTTTGAAGTTTCGTATATTTAATATTTCGATATGTCGATATGTTAACATATCATATGATGATGAAGATTAATAATAAAACTTATTTTTCACTCCCTGAGACGAACACATATAAATTTCAGCCTTACAAAAAAAAATTCATTTTAGTTCGTTTTTTACACCGTTTTCGAGTCGCCTGGCAGGCACTTGTGCTCGTCGAAATCGCCTGTCAATTTTTTTTGAACTTCACAATGAATGAACAGAATTGTATGAAAGTTTCAAGGTTACAGGAACAAGTTGATTTTTTTTTATTTTTTTAACACTTTCAAAGATATAGATCTTGATGACGTGCTGGGGTAAGGGGTGTCAGGCAATGATTTCCGTCCTCAGCATGCTATGAACTTCCACTATAAGAATTTCTAGCCTTACAGGCAAACCGTTAATCGAAGGGTTCACGAGCTCTCGTACTGATACTATGATTGGCTGAAATGCTGTCGCCTGCGAGACTACGAAGCTCTGTGAACAAGGCTTTACAAAAGGCCGCACTGTCCAGATCCGTCGGCACTGTCTAATTTGAATCGACACGGCTAATTAATCAAAAACTGAATCCGCTCGTATATCACATTCTACCCAATTCCCTACCTGGGTAATTAACACATAAAAAAATTGTAAATATAGCATATAGCAAATATAGACAATTTAAATAGTATATAACATTACTAGCAAGGTAAGAGGGTTTTTACTGGCGAATGGAGGATATAACTGACGAGCCGCAGGCGAGTCAGTTACCTCCTTGAGCCAGTAAAACGCGTTACCTTGCGTGTAATGTTTTATATTTTATTTGTTTCTCATTTGTGAAAAGGTTGGATAAATTCCAAAAAAATCTCAATAATGTGTCGAAAATGTCGTAAACTGAAGATGTTTTGTTGGTCTACTTAAATCAACTATCAGCTAGATCCAGCCCCAATACTTTAAGGGCAAAATGGTTTATGCTGAAAAGCTGCTTGGAAATGAAAGAAAATGCCCCTATTCGCAGGTTTGTTTTCCTTGAAAAAATTATTGAAAAATATGACGTTTAGTTGTCATTTGCAGATTTCAAAAGGTAATAGCGTTTCTGAAACGAAAAAATGAGCGTTATACGCCAAAAAAGACCAAGGTATTAAGTGAAGAAGAGGCTGAACAATTCCTTTTACATGCTCCTGATGACCAGTGGTTGCTGTCGAAAATTGTAACAATGGATTTTTGGATGTTGTCGATGTGACGAAATTCTCTTCTTAAACATGAATGATGTAGAAGATATGGAAAATACGTTATTGTGACATTTGCAGCAAACACAAAGTTTAACAACAAGAAGATTCACCATAACCGATGGTGGCTGCAGCTTCAAGCCCTGCATTTTGAACAGAAAATAAGTGAAACTTCGGCCTCCTGGAACAGAAAGCCTAAGATTTTTTTGACATACCGACATGGAAAGTGTATTTCCGTTAATGCTGGCCAGCACACTATTGGTGGTGTCCCAAAGCAAATAGCGAAATATTTAGGTTTGACCCAGAGTTATAACCGGCCACTCTTTTCGCAGAACTGGAGCCACTATGGTTGCGGATTCGGGTGGAGATATTTTAGCACTAAAGCGTACAGGAGGGTGGAAGAGCACCGAAATTGCGATGAGTTATGTTGATGATTCGGTCAACGTAAAAATCGAAATGTCTAGCAAATTATTTGGTAGTAAGGAGAGTACAAATGTTCTGTAGTCCTCGAGTTCAACAGTTTCTGAGTCAACAGATGGTTCATCATCATCAGTATCAACTTTTTCATCATCAAAAATCTGTGTTACTGGAAATAACAATTGTACCATGATTTTCAACATATATGACGATGAAATAAAATTTTCTTATGTAAATAATACTACTAACTTTTAAAAATTTTGCAAGTTAACTGTCAGCTTTACAATTTAGTGACTTGATAAAATAATCTTTCTTGATTAATATTGTGTTTTTGGAAACTGACGTTTACAAATGAGAAACAAATAAAAATAAAAACCATTCAGAGAAGTACTGAGTATTCACTCGTTGTTTTGATAAAATGTATCAATCGGTATCACAGACGTGCAGAGAAATTCCTGAGTTTCCTTGTCATTTGTCTTCCCGAAGTCCCCGAAAAGTATGTACCAGGTCCCCCGCAGAAATTCCTTGGTCGACGACCTACGTCCCCCAACCCCTCCTGCAAACACCGCAATGTAAACAATCTGCCACGGTATGTCCGTCCCTGTATTGGCATAACGATGGAGCAGGAGGAACCGAAATAGCAGAATTACGCTCCCTTACCCGATCGATGGCCCTGTGGTCTAAAAATAGCGCGTCCTATATCAGACTCCGCCACTCCAGAACTAACTGGGCTACCCGATGACATTGACTTCTCCCTCGGGAATGAGGGGGTGTTCCCGCCAGCCCCTTCCGAAAGACGGAGTGATACTGCGGGTCGGTTATTCTTCTTCGTGTCGTCTAATGTTAATCGCCAAGCCATCAGCAGACAACATGAGGCGGGACAGTATGGCCATCAGATATCCAGAAAAGAATAGGGCACTCATGGGCGCCCGCAGAATTTTTTCTCAGGGGGGCAAAAAATTTGTCGAAAAACGATAAGGTGAATGCGACATCAGTAATCCATTTCTTTCTATTTCGTTTTTTATATTTATGCATGAGCGCCCGCAGAATTTGTTAAAAATGACTAAGTTTTCCACCTCAACATTTTTTTAACATCAACAATATAAGGTGATATGTATAAAAAATACGGTAACTGTTTTCTAAACAAATCACAATCCATGAAAGAATATTAACAGGAAAACGAAATATAAATAATATGGAGAAAGGAATGAAATGAATTTTATGATTGCTAATAACTAAAGACACATCAACCAGTAATAACGAAATAAAAACAAATATACATATATGAATAATAATGAAATATGAAATATAGATTAAATGAAACAAACCATAAATTCAAAACTAGAAACTCGAAGATTATTCGAAATAACACAATATAAATATATTATCAAAATTAATGAATTATAAAAAATAAATAAAAAAGACATAACACACACTAAAATAATAATAATAATTCTGAAAATAAAATACCGGAATCGTAATACCACGAGTAGGCATATTTTATTCTGAACTAAAAACCAGCCTTCTGTTAGTCTCAAGAAATTCAGTAGGAAGTTGATTCCTATTATTAGATCAAATGAATTATTAATATTATCATTATTATTATTATTATAATTATTTTTATATTTTTCTTGGATTGTTTCTTTATCAGTACACGACGAATGAGTCTGCATTGATGTATAAAGGTTTATTTTTTGTGTGTCTTATAGCGATCGTCATCGGCTTTCGATCTCCTTTGGAAAAATTTTAGAATATCCATATTTTTCAAAGGTAAATTCATCATATTATAAAAATATATGAAATATTTATAGAAACATAAGTAAAATTGACTCTCAACAAACAAGAAAAAAACAGTCTTCCGGGACTGCCGATAGAAGTGAAATTTGAGCAGATTGTATACTATATCGTCGAACTATTCGGTTATCATTTTTGAATTACTTTTCGTTTACAAAGGAGTGTTCATGATCAGGGATCAAGCAAGTTCAAATTGATCATTAATACTTCCTTACAAATCAAAAATTATTCGCAAATAATAATCTAATAGGTCGACGCTCTACGATACAATTCACGTGTTACTTTGTTTTCACCAAAGATTATAGATTTGAAACATAGATGAATTCAAAATAGTAATAATCGAAATGAATACCATTTTCAATTCCCAGGCTCAGAGATCTTTTATCATGAGGTTGGAGAAATGATATTAGATTTTGTCACTGAGATGAGAGATATACCGGTTTCGGCCTTGTTGGGCCTCATCAGTATCCCGCACATCTCAGGACAAAATCTTCATAAAAAACTTCGAAATTTGAAGCAATTGGTTGTGAAGTAATGAGTAAAACATTACAAGGTACTAAGGTGGTGAATTGAAAATGGTATTCATTTCGATGATTACTATTTTGAATTCATCTATGTTTCAAAAATGTTCTCGATGTGGCCTCCGTAAAGGCAAAGAATTTTCTTTTTCTTAAAAAAGATTATAGAGTATACTTTATAATCTTTGGTTTTCACTTCTATCCGCAGACCCCAAAGACTGCCACATTTCGAATTTTTTACACTTCTTATAAATAATCTACAATTATAATAGTTGAAACTTCACATTGAGAGGCGCCGAACGAAAAAATCAGCTACGTAAATAATTGAAGAAGTTACCCTCGATAACACAATTTGCAGTCAAAGACACTAAAAACTAAGAATACTCTCTGAATACAATTGTTTCGAATTCGAATACATCTTTCTCTAGAATGAAAATACTAATGAAAAGATTCTATATTTCCGCCTTCTCGGAAAAAAATATTCTGATTGGTATTGGAGAATGGACAATAATTATTGAAATATGAGAGTAGTCCCACTTGTCGCATGAAGAATCCCCCATCAAAGAAGCCGCCTAAAAAAACCGGTCATAAAACGAACATCTGGTAGCCGATAAGCATGGGTAGTTTATGAATTTATTACTTCGTTTTAGGTAAACAAAAACATGAAATTCATCGGCTTCGAAAACTTTCCATGATTTTTTTCACCCAAAAAGTGCTCAACACGCCTCAGGGAGTTATCAATTCGATAGGAGATCAAAATCTCAGGGGGGGCCACGGCCCCCCCTGGCCCCCCCCTGCGGGCGCCCATGAGGGCACTATTACGGGAATGGAAAGCCTTCGATGTTGAAACGTTCTTAACTGATGTAGAGTTCTTTTTTACCTTGAAGGAGGGACGACAAAAGTCTGCAGCGGAGAATAATAGTATTATTTAACGAGCAGTAATGCAAGTCATAACTCCCGCAGATGAAGTTTGCAGCGCGAGCCGCAAGCGAGTGCTGTAATTCATCAAGGGAGTTATGACCATTACTGCAAGTTGAATACTATACTTTATCCACAACTATAATAATATACATTCTTACTACCATACATCATTCTTGAAAATTTTTGATACACCTCAATATTTGTTTTGTGATTTCTCGCGGGCAATAAATTCTGTACCTACCTACTGTAGCACTAGCTGCTTGTCATATTTCTGGAAGTGTACCTACATAATATTTCATCCTCACTATCGGAGGTCTTATTCAGTAAAACATTCACAACAATAATTAGGAGTCAACTAAATTTGAAACGTCAGAATTCTTCAAGTGACATTACTCCATCAATAACAATGATGAGATGTTCCCTCTCTGTCAACCGGTTCGTACAGAAGCACAAAAGTAGCTTGATATTCGGTTGTCAAATAATTCTATGAGTCTATTCTGATTCATTAGAGGGATTTATAGGCGGGTGTTATTGTAACTCCCGCTGTTTTTCATAGATACTATTAATTGCTCAAATGCAGTTGCATAATGAATACATTATTCAATAGGAGTGGATAAATATACATTATTACCTGAGAACTTGATTCTAACTACTTACTCAAATATATATTGTTCAATTTAACTTCAGAAATATTCCATAGTCATAAGTTGGCGAATATTTCATAACGGCACTACAGGATGTTCAAATTTAATTTAATTTCGTTTTTTCTCGATAACTTTTAGTAGTTTTAGTAGTAGGTACTACTGACAACAACAAAACGAAAAATATAACTGAGACAATGATGTAATGATTTTATTACAGTACTACTTTTAGAATTGTAATGAATTCATTACGATACTGAAATAGAGAATTAGTATATGGAGTCCTTTTTTTACGAGCAATATTTGCAGTTGCGCGAGCGAATGCAAAATTGCGGTAAAAATAGGCACTCTTAGTCTGTATGATATATACTATTTTTTCTCCAACCAAATCAATTACTCTTATTCAAAAATCGTTAATAAATTGGTTATAAATTTGTACATCTATTATCTATTAATTATAACAGCGATAGAAAGTCGGAACTCACGCATATCTGGTATTGTTGGTAAATATTGATTGTCAAGTAGACGTCAGTAGACCTACGAATTATATAATTTTCGTAGTAGTTTTTACGCTGCTTTCAAAATGAATCCCGAACATGATGAAAATATACCTGCGGATATATTGGAAACTGCCGAACAGTATATTTGAATCTTTTGCCACATAAATCTCGCCAAGTTTATGGACTTGCATATCAGCGAATCATGGATTGGTGTAAGGAAAAAAATATGCAAAACTATGCGGAGAGTATTCTTATGGTGTATATCTCAAATTCAACGAAGACCGTCAAGCCATCCACTCTTTGGTCACAGTATTCAATGTTGCGATCCACACTGGATATCAAAACTGGTGTGGATATCAGTAAATATTCAAAATTACGAGCATTGTTGAAAAGGCAAAGTGATGGATACATACCAAAAAAGTCTAGAGTTTTTACAAAGGAGGAAGTGGATCGATTCCTGGATATGGCACCTGATAATGTATATTTGATGATGAAGGTTGTACTAGTATTAGGAATTGGAGGTGCTATACGTTGTGACGAACTAGTTCATTTAAAATTGATGACATTGAAGATATGAACTCGATCCTGATCGTAAAAATTTTGCAGACAAAAAACAAGGAACCTCGTTTGCTTACCATTATATAGGCGATAATTATTTGCGTTTATTTCGAAAATATGTTGCACTACGGCCATCAAATATACGGGAATATCGTTTATTTTTGAAGTTTGTTAATGGGAAGTGTCAAAGAATGGTTGTTGGTATTCACAAAATTAGTGCCGTGCCGCAAGAAATTTCAAAATTTTAGAAGTTAGAAAATTGGAAGGAGTATACTGGACATTCGCTAAGAAGAACATCTGCTACACTTCTTATTGATGATGGCGGTGACCCCACCTTTCTTAAAAGACATCGAGGTTGGAAATCGAGTACGGTAGCAGAAGGATATGTTGAAGAATCACGTATAAACAAAGTGAATACTGCCAGAAAAATATTGCAACCTGAAAAAGAAGGTACAAGTATCTGTTCAGATATTTCCTCGAATGTTTCATCAACAGTTACGGAGAATATTTTGAGTTGTTCTAACATTAATGAAAATCTTTGAATTGTTCGAAAATTGTTAGTGATATTTTCACTGGTGCTTTGAATTTTGGCAATTGTTGTTCCAATTGTACATTCAATATCACTATTAATAACAAATAAATACCTATATATAGTTTCCCAATTAGATTGTTTTACTAAGTTTGTAAGAGACAATGTTTTTTCTTCAAATTTCAATTAGAGAGCTTAAATGCAATTACTTTCAGTCCTAGGATTGAAAGTAGCGTTTTTAATCCTAGAATTAACAGTGTTGCTAGGCAACGAGCAAAATTTTCTTCAGTAAGGGAATTGATGGCTTTTGCATCTGAAAATAGTACAAAAATGTCATCTTTTTTTCATGGTTGGAGAAAAACTATATTCATGCAAATATCTCATTAGTTTTCCATAAAAATTCAACTCGTGGAAGAATATCAATGCCTTCTGCACTTGTGTCATAAATAACTATTCCCTGTTGGTATTCGGAATTCTCTCCTCTGTCACCGATATTATCTGTGAAATTCGAGGTGAAAAAAAAAACAGTTCTGCCAACCTCAAATTTTTGGTGCAAATATCACTACACGATATTTATGAAGAAATTCTAATAACATGAATAAAAACCCAGTGCATTACAATTTACAATAAATAATATAAATTTAAACTAGTGGTACGTGAGAGAATATCAATACTTGATTCTCCAATGTTGTAGCAAATCCGTTCATTCTGCCATACGCTGTAGACTAAAGAGCAAATCGTGCGGGAATAACGCAGTTTCGCACATATTTCATCATTATATGTTGGTATTCGGAACTCTCCTGTCACGGACTTATTTATTATCTGTCGAATTTGGGATACAGAATACAGTTCTAACAACCGTCATAATTCACTGCAAGAAACACTGATCGATATTTGTGAAAATGAAGCTCGATAAAAAGGAGTCAATTGGAATTTAAATATAATTGGAAATAATGTATGATACTCGTACAGGCTCATTCTAACACTCGTTGATTCAAAAAATCTCTACTTCGTGGCTCGATTTTAAACTCGTGGAAAAATACTAATAATGCCTTCTGTACTTGTACTCTGATAGTTATACAGCGTGTACCAAGTTCGACGGCCTATTAGGCGTTTCTGGAGAACTGGACCTACTTGAAATCTGAAAATTGGGATTATGATATTGTTTGACATTTTGATATTATCTACCGAGCTAAAATATTCTTGCAGCCTGACCACTCTCAGTTTATACAGGGAATGAAAAAAAATTTTTGTCAATTTTTTTGTTTTCGAATTCGACAGAGTATTCAATTGTGAACGAAACGAAGATTGTGGAAATATTGTACATTTCTAGAATTTTGAAAAACTCGTCACAGGGTGTTCCAAATGTTGGGTCAAAAATTGGGATCAAGATTGGCCCATAACTTTCGTTTTTCGAATTAGAACCCTTTTTTATGATTGCGTTGGATTGTGCGAAGAACAATGATGATAATGTTCCAACATGTTAATGCTCCTAAAATTAATAATTCTTGAGTTATTCAGGATTTCCTGATTTAATGTCGTACGTAGCGTCAAATTTATAGAATCTGTTTCATATCAACAATGACTCACTAGTGACACACGTCTTTTCTGAATTCATTTATCATTGTTGAAATGGAAGAGATTTCATTAATTTGACGACATAAAATCAGATAATCCTAAATAACTCAAGAATAATTAATTTTAGGAGCATCAACATGTTAAAACATTCTCATCATTTTTCTTCGTAGAATCCAACGCAATCATAAAAAATAGGGTTCTAATTTGAAAAACGAAAGTTATGAGCCAATCATGATCCCAATTTTTGACCCAACATTTGGAACACCCTGTGACGGGTTTTTCAAAATTCTGAAGATGTTCAAATTTTCAAAGTCTTCGACTTCAAAAATGTGAAAACTGCTTGTGCTTAAGATATTTAGAATAGTAACAACAAACATAATAACGAATACTCTAATCTCCCTTTTTTCTTCAATATTTTTCGATCATTTAGAAAGTATTTTGACGAATGCAACGATTTGAGTACGAATGTATTAAGAATTGCATACTCTATCAAATTCAAAAACAAATATAACTGAAAGTGGTCAGGCTCCAAGAATATTTTAGCCCAGTAGGTAATGTCAAACAATAACATCATCCGAATTTTCAGATTTCAAATAGGTCCATTTCTCCAGATGCGCCTAATAGGCCGTCGAACTTGGTACACCCTGTATATTATGTAGGTGCTGAAATCAATAATATTCTTCCGCGAGTTAAAATCAATCATTTTCTCTAATTCACTGAATTTTTATCGAAATTAATAAAATATTTCCACGATTCCATGAATATCCTTCAATGATTTCTGCATCCAAACATGTGGGCTGTGGGCTTTTCCTTTTCCTAATTCGACAGATACTGTAAAATTTTATTGTTATGACTATTTCACCCATTCACGTGAAATTAATTCGTCAAGTTATTGACTAATTCCTTATGATGCTTTAGCTTCAACATTTTAAGTAAAATGAAAATCATTCTGAACTGTACTTAACAAATATAATAAACTAATTTACACATTAGAGGTACCTAAAACTTTATTGTAAAAATAATGTTTAATCGAGAAAAACTTCATGATGCAAACACAATCGACTAATATTTCGATGGCGTTATGTTTACAAATATCTAAGCGCTACAGCCAACTATTGCAGAATGGCGGAAACAAAGTTGTACACGTAATAAAATAAAAATTATTCTGAACTGTAAGTGAAAACCTAACAATAAAACTATACTGAGTCCCTCCTTATGACAGACAGGAATTCTTCTACTATTCAAGGTTTCATTTCTCAATATTCCGACTTATTATAGTACTCATACGACTTAACTTATACAGTGATTCAATTTTATAATCTGAAGATGGCATTTAGCCGAAACTCGGGTGGTCGGAAGAAGTCAAACTTAACATCTCAGCTATATTTTCAGCCTTTACCTTGTAACGATCGATGTTCGCGTACAAACCCACACATTTCGTGAATGGCCTTCGCCAAGTTTACGGGAAAATTCATCCCATCACCCTTACATAACCTTTCCCGTGCAAGGCAATAAACAGCTCGGGGAAATGCAGTTGCAATCTGACGCAGGCACAGGCACGTTTTCATTACCTTATCGTTGAGTCTGATTGAAAAATTAAACACCAGAAACCGTATTCCCCGAAGCTGTTTCCTGACGTGATACCAGTAGGTGTAAACTCAATTCCGGACGGGATCACAGGGAAAGTTTGATAGGTTTTCAATTCTCTGTTCCATTTCGTGCTCGAAGGGAGTTTCGATAGATATCGGGGTATGAAAATGTTTATCTCTTCTTCATGACGCAGTATCAACCTCTAGCGGAACGCTAGATCAAATAAATTCGACATGAATCCACTGAACAAACGGAGATAATCTACACTGCGCAAAAAAATTAAATGGAAGAAAAATTCAGGATTTCACTGAATCTTATGTGAAAGGAGAGAAATGAACAATTTTCAAGATACTGAAATGCTGATGAGTGATTTAATACTTGGTATCTCCACCCCTTGCGTTAATTACAGCTCGGCAAGGACGGTTCATACTCAAAATGAGTGATCTTAAAATGTTCTGATCTAATCCTTCCCAGATTTCTCCGAGTTGGATTCCTAAGTCATTTAGAGCTGGATGATTTTCTGAACTTCTCAGCCTTCTATTGAGGTTGTCCCAAACCTGCTCAATCGGATTGAGATCTGGACTTCTTGCTGGCCATTCCATTCGAAAGACGTCAACCTCTTCAAGGTACTCCTGAACGATGCGCGCACGATGGGGTCTGGCTTTAACGTCCATAAAAATGAAATTTTCACAAATGTATGAGGCGAATGGCACAACATGCTGTTCAAGAATGTTCCTTATATACTTATCACCATTCATAGCTCCATTATCAACGACCACTAGGTCTGTGCGAGCAGCCAAAGATATTCCACCCCATACCATAATCGATCCCGAAACCAGTAGTATTCAGGAAATTGCATAGAGCATATTTTTCATGTGGACGTCTGTATACAAGGGAACGTCGATCACAATGGTAGAGGCAGAATCTAGACTAATCTGCGAAGAGAACTCTTTCCCAATCGGCCTCTTCCCATGGATATGCTCTCTCGCAAAATCCAAACGCGCCCTTCGATGGGCTGGGGTAAGAGCTGGGCCTCTTGCCGCGACACGAGGCCTTAATTCTCTGAGGCGATTTCTTATTGTCTGAGTGCTAATTTGCACCCCATGAGTTTGCTCAAACCGATTTTAAAGGAGGCGAACCGTTGTCTCAACGAAGAAACTCTCCCTGAATCGCTGCAACATTCTGGACACACTTGTATGGAAAACTCCAAACCTTTCTGCAATTCTTGAGTATGTCCACCCTTCTTCTCGCAAAACTACAGCTTGGGCACATTCCTCTTGGGTCAAATTGCGTGTTTCGCGTTGCATAGCGATCGAGTAGAAAATCAAACGAAGAAAAACTATTGATCACCAGAATTGATCGAGAAAAACTGATTTTAGAATAGGGCCAATACATTCAAAATCTGATAATATCGTCTTTTTTTATTCCTGTTGGGAAAAAACATCTGTATTGAAGAAAAACGTTGAAAGTGGATAACATATGCATGCATAATTCTGATGAAAATTATTATCATTGAGTGTATTATTTGATCCGCGAAGGTTTTTCATGAAGAAATGAAAATGGTATACTATCCCAGTTTGAGGGGATAAAGACAGTAGTTTTTGGAAAGTTTGGCTTCAATGAACCCTTCAGCACCACGAGAATCAGGTCATTTGTGCATAATCCGGCTATTCTTTCAGGGATGCTGATGATTTAGCTTGGAGGCTTGCAATTGATGTCTGCGGATGTCAACCATCGTTTCCAAACCGATCCAATCATTTGCAGGCGACCTTTGAAATGATCTCTTTCTACCCAACTTTAGGAATCTCACTTATACCAATGAATGGATAGGAACAAAGCTTTCCACATCTTTGAGGGATCGATAGTATGAAAAAACTGTTTTATCTTTCGATTCATCGTGAGGAGTTCGATCAATGTAGGGTAGAATAAAAGTTTCATCCTCAATTGTGTTTCGTTTCATTATTTGTTTGTTCCTTATTGATAAAATTTTGTTTGTGTTAAAAACAAAATTGCCAAGTTTGAACAATTTCAATCCGATCATAACATTCTAAAAACGACAGTTTTTTATCGACACCAACGTAAGCCCTGCAACTCAAAATTTACTGATATTACACTTGATAGATCACAATAATTCTAAAACGAACTACTAGGCCTAGCAAATTAGACTTTTGCATGGAAAAAAATTGGCGGAATTTGAAAAGTGTTCTAATAATTTATTCAGGCTTCTAATATGAGTAGTTTGAGTTTTGCCCCAATTTCCTAGTGGATCGTATTTCGTGACGTTCGAAAAACCTCGAAATTTTCGGACTTCTTTAGATTTTTCCCGAATAGCTTCTAAACTGTGCACTTTGTGAATAACTTTGAAATATTCAAAAGTGTTCAGCATTGAATTCTGCTCCTAAAAAGTTCGATATCATATGTTGAAAAAGTAGTTTTATAGAAATCATACGTCGAAATATAGCAAATTCTCACACTTTGAAAAAACACATTTTATTCACTATAAAACGTGAAATATCTATGTAACTACGATCTTTAGAATGGAATTTCATTGAATGAAAGTTGTAGACGATCATATTGTGGTAAAAACTCAAGCTCACCCCTCAAAAGCACAATGTTAAATCAAACAGTAGTTCATCCTGCTGAGGATGCTGATACTTTAATCGTAGCTAGTGCTGTTGAAGTTGCTCAGCAATCCCATGAGTGTGTGGTTATTGTTGGGGAGGACACTGATCTTCTTGTTATCTTGACTGCTCCAGCCTTTATGTGTACCAACATTTTTTTACTAAAGCATGGCAAAGATAAGCAAGACGATATTGTCTATTCTCCCTTGCACTACTAGTTCTTTTCTGTTTCGAAAAACTACATATTATTCCTTCATTTTGTTTTTAGTGGCTGCGATGCTGGGTCATCATTTTTCGGTGAAAGACAAATGAAGTTTTGGTTAATAAGTTTTCAAACATCTTGTACTGCAATACATTTAATAGCTTGAAATTTCTTTAAATGGCTGCTATGCATTTCTTCGCTGCTTGGTCCACCTCATCGAAAGAAGCATTAGATTTGCTAAACAATTCTGCTGCTTTTAGTAGGTTTAAGTTGATTTCCATCGTCTTTAGGAATTCCATTCTTCCTTTATCTAAATATGATGATGTAATGTCTTGTATGACATAGTTCTGGCAATAAAGTGTTATTATTATTATTATTATTATTAATGTCCCAGCCATTAAAAGCATGAAGAAATAATATGTTTTCTCTATTTCAGTATCGTAATGGGTTCATTATTGTACTAAAAGTAGTGCTGTAATGAAACTCATTACAGCATTGTTTTCAGTTATATTTTTCTTTTTGTGGTTGTCAGAACTGACCTCCGATCCACTCAATTTTCAATTCAAATTCCGCAATCTGTCAAATTTCGTTAGTGACACCAACTGCCAAGAACTTTACTGAAATAGAGAAAATATCGTCTAATCCTCGTTGCAGAAGGCAATTCCAACACTCATGCTTTCGAAAACGAGCAACTTGTTTCGAAATAGAGGAAAATTCGTAGTGCAAGGGAGAATAAACAACATCGTTTTGCTTGCATTTGCCATGCTCTTGTAAAATATGTTGGTGCACATAGTGGCTGAAACAGTCAAAATTACTAGAAGGTCAATGTGTTTTTTCAAAAAGTGTAAAAATTTTTCATATTTCGACGTCTCATTTCTATGAAACTACTCATTCTGAGTATAATGCCGAGGTACTTCTCGGTAGCAGAATTTAATGCTCAACAGTTTTGAATATGACAAAGTTTTTGATAAAGTGATCAGTTTGGGTGCTATTCGAGAAAAAAACTAAAATATTCCTAAAATTTAGAGGTTCTTCGAACGTCAGGACAAACGCTCCACTGGGAAATTGGGGCAAAACTCGTACTACTCTCTCTAAAGGCTTAAATAAATGATTAAAACAGTTTCTTCATTTCAGTCTCGTAATGAGTTCATTACAGTTCCCTTTTTCATTTTTTGGTTGTTAGTTCTGACCTCCGATCCAATCAATTTTCGGAAGTAATTGCACAAGTGCATCAAAATTACCGATAATTTTGCATGACAGCGTGTTGTCTAAAAACTGCATGAGTTCATCTTCATTTTTGGAGAAAGAGCCCGACACCGAATGCAGTTTTTCAAAGATAACACGCTGGAATGTAGAATTATCAGGTCATTTTGATGCACGAGTGTAATTCGGGGGAGTATTTCCCGAAATTGCTATGGATACGAGCAGTGAAATTATCGCAGAGATCTTTCGCTCTCTACAATGCAATTATCGCTGTAATTTTCGATAATTGCATTCTATTTACATGAAGTTTTTGACAGGAGGTAAATATTCGAATTAAATCAATTCAAATTCCGTCATCTTTCAACTTTCGTAAGTCACACCAACTGTCAAGATACAATTCGAAAGTCACCAATCTGAATTTTTATTTGAAAATCGAGAGTATTTCACAAAACTTGACTGAAATAGAGAAAATATCGTCTAAAACTCGTGGCAGAAGGCAATTCAAACACTCATGCTTTCGAAAACGAGCGACGAAGGAGCATTCGTGTTGGAGTAGGAGCTCATTCTGTAACTTGTTTTAGAATATACTATTCCCGAACTATACCAATTATTTCCAGGCACACCATTTTTTTGAAGCTAATTTGCTTGGCCTATACATTAATATTGATCGTCTGCAGTCCGCTTCATCCTCATACAACTTATAAAAAGAGATCATGCACGTTGAGGAAGAGGCATTTCGCCAAATGGGAAAACCTTCCAAATTAAAAATGTATATCTTCCGTTGTGGAGTCCCTGTACCCCCTCGGGGCCGGGGTATACGTGTTCATTCACAATTCCACGTTGCGAACAAAAAGAAAGAAAATTGGTAGAATGTAGCGCAATCGGGGGATGTTAAACGAAGTCGCTCAATTATTTATCATAATGTGCTCCCCCTTGACGCAACACCAATGGGGGTTCTGCAGGAGAGAATTATGTAGGGTTGCGTGATAAATTCACAAACAGGCGGCATCAGACACCTGCGCAACCTACTGCAGTATGTTGACGTAGCCAATTTTCATCTCTCATCCCGCGAATCACGGACCACTACGCCGAAGAGTTTTGTGTGTTTCATAGTTAGATGAATTTTTCAACGGGAGGACTTAACGAAGTGCGGAATGCGAATTTTCCGCATCTATGCGAACGGATCATATTTGTGAGGATTAAAAGAAGGTGTTTAATGGGAGGTTATTTCCAACGCGCTTTTTATTGCTGGAACTTTATGTATCTTTCAACTGATTCATTTCGCAATATGCATTTCTATGAAACGAGAATAGTCTAATGTTCTATCTCAATAAGATCACAGGGATCAGAAAATGTTATATCCATCCGATGATCGAAGACCGACGCATTCGCCATTTTGCACATCGAAGGAATGCGAATAAAACATCTATTGAAATATTTTCTGGGAGGTCTTTGCATTCCCGGGAATGTTTCATTAGGGTTTTCTCTCCCAGTCTCTGAAACAAGAAACAATTAGAAAACTTTTTTGAATAATAGAAGAAAGGCCCCAGTGTGAAAATTTGAGCACTTCGTCAGACAAATTCTGCATTTCATTCAACTTAGCCGAATTGTTAGAATTTTTTTATTTTTGAATTGACATTTGTCAATATAGGTATGATAGATTAATATTGATTACTATGAAAGTGATATCCGTATTTTATTCCAAAATTCCCTGGAACCAGTTCCATTTTGAACAAATCGATCCAAATCCGATCTACTCCCACTGAACAATTGGCCAGATTATTAGTTTCATCCAACAAAATACAAGCCGACTCCTTGATTTTTCTTCTATAACTATCAGGTTCCGTCATTAGAATTTTCGTGTTATTCCAATCCATCATGTGATTGCCGGTATTGGAACATACATGATCAGCTTATTGTTCATCCAACAAAATACAAGCCGACTCCTTGATTTTTCTTTTATAACTATCAGTTCCGTCATTTGAATTTTCGTCTTATTCCAATCCATCATGTGATTGCCGGTATTGGAACATATATGATCAGCTAATTGTTCACGCTTCCTAATTTCTAAGTGTCTTGATGTTTCTCCTGTATAAGATTTTCCACAAATAGAAGGAATATTGTTATAACGATTTTTTGACTTTTGCTTCCCATTCAGAGGTTTAGTTTTTGTTGTATAGATCGCAAATGATTTCTTGTTTTGAGAACGGTTCTTATGTTGGATTTGGAAACAATTCTTCTAATTTTTTTTTATGAATGTCCATGAACATAAGGAATCAAATTTAATGAAATTGAATTGGTTGAGGCTTTTGCGACCATCATTCAATGTAACCTATTCTTTCGAGATTTCAGCCGTCGTCACACTCAGGCAGCTTAATTTAGTGGAGACATCTCCTGAAATATTACTCCTGAAGATGCCACGCACTCGAACTGGCGAAACGTCGATAACTAATCTAGGACGACGGCCGAAATGCTCGAAAGAACAGGTTACATTAATAAAATTGGTTGTTCTTGACGGTTTGTTGTCGATTTCTGATTGTCATTATCATTTTGATGCAAAATTTTTTTCTCTCTAAATTTGAAATAGTAGTTTCTATGAAATTCGTTGGACATTGATTATCCTCAAGAATATTTTTAATGAAATTAATTCAATCATTTCTTATTTCAGTTGTCCATAAAATTAAATGAGCACCATCATATTATGATAATAATAGATTAAGGGTCGGTTTCACAAAACTCTGTATCGTTAAATTAAATGGAGCCATCGCCATTCGTTGAAATTTCAAAACGAGTGACTCGATTGGTTCGATTTAACGTGAGGTTTTTTAATCGCAGAATTGAAGTTTTGTAAAACCGACTTAAGAAAGCTAAAATAGAGATATTTGTAGATCGCAGATAGCAGATCATGTGTTTTCCAATACTGGCAATCATATGATGGATTGGAATAACACAAAAATTCTAATGCTCGCGAGGAGCTTGGTATTCCACATTTACATATACCTCCGCACTCACCAGATTTGAATTGCATAGAACATGCATGTGATATGCTCTAAAGGAGATTAGATAATGATCAACCTACCCCAGCATCCTTAAAAGATCTGAGAGAGCTTCTGCCCCGTTTATGGATCCAAATTTCTCAAGAAATGTTCAACAATTTCGTGGGTAGTATGCAAAGAAAATGTCAAGCTTTTATTGATGCCCGTGGAGGCCAAACATTGTATTGATAGTCTTAAAATGCTTGAATTCTTTGGGAATTGAAATATCCTTATTTTACTCGATTTTTCCTAACGCTGCAGACCTACAGGCTAAAGTTAATTTTATTTCTTGCAACTTGAAATCATATTTATATGAATTTTTATCACAAAATCGACTGCATCGACAGGTATCATGTGAATACCAGCTTTTCAAAGTGGGTCGACTTTGTCTTTGGTAGTTCTGATCATTTGCCCAAGTTTTTGTGTCGGCTTATAAATTCTCTCGATGTTGTGCCTCTTCAGTATTCTACCATTCTATCTGTCACCTAAGGGATGTATAACAAGCTTGCTCTTCTATTGAGCGTGATTTGTGATGTGTTATCATCAGAATTATTCTTAATGGACCAGCACCAATAAGCCCGGATAACTCTTTCAATGTCAGTATATCCGATCGTGAAAGCCTTAAACAATTTGTAATTTTGATTATTCGCAGACGTTTTCGATGACAAAAATTCTTGAAAAGACTTGTCCTGAATCTAATGATCAAGTTCAAAATCATTTTTTTGTGTGTATATATTAGTGCACCACCCGCATAGGTATTAGAAGTCTCCAGGTGTACGAGTGATCTATCGATTCTTTCAAGTTAATGTTCGATCTCTCACAGACGATCTTGGCACTGGAAAACGACTAGCCTTGGGTAGTACACGTTTTAAAATTGAGTTTGTAAGTAGAGCCTCACTTTTGCACTGAAGCGGTACAGTGTACCACTTAGCCGAGGCATTCCGGGAGTTCATTACGCGATAAGCAGTCGAGACAAAATTTGTTCTACTACACTCCTACAGTCTACTGTCTCACTGTGTAGCTCGCAACTGGACCGATGCAAAAGGGGGCCGCTCCTACATTTCTGCATCGTGTCCGGGACACATGAAACGTCTCATACAAAAGTTACACAACCCTAAAGACGACGATGTTCTTTCGTGAACATTATATCGCATCGGAAATTCGACCCATGACTCAACATACTTTTATGTCGAATCGACGATGATAAACGACTCCTTATCGAGCCTCACGACCAACCTAATTTTTTCGCGAACGAGTGCACTTACACTTAATCACCATCGTAAAAAGGAAGATTCTCGACCGGCTCCGAAAGAACAGTAATGTGCGAAATAATTATCCTTCGGCGCTGTAATCGCGTACTGGAGCATGATGATGAATGAGATCGAAAATAATCATCCAGCCATCGCTTCAAGGGGTTTTTGGAACATACTTATCGTGTGAACACACTCCAGGTCTTCCAGGAGACAATGCGGATGCCAAGAAAACGATAAATTTCGGCGTTTTTTCCCCTAGTTTCTTTTTGCCGCATCTGAATGAAGAATATCCTGAAAATCCTCCAACTATGGCGATGTAGAATATGCCTGATAATCATTTTGACGAAAAAAGAATAGTGTATTACATACCGAGCAATCTACTACAATGAGGAATGTTCACATTTTTAATTTCTACATATTAATAATCTCCGTAGAAAATGAAAATATTGTGTCCAAAAATTATTTGAATACTTCAAATAGCGCCCGAGATATCGAGTTATAAACATGAGTTCGATGGATCCATGTGACGTCACTTTACATCCAACGACTTGCGAGGTTCAGTACGTAGCCGGGTCCAATATAAGGGTCTTTCGTCTCACGGAGTGCGATTTGGGAATGTAGTATGACGTCACATCGCCGCGAGGAATTGAATATTCACGGGGTTGTAAAATCCGAACTACTAGGTCTTTTCGACTGAAACAAAAACTAGTGATTTCATATACATATAGGTTATACTGTGACGAAGTTTCGATCGATGTTGCATACCTGTGAACATTCCTCATTATATTATCGCTCCATGGCAGTGGAGAGTCCTGTTCCAATTGAACATTATTTTGGATCGAATTAAAAATGTTAAAATTGGTTATCGTGGGTTATCCCCAGTTGTTAGACATATGCCTGTAACGGTATGATTTACCGATTTCAATTTTAAAGATTTTCAGAACGTCCTGTATCTGCGCGCGCGTCAGAAAACTAGTCCTGCAATCTTTCCATTGGACGATTCTATTTTCAATTAAGATCGTCTCGTTTTCGCACTTCCTACATCTGAGAAGTCGTGGTACCGTTCTCTTGTTCTCGAGTTAACTTAATTATCTGTGGCGATTGAAAAAAATCGGTGAGTACAAAGTTTAAGCAGACAATCATTGTTTCATTTTTGCTACTAGTTCGTTTGTTTCATGTGGGTGAGGTACTTGAGTAGCACGCTTGGGTTCTGCCATTTTGAGAATCATGTGACTATTGATCTGACTTCCTCAATTATCTTATGAATCAACTTTCCTTCTAGATCAGTTCATCTAAGGTATAATTTGTTGATTGAATTTGAACATTTCGCAATTCCTTGATCCTCTGATTTTCCGTTCCTCGATTTGTATGTGCCAGTGTTCCGCTGTACACGTGGACATTTTTCTTCTCATGAATTTTCTTTATGTGAATGAGGATTATCAGAGATCTGGAGGAATTGTGGGATCCTGCAGATGCAAGTGTTTTTAATAGCCTTTTTGGAGGGAGCTAAACCTTCAACAACTCTTTGGAGGGAATTAGACCTTCAATGCCTTTTTTTGAGGGAGCTAAACCTTCAACATTTTTTTGATGGGAATTGAACCTTCACATCCTGCAACACCATTCTTTTTGGAAGAATTCGAAGTTTCTGGAGAGTTAAGAACATCAGGTTTAGAAGAACTGTTAAGTTAACTAAGAACGAAGAACGCTTGTGAATGAAAAATCAAAATAATTGTTTATAATTGTAGATATTCTTGTCCTCATTTTTGATGTTTCAACTTGTAATAATAGATATTGTAAATAGCTATTGTCATCAGAGAAGAATAAATCTCGACTGTCCAAGTTTTGAATGTTATAAGCGGAGTAGAAGCATATTGTCTCATTTTGCCTCATATAAATGTAAGGTGGTTTCATGTTCTGAATAGCTGGGGCATTTAGTGTTAAATTTTAACCTTACTTTCTCATAGAACTTTTAGAGAACTACAAAATTGTCCTCAATCATGTTCCTCTATCTCTCATAGTTTACTTACTAGCGTCGGCCGTGAAAGCCTGAAATCATCTGGTTTATTAAAGACTTGTTCATGAAAAATCGTAATTTTTCTCTATTTTTTCGTTATATAGGAAAAAAATCTACATGACAACCTATTCCAATAATTTCTCTACATTATAGTAAAATTTTCATCAAAATCGGTCCTCTGCTTCCTGAGATCTGTTAAGACAAACAAACAAACAAACAAACATACAAAAACACGGACTTTCACATTTATAATATTAGTATGCATTGGTCAACATGATATCTAGCGAATGATGGTTATAAGGATCTCAGTGGTCATACACGCTCTCAGGTGTCTCAATATGAGATCAAAAATGTCCTATAGCATTCAGAGGCCCAGATGAATTTATTCAATGACGAATCGCCCACAACCTTTCCAAAATGGGTTGAGATGGCTGCAGGATCGGTTTTATATGAGCGGACGTAGATGCTGAGGATTGATTATATCGAGATGGTGATATATGATACATGTATCTGTCAATTAGGATGTGATCAATGGCAAAACATCGAGCGTTGTATAAATCGACAAATTTTTGAGTTTGAGTGCTGATTTGATGAAGATTGATTATTTTCAATCGGAGGTATACTCCAACTTCGGTACGTACAGGGTGGGCAAAATTGGTGATACATGAACTACAACTTTTTAACCCAACGAGATAGAGAAAAATGAATGGCACGTTACGGTGGTCTTTTTTAAAGAAACTGATAATGCCATCAACTGCATTCCTCTATCTTCTTTTGTTTTCGAGTTATAGGCAAAAATTGAAATTTGGGCGATTTCAACTTCGGTCATTATCTCCGTTCCTGTTTGTGCTAGGATGTTGAAATAAAAACATTATACAGGCACTTTTTTCATAGCAATCCAGTAGCGTACTTTGATTTTTCCCCAGAGGTTTCTTTGCTGAGCTATAACATAAAGTTGTGTTTTTTCTTATGGAAACAATAGTTTCGAATGGCTCAGGAAGAATCGCCTTTTTTTTCCCGTTTCAGAAATATATCATACATCATACATCGCCCCCAGATTCATTCAGATATCATGAAAAATATAGTTTGTATGTGAAATTTGAATTATTGAGTATTAAGTAGGCTTGATCACAGAATAATATGTCTCTACGCATGGTGTCATAATTATTTCGTGATTGGATACTTGATTCAATTCTCCGTGGTTTGATCTCTGTTCAGAACAACTGTCAATTCGAAGTCATTATTGCAGCTAAAATAAAACATTTTAACATATCATATTTCTTGTAGTTTTCAAACATTTCCATATTGCCGGCAATAATAGACTTCGAATTCTAATTATTGACAGTTGTTCTGAACAGAGATCAAACCACGGAGAATTGAATCAAGTATCTAATCACAAAATAATTATGACACCATGCGTAGAGACATATTATTCTGTGATTAAGCCTACTTAAAATTCAATAATTCAAATTTCACATACAAACTATATTTTTCATGATATCTGAATGAATCTGGGGGCGATGTTTGATGTCTGATATATTTCTGAAACGGGAAAAAATGGCGATTCTTCCTAAGCCATTTGAAACTATTGTTTCCATAAGAAAAAACACAACTTTATGTTATAGCTCAGCAAGGAAACCTCTTGGGAAAAAACAACGTACGCTACTGGATTGCTATGAAAAAGTGCCTGTATAATGTTTTCATTTCAACATCCTAGCACAAACAGAAAAGGAGATAATGACCAGAGTTGTAATCGCCCAAATTTCAATTTTTGCCTTTAACTCGAAAACAAAAGAAGATAGAGGAATGCAGTTGATGGCATTATCAGTTTCTTTAAAAAAGACCACCGTAACGTGCCATTCATTTTTCTCTATCTCGTTGGGTTAAAAAGTTGTAGTTCATGTATCACCAATTTTGCCCACCCTGTACAGTGATAGTGATGTCAAATTTTGAGGTTATTGGAAGTGATACTCAATCAACCTGGTGAGTATCATCGGTATATGTTTAATATAGCCGTGATGCGTTGCTAGAGGTTGCTCTAGCAACGCATCACGGCTTATGTTGATAAGCAGTTTTCATTTTGGTGGTAGTAGTCCATGGGTGGAGTTTTTTATTTAATGTATACAAAGAAAAAGTCTTCTCCACTTCAAAATTATTTAATCTTTTCCGATGATGTTAAAAGGACAAGTAATGAATTTCGGCAAGCTAACTTGCCATCATCAATCATCAGGCATTGCATTAGAGAGTAAAATGTCAACAATGTTGATATGGAACTGTTTTTATTTTATCAACAAGGAAAAGTTAAGAATTCGTAGCGGAAAGTTTGAAGAAGTCGAATTTTTTGATTATGTGTAGGCAAAATGAATGTTTCAGATATAGAAGAATCAGCGAATATTGCTTGTTTATCTCTACTACCGGAAAGACGAAAAAACGGATGAAGAAGCATATAAATTGAACTGGTGCCAAAGCACGACGGCTACGGCAGTTTCAGAAACCGTATTTTTGGCGTATTTCCACGAAAAAGTGCTTCATTGGAGAGCCCCTTCAAGCTTATGGTATGAATATTCGATGTTGCCCCTCCCCCTTTTTCAAGAGAAAAATATAGATATTTCTAAGTATTCAAAACTTCGAGCATTTTTGAAGAGAAAAAATTATGGTTATAGACCAAAAAAATTTAATGAGTTCTACAGGGAGGATGTGAATAAGTTCATGCTTGAAGCCCCCGATGATATACAGATCGGGAAAACAGAAATTGGAAACAGAACAGTTTCTATAGTAAATTTGAACAGGGCCATATTCTAGTGGAACAGTGGTAGAATCAAAAACCTCAGAGAGAAGTGATATCGCATGAACAGCTGGTCCGACAGATTCGGTTGGGTGGGAATGTAGAGCACAACGTATGGTACGCGAAGGTCGAATCGAATCAGTAACACTCCAAATGAGGCAAGGGTGATTTCATATCTGTTGTAAATGAATATGACAATTTTATTCCACTCTGACGCGAGGAATTTATTTGCCTTAATGAATGACGCAAATAATTTCCTGTGGAAATTAGTATTCAGGTTCTTCTTCGTCAGAACTGGTTGGAAAATAAAATAAATTCTAAAAAAAATTGAAACACAAAAATACATTCCACGAGAAGAAATTAAAAAACAAAAATTAATTCAATGAAAATAAAAGAAGGGAAACAAAAACAAATTCTTGGACATGCGAAATTGAAGATCAACAAATTCAAATAATCCACCTTGTTGTGCCAAACAGTAGCCAAATCTATTATAAAGAGATAATCTCATATCTCTGAGAAGATTAGGCATACTTGCTATTTTGGCACGAAGTTGGATTATTCAATAATATTCGTCGCTCTTTCAATTTCTTGTCCATACACCAAATTTTTCAGATATCCCCAAAGAAAGAAATCATTGGGAGTTAAATCTGGAGATCTGGGGGGGGACAGATTGTCCTCAGATATTAAGTGACTATTCTCGCGTTATGACTGGGACATCCTGTTGAAACTATCGGAATAATTTGATTTTCCAAAAGCTCCAAATATTTTGAAGCATATGGATTACTCTGGATGAAAAATGACCCTATCTTGTAATTCCCCATATTCCTGTCGAAACATTAAGTTTTTTAGGATACTGGGCACGCACAGGAATACTCAGGTGCTTATTCTTCCTAGACCAATATCTTACTACTCCTATTCAAGGGAAAACGATGACTCATCAGTGAATAAGATATTGCTCAGAAACCAACTACTCTTATTCCATTTTTTTGAAATGGTCTTCTGGAATAATTTCTTGAGAGGTTCGCACCTTATTTATAACATCTGTAACCATTTCTTTTCAAAATATTCCGAACAGTTCTAGCGCCCAAATCGATTTGTTCAGCAATATCTGTGCTAGAACAAGGTGTACTGATTTCAACAGCAGCACCTCATTCACTTCATTGGTCAAACGACTTTCACTGATGGTCTTCGGTGGTCATTGCTTGAATTATTTGGGAGATAGCCGAACGTGAAGGTATCGTCTATCTCCAAAGGCAGAAAATATTGATTTGAACTTTCCCTTTAACTGTAATCATTTTGATTTATGCGAATCTAATTCATTTTCAAACCGTCTTGCTATCACATCCTACCTTCGGACTAATGTGCATTTCAATTCGGGGCAGCAGAGATCACTCCCTCTTGCCGAGACTCGCCATTCCAACAATCCAGTTCCTATGTTTCCATAAAGATTTTTTTCATCTGTATACTTATTGATGAACGTCGTAATGGTAATGAGAGTTGCTGAGGAGTGCCGTTGTAATGAATTCTGTGAAATGAAAATGGACAATGTTGAAGTCATAATTGTGACCATTCCTGACTCCAAAAAAGGAATGTCACGGACATTCACAGTGACAAAAAGTAACCAACCTCAGGTTTGTCATTTTAAAATAATTCAAAAGTACATTGATATAAGATCTCATATGACGACTATAAAGCCTCGCTTCTTTATGCCATTTCAAAATGGAATCGGACCCATTTATTTATGCTCAATAAAACGCTGAGCTGCCGCAGGGAACAACCCAATCATTCGCTTATAACCCAACAGTCATCGTCAAATTTCAAAGTGCCCCGCTTTCCTATTCGTCTTCTCCAATTCTCCGTACGCTGTAACTTCCCTAGAAGATTAGCCCAATTGAACGGTTATTCAGTGTCAAATTAATTGGAGAAGTAGATCGTTTCAGCCTCTAATTACCTCAACTTTCCTCTTGTTACCGTACTGAAATCTGAAATTAAGTGTCATCAAGTTACTTCAGAACGGGGATGATAAAGCATAAATCATTAATGTCTACGCAAAAGCATCTAATCGTTAATTAGCACTGTTTTTATACGGAGCTGGGCGAAACGGCCTATAACTGACTCGCTTCATTTGAGAGATCTTCGAACCAAAAGTTGGAAGGAATATCTTGAGAAATGCGAGAGTAATAGATAATATTTGTTGTTTCAAAGTTGGAAAGTTAGATAATGGAATTAATCTCTTTTCCTTTCCTTCTGTACTTCTTAGAATGATACTCAACACAAAATGGCTATAATTAATTCTTGATGATCTTGTATGGATCTTCTCATGACTATTTCCCTCGACTTAATTTCCACTAATCAAAAACGCGCAATTTTATTGTGAATTACACATGGTTTCTAGATGAAAAATCTGTATGGCAGCAGCTGTCAGCAGTTGGTATTCATTTCGATGATTACTATTTCAAATTTATTTATGTTTCGAAAATGTTCTCGGTTCAATCTCCGTAAAGATAAGGATTTTTTGTTTCTCATCTGTTCTTTTTCCTAAAAAAATTAATTTTTTGTTTTCCTTTCATGATTTCGTTTTTCATTCTTCACAAGCATATATATTTGATTTTATCTTTTTTGTTTAATTTCAATTGTTATGTTTTTTTTGTGCCAAAATACTAGGTCTTCACTGAAATTCAAAATCAAATGATCGTGAAGAATCAACACTAATAGTGTTTACGTGTTCCAAATCGGTTGAGACTGCACTGTTTCTCAGTTATTATTGAAAGGAACACCTTGTATATTTTTGCATTTTATTTAGTATATATTGATGTATCACAACAAAACCTTCAATTTATTCTAGCTAAAAAATGTTTGTTTATCAATATTGGGCTTGAATACTTTCACGAATGTAACTTAAACCTATTTATTTATTATATTTTTAACATGAACCCTTAATATCACTCTTCAACATAAACTTAAAAATGATAAAAACGAAAGAAATTTTAATATAAATATTGAAGTTTTTAGATGTCTACTATTTAAAAAAACAAACTTTTTATCCGAAGCTAAAATTTATTGAAGGTTATGTTGTGATACATCAATGTATTCAGAAAAAAATGCAAAAATTTGCCGTTAAATCATACAAGGCGTTTCATTTGAAAAATACCAAGTTTGTGCAATTTTTGACTACGCCACTGACTTCTACGTGAAAATATCTGTTATAAGCAATTTTCATCTTATACTGGGCCTGGGAAATAATGACATCTTCAATAAATGCACATTTTCGTTTTCACCCTGTATTTCAGGAACAAAAGTAGTTGGAATATTTGTTTGTGTTTAACAAAAAGTTACACAGGGTCGAGAAAACCACATGCCTCTATCTTCAATAATAGCTGAGATACAGTGCAGTCTCAACCAATTTGGGATAGAGTGTACAGGATATCCCAAATTGCTTGATTTAGACTGTTTTAGGTACTTCTGGACTAGATAGGTAAAAACTTCGAAAGGTGTCCTGGGCTCGATTTTCTTGAAAACACCATCAGTGAAAACCGTTTCACGAAATCTTTTTTTTTTTTAATTTTGATTTATTATCGATTTAGAAAAATGTGCCATAAATTTTTTATTTACGAATATGTATATCTGAAAACGATTAAAACATTTTAGAAGCCCTTTCTCACCGGAAATAAGAAACTATATTCAATTTTTCTTCTCGTGGAAAAAAAACACTTTTTTAATTTGAATACGAACGCATTTCTTCTCATCTTATATCATAAAAGAAATTAAAATGTCTTATTCCTAGTGAAAAAGTGCTTGTTGCAAGTTTTTATCCTTTTCGAAAATGAAAAAGTTATGGCACATTTTCTAAATCGAATTTTTTTCAGAATTTTGTTATATTGAAAAAAAAATGAAGATATCGTGAAACGGTTTTCATTACTGCTATTTCCACGGAAATCGAGCCCAGGCCTCCTTTCAACGTTTTTACCTATCTAGTTTATAAGTACCAGAAGCAGTCAAAATCAAGCAATTTGGGATACCCTGTACATAGGTAAAATGACTTTTTTCTATGCAGTTTCCCATTTTTCTCTTCTTGGGCACTTCCCTGAACTACGAATATTTGAAAAATCAATTAAGACAATGGGTCTTACCGCTGAAATTGATCTTCCATTTAATCGTCCCCAGGTTTCTAGAATGTTTTCCTGTCCCACGTTCTTATTTTATTTTTTCATAAGAACCTTTTCCAGACAATATGAAACATAACGAAAAAGAAATCAGTGAAATTTGATTAACCGTTCACACGTGTTGTTGTTGCAATCAATATACACCCATACATGTATAAAACCAGACGAAGCAGATGTACCTGAATATAGTGGGAATTGTTCGTAAACAGATTAAATAGGGCAAATACATGTGGGAATTCAATTTCTCGAAGAATAAATTGATTTTCTACTTGTACATTTATTTGGATAAGAACAAGAATGAATGTATAGAATTGGCGCCAGTAAGGCGGGATTCAACCGAAAGATGATATAGCTTCTGCTTCTCTGCAACCAAGTCATACAACGAAACCGATTTTTAATCCGAAGCGAAAATGTAAAGTCTGATGAACTCCTCATAAATTCGCCTTTTTGTCAAGTGGTTCTTATTAATTGGAATTCCGAAGTCGACACCGTGTGTGAAAAAATTTTGTTTGTTTATATCAAATATATAAATACGCCTTCTTGGAAACCCTGTAGAATAACGAATAACACGTAGATGAAACGCAGGAGTATCGAACAAATTATTCCTCATTCAATACCCCTATGCTACGCCCATGGGTGGTCTGTTAGATCAGGTTATGTTACCAGAGATTTTATAAATTTTTAACTCTGAATCTGAGTAATAAAAACGAACTTACCATTTTTTTCATTCAGAGTACCGCAAGAAACACAGCTAACCATTTTTTAAAATCGAATTAACTGCTTTCTTCGAAAGACAAAAACAAATAATGGGTCACAAAAGATCTACCAAAATGGTAGCAATACAATCGACAACTATACCTCTATTCTTAACTTCCTTATTCGAATATACTGCTTCACAAGAGGGATATCGTATTCAATCTTTTGAAAAGTATGTAATCTCTGAGAAAATCGCTGTAAAATCATTTTAAACTCAATAACAACTTGAATCGATCTGATAAAAATGAATATGTGACATTTCGTCAATCTGGTCGCCTTTTATCTGAAGTTTGGTTCTTTGCATATGCTTCATGAATGATCTTATTTTGAAATGTAGTCAGTTTATTCACGGCTTCGATTTGAAACGAGTTTTCTGAAAATGCCAAGACGTAAGTTAACAAACGCTGAGGCTGATAGGACTATCGGAATGCTACGGGGTGGTCTAAACTCAGGTTGTTGTGTGATACCTCGACTTTGGAATAAGTTCAGGGAGACCAGTTCCGTGTTGTAAAGGCTTGGTGGGCGACGAAAAACAACACCTGATCAAGATCGTTTCATCACCGCTTCGGCGAGAAAAAGTCTACATCTACGTGTAGAATGCTACGGAATACTCTTCAAAATGCAGATGGGGTCCAAGTTTCCATCGAAACCATCAGATGACGTTTGAAAGAGGTGAATCTAGATTCTAGAAGTCCATTAAAAGGAGTTCCATTAACACGTCACCATAAACGTCAAAGACTGGAATGGGCAAGGCAACTTATCAATTGGAACGATCAATGGCGTAGTGTCCTTTTCACTGATGAATCCAGATATGGACCATTTTCAGTTTTTCGAAGAATAATGGTGTAGACAATCCCACGCATACCTCGTAATCGTCGCTATGTCCAAGAAGTCCATCCATTGCGAGGGGGTAGTGTTATGGAACAGGTCGGGATATGTTTCAACGGGCGCACAGATCTACACATTTGTCCTGGGAATATGACCGCCTCACACTTTAGGGAGCATTTAATTGACAATGTTCTGCCAAATTTTCACGCTGCTATTGGTGTAACTTTTTAATTTCTAGACGATAACCGCACCTTGCAGCCATAGTATTCCACAGTTGCCAATACCTCCGCACCCACCAAATTTGAATTGCATGGAACATGCATGGGATATGCTCCAAAGAATATTAGATAATCATCAACCTACCCCAGAATCCTTAAATGATCTGAGGGAGCTTCTGTCCCGTTTATGAAACCAAATTCCTCAAGAAATGTTCAAAAATCTCGTGTGTAGTATGCAAAGAAGATGTCAAGCTGTTATTGATGCCCGTTTAGGCCATACATTGTATTTATAGTCTTAAAATGCTTGAATTCTCTGTGAATTAAATTTCGTTATTTACTATTTTCTTAACTATACCCTGAATAAGTTGCAGACCTACAGGCTAAAATTTATTTTATTTCCTGCAACTTGAAATCATATTTATATGAATTTTCATAACAAAATCTCATTTAAGCTAAATTTTTTTTGCAATTTCAGTCAATATCCCGAACTCATGTGGAGCAGTTTATTACAACTAATGGCAACTATCCCTAGAGTTGTTATATTTATGCCATTCGGTGACAGAACACTGAAAAGTTTATGCAGAACTTTGCATTTCACGAAATCCTAATGGCAACGATAAAACGAGGTGGGGTTGGCATAGTGAGTTTCTAAATAAAACTCCAGCATCTCCGAGCGGAATGTATCCGACCGAACAAAGAATCGAAATCCTACCTCCGCCAGAAAATTTCCGTTCACTCTACTCGCATTTCACCTCACAAATCAGATGAAATCTTCTGGAAGATTCGTGTAAGTAGAAGAAATAGTATTCGACCCGTCAACAAAAACGTGATAACCTGTTGTAAGACATATCAATTTCCCCTTCGCTGCTCGCTTTTTACGGTTTCTCCAACTCCACGAGAGCGGCATTCCTGAAAGGTTGCAGTTTTCCGACTCGATTGAAAGGAGGTCCTTCCCCCTTCTCGTCGTTGAGGATAGCAGTGGCTGCCCGTGAGTTATTCGAGGGGGTGGACACCAAAGAAAACGTTCCACTATTTTTTAACTTATAATTTGTATCCTACAGAGTCTTCCGGGCTAATTGTTCGAATCTCTTTAACAGAGTTGCTTTCAGCGAAATAACTTTTCTATTTTAATTTCGCAGATATATATTTTTTTGAATGATGAATAACTCGATTTCACGAAGAATTTTATTTCCCAAAATGACCTAATATTCAGTAAATGGAATTCACCTTTTCTCTGTGTTTTTGATCTTATTACTGTTTTATCAGGTTACTGAATTTTTGTGAGTTCCTGTTTCTTATGTTAGTGTACAGCCAATTATATATATATATATTTTTTTTTATATGTTCTGAAGGAATTTCTACATCTATATGTATCGTTTATTGTAGAGCCCTGATGAAGATTCAAAATAAATCGAAACGTCGGCATTCTGTCTAATTGAGTCTCTGTAATCAAGACCTAAAGGACCCTCTCATTACTGAGCCAAATTATCACAAAGGTCTTTAAATTATCCAAATCATCCAAATTCACCTTTCATTTAAGAGATTTGTTCTGTTATGGTATTGATGGTCATATTAAGGAAAATAAAACATGGAAGTGGAATTTTGTGAGATTCACTCACACATCAATGAAAAGCTGGAATCTGCGAATCACTTCTCTCGATATAGTTTCATTTGTCATCAGAAAATAATATTGATAAGAGCCCATCTTAAAAACTAGAAGGAGACGTATCATCATCCGCCATATTTAAAAAAAATTAACGTCTGAATTTTTTTTTTTGGTAATAGTATCTGAATTTTTTTCATCATCATCATCGATGAAATAAAGAGTGAGTATGGCAAATTTTCCGATAGAAGTTCAGACGAATATTAGTTCAGAAGCAATATTATTTATTTCAAATTCAATATGAGTTATTACACACTAAAACAAAGACCTCACTCGAACAAACGAAAACATAAACTGCTTCACATGAGTTAGGGATATTGACTTAAATTGCAAAAAATATAGTTGAAATGGGATTTTGTGATGAAAATTCATATTAATAGGATTTCAAGTTGCAGGAAATAAAATTAATTTTAGGTCTGCAGCGTCTACAGGGTGGTTGACAAAATCGAGTAAAATGACGAAATTTTATTCCCAGAGAATTCATTGGCATTTTAAGACTATCAATACAATGTATATGGCTTCCACGGGCATCAATAACAGCTTGAAATCTTCTTTGTTTGCATACTACACACGAGGTTGTTGAACATTTCTTGAAGAATTTGGTTCCATAAACGGGGCAGAAGCTCTATCAGATCATTTAAGGATTTTGGTGTAGGTTGATGATTATCTGATCTCTTTTGGAGCATATCCCATGCATGCTCAATGCAATTCAAATCTGGTGAGTGCCAAGGTATTGGTAAATGTGGAATACCAAGCTTTTCGCGAGCATTCTCAACTATGGCTGCACGGTGCGGTCTAGCGTCATCGTCTAGTAAGTGAAAAGTTCCACCAATAGCAGCGTGAAATTTTGGCAAAACATTGTCAATGACATGCTCCCTATAGTGTTTAGCGGTCATATTCTCAGGACAAATGTGTAGATCTGTGTCCCTTTGAAACATATTCCGGCCCATACCAAAACACTACCCTTGGAATGAATGGACTTCTTGGACATAGCGACGATTGTCGGGGTATGCGTGGGATTGTCCATATCCCTATTCTTCGAGAATCTGAAAA
Source organism: Hippodamia convergens (assembly GCA_038502775.1). NCBI lineage: Eukaryota > Metazoa > Arthropoda > Insecta > Coleoptera > Coccinellidae > Hippodamia > Hippodamia convergens. The sequence goes on from CM076610.1 coordinate 49,216,844, forward strand.
TCGTCTATATCTGGATTCATCAATGAAAAGGACACTACGCCATTGATCGTTCCAATTGATATGTTGCCTTGCCCATTCCAGTCTTCGACGCTTATGGTCACGTGTTAATGGAACTTCTCCCAATGGACGTCTAGAACCCAGATTCAACTTTCCCAAAAATCGTCTGATGGTTTCGATGGGAACTCGGACCCCATCTGCATTTTGAAGAGGATTTCCGTAGCATTCTACACGTAGATGTAGGCTTTCTTCTCGCCGAAACGGTGATGAAACAATCCTGAGCAGGTGTTGTTTTCGTCGGCCAGCAAGTCTTGGCTTTTTCAACCCAGTCTTACCCGAAAAAAATGGCTATAAAACAGTTCATCTGATTTCAGCAATCGTCTGTATTTCCAAGTCAAAGAGTCACTCTGAATAATCGAAAAATGCACGAAATTTAATGTTAACTTCAGAAGTTTCTGTCTGTGTTTGTTCAGGCACATACCCTTGTGCCCTCCAGCACCAGACGCCAATGGAAAAAAGGGGAAATATTATCCTAGAATTTCTGGGATTCGAGGGCGCGTTCCGGGTTCTCCCCCATTTGAATGAGCAATATGGCTCTTGAATTTATCTCTGGGCTGTGAAGGTTTCGGAGTGTTGACCTTCAAGTATACCCCGAAAAGTGGAGGCATCCTTAGGAAGAGCATATCGCAGTTTCGTGGAGTTTGGAGGGGAGCACTAATTGAAGTTGTGTCTGCCGCAGATGAATTCTGCTTTCTTATTCCTGCGAAACTGTTAGTAGAAGGGAGTGCACGATTCTGAATGGAGATTTACTAGAGCGTGGTAAATACATTTCGGGTGAGATGATAAACAGAAAAAATGTTATATATGATGTCAACCCTTTCATTGGCAAGAGAAGTGTAAAGAAGTTCCTGAAATTCCAGAAAACCATTAATATAATAATATACTCCCCGTCAATAAATTCCGGACAGGCAAAATTTTTGTCAAATCAACACCATGCATCTTTTTTCGTGGTTCTCTGATTTTGTTGAAATTTTCACCAGGGATTGGATTAAGTCTTGTTATATTAACCTGGAAATTACTTTGTTAAAATACCTGTGGTTCATCCGTTATACAGGGTGAAACAAAACCTTGTTTTATACCCTCCATTTGTAAACACTCTGTGGTGAATTTAAATTTTTATAACAATTTAAAACATTACAATACCTTATCGACTAGTAAACATGAACAAACATCTGAAAATTAATAGCGTGTATTTCCAGCTCGCTTTCTCATCACTTCTATAATACGACGTGGCATACTTTCAATGCATTTACGAATTGCTTCTGGGGGAATATTTCCCTAACAATTTCTGTTAATGCAGAATAATGCTAGGCCTCACGTTGCAGGGGTTGTAACAGAATACTTCGAAGAGGTGAATATTCAACGAATCGTGTTCCCAGCCAGAAGGCCGGATTTAAATCCAATTGAACATGTATGGGATATTCTAGGTAGACATGTTCGAAATCGGCAGCCCAACACCTTGCCCGATTTACGAACAGAGCCCTTCTTGAAGAACGGGAAAATAAAAATATTCCCCCTGAAGCAATTCGGAAATGCATTGAAAGTATGCCACTTCGTATGGTAGAAGTGATGAGAAAGCGAGGTGGAAGTACACGCTATTAATTTTCAGATGTTTGTTTATGTTTACTAGTCGATAAGGTATTGTAATGTTTTAAATTGTTATATAGATTGAAAAAATGCAACACTTTCTTTGAGAATGTGTATCTTTTTTTTAAGCAGATACTGACGTAAATCAAAAAACATTTTGTTAAGAAAGGGTCACACTTCAAATTAAAACTGAATAATATCATATTTTTCTCCCCAAATTCTCCACAGGGTGTTTAGAAATGAGGGGTATAAAACGAGGTTTTGTTTCACCCTGTATAACGGATAAACTACAGGTATTTTCGCAAAGTAAATTTCAGGTAAATATAACAAGACCCAATACTATATCTGGTAAAAATTTCAACAAAATCAGAGAACCACGAAAAAAGATAGAGGGTATTGAATTTGACAAAAATTTTGCCTGTCCGGAATTTATTGACGAGGAGTGTATAAAAGGCGTGGTATTCTTAGAACAATTCGCAGAAAAAACTTTTATAGGTAAACTTTGAGTCGCATATGTTTCGTTCCTGAGATAAAGAATAAAATACACATAAAACGTGAATCAGACGGTGTAGAATCGGATCACAATCTTAAAATGTAAATTGGACCTAAAGTGTGGAGTTTGATACTATGATAATAGGGGAACAGGGCACTTTCAATATAGATCCTTAACGATGGACCAAAAATATGCATGAATAAAATTGATATCCCGCCTCATGAATATTCAAGGGGTATTGGAACTTTTTACCTCACTAAATTCCTCGTTATTATGAAGGAGAAAACCTAAAAAGAATAATCTATCGTTTGAATCTTTTACGTAAGAATCGATGATTTTTTGCGCTTTGCCCACTCTATGAAAATTCCATAAGAAAAGTATTCTTTCAATCTATTCAGGCAGCAAAGTTCAAAGAGTCATAATGAATCATTTTTTTTCCTTTCAAGTGGAGGATAACGGATAATGATTACATGCATACAAATAAGAACCAAACCCATTATCATGAACAAACGGATGGAACAACTGAATAACTGCAATAACTGAAGCGTTCTTGAAACTCAACTCAGATAAACTGGTTGTGTAATCTGAAGAAATCCAGATGAGCTCTTTCCAAAGCATCCCTGGTGGAAAACATCAAAAGAATGAGATAACATGAGAATATTTAAATTTCCTTCCTCACTGAAGGAGCTTTAAGGGAATTTTTCAGAAGAGAAAATTATTTCGTTCCAATCTAATCAGCATCACTGGGAATTTACATGGAAGTTGATTCTTCTCAAGGAGAATCTGGAAGTTATTCTTTTTTCGACAATGAAGTAAAATAGGTTTTTGATGTAGTATTTGATTCAAATCAAGGGATAACGACTCTTTCTTCGAAGGTATATAAGTCCCCACCATTCTGCAAACAACAGTCATGTTGAGAAGGTATAGTAAATAGAACTTAAAGCAAAAATGTATTCAAAATATTGCACTACTACCCAAAAATGACAATAGTCGTTGAAAATCTCATTTATATCTTTATCTATTAGTTGTTTATCTTCAATGGCATTTCTTCATTGTTAGATTCGAATAACCTTCCCGATTCTAGTAGCTCTGTTCTGAATCTCCATCCACAATTTCATGTGAATCATTAACTTTCTCATAGGTTTTTTCATTTTTCAGAACCATGATAGTTTGAGCATGAATATAGCATCTGAAATCCAATACCTTCTGACTTGAATACCATTGAATGATATTCGATGTCTTTATTGTAATAATGATCTTTATTGTAATAAAGGAGTACTACTATGAGGACTTACCCTGTCCAGGTCCACTGCGTAGCCAATATTTCAATATAAATTCTGAACTTCTAAACAGAAAGTGCATTCCACTGAATATCAAGGATTTGAACATAATATTCAATATATTCGCAATGCATTAAATAAAACTTATTCTAAAAGATTTGAAATTGGGTTTGGGTTAGGGAAACGTATAGCGAATATATAGTAGGTATAGATTTGGCGACGGAAACTACAGAAAAAGTCAATACTCTTATCCAGAATATCTGCAGATTAATAACAAGCTTTGGTGTGAGGGCTCAAACAAATACAGAAATAACTAAATAAAAGCCATTCATTCTGAAATCGAATCAAAAGTTAGGTGAACAGATAAAGTCAATAAAACTTCAAGGGAAAAAGTATTCGAAATAATGCACTACTCACTTATGGCCGAGTTTTCTGTAAACACCAGAAAATAATCAGAAAATACAGTAAAGTGATCAGAATCAGAAATTTATGAAATAGAAGGTTCAACTGAAATTATTTTCATGAAAATAATAAAAGTACTGAATTCAAAACGCAACACACGAGTTGATCGACATAATTCTTCAGCATATTCAGAATATTATCAATAGGATAATCCCCTCTCGTTACGCCTATGTTCATTTCAATTGATGTGTATCATCTATTTTCTCATTCTTTTATATTTGAGTAGGCATGAAAAAATGTTATTTTCAGTCTTGCGAACGACTTTATCAAATGAAATTGATATCATGTTTCATTTCATTTGATCATCAACTTGTCATATTGTTTTAATTTTTTTTAATGTTGGACTTTCTCTTCTTATAGTTATCAATATCGCTGTTTCTCCATGAGTTTCTAGCTTTCCAGTTTCACTCCTGAAGATGAACTGAATCAGCTCGAAACATGTTGAGAACTAATTAAATTTCAACGGTAGTAAAGTGTTTTCGACCAGTTGAGTTGCTTCTTCAGAACTGATTACATGACGAATGTTAGATTAAAATTTTTTTTTATGAAAAAACTCCTCACTTTTGGTAGTAATTGTGCTCGAACGATTTCGAAGCCTCGAAAACCCATGAGGAACCGCTTTTCCCAGCTGAAGACGAAAAAACCTTTCCCAAAAACTTGTTATTACATACATAGACCTTCACATCGGTGTTAGTATATAACGAACGAAATACAATTATATTCATGAGGGTCAAAGTTGGCCGAGAAACAATTTTCCCATATATACTCTGCGGAATTTATTCATTCCCGAAGAATTAAACCGGACCTCCATAAACTCCATTGTGTAGTCAAAACCCAGTTTGCCCAAGAAGTTAAGTTCGAAATTCGGCGAACTTTAATTTCGTAACTGGTGTTACGAAAACTACGAGTAACTCTCGTAGGCACGGAGTACTTGTTGATTCTCAAACCGGAACTCATTGAATAATTAATGATACCACAATCTGGCTTCCGCATGGGGGTGAAATTAAATACCTCAGTCGAAAAGTGGCGGAACATCTCCAATCATACCCCGTGGTCGGCCACACGCTGTTCTGCTGCCCTTTCTTCGATCACGTGGCGCCCAATTGGTTTGTGCTGATATCAGTAAATGAATCTTATAATACACTGCGCAAAAAAATTAACGCACATTCTGAAAATCTCAGTTTTAATGAAAGTTAACTCTACATTGAATTTATAACTTATTTTTTATGTTCTCTCGGGATGGTTTTGAACGAAACAAGACACATTAAATGGAAGAAAAATTCAGGATTTCACCGAATCTTATGTGAAAGAAGAGAAATGAACAATTTTCGAAATACTGAAATGCTGATAAGTGATTTAATACTTGGTATTTCCACCCCTTGCGTTAATTACAGCTCGGTAACGACATTCATACTCAAAATGATTGATCTTAAAATGTTCTGATCTAATCCTTCCCAGATTTCTCCGAGTTGGATTCCTACGTCATTAAGAGTAGCTGGATAATTTTCTGAACTTCTCAGCCTTCTATTGAGGTTGTCCCAAACCTGCTCAATCGGATTGAGATCTGGACTACTTGCTGGCCATTCCATTCGAGAGACTTCAACCTCTTCAAGGTACTCCTGAACGATGCGCGCACTATAGGGTCTGGCATTATCGTCCATAAAAATGAAATTTTCACCAATGTATGGGGCAAATGGCACTACGTGCTCTTCAAGAATGTTCTTTATATACTTAACAGCATTCATAGCTCCATTATCAACGACCACTAGGTCTGTGCGAGCAGTCAAAGATATTCCACCCCATACCATAATCGATCCTCCCCGAAACCAGTAGTATTCAGGAAATTGCACTGAGCATATCTTTCATGTGGACGTCTGTATACAAGCGAACGTCGATCACAATGGTAGAGGCAGAATCTAGACTCATCTGTGAAGAGAACTCATTCCCAATCGGCCTCTTCCCAATGAATATGCTCTCTCGCAAAATCCAAACGCGCCCTTCGATGGGCTGGGGTAAGAGCTAGGCCTCTTGCCGCGACACGAGGCCTTGAATCATATTCTCTGAGGCGATTTCTTATCGTCTGAGTGCTAATTTGCACCCCATGAGTTTGCTCAAGCTGATTTTAAGGAGGCGAGCGATTGCAAACCGTTGTCTCAACGCAGAAACTCTCAGATAACGTTCCAGAATGGCAGTTGTTACCCGTGGTCTACCCTGTCCTGGTCTTCGGACATTCATATCTGTCTCCTGAATCGATGCAACATTCTGGACACACTTGTATGGGAAACTCCAAACATTTCTGCAATTCTTGTGTATGTCCACCCTTCTTCTCGCAAAACGACCGCTTGGGAACATTCCACTCGGGTCAAATTGCGTGTTTCGCGTTGCAAAGCGATCGAGTGTGGAAAATCATTCAAAATCTGATAATATCTTCTTCTTTTATTCCTGCTGGGAAAAAACATCTGTATTGAAGAAAAAGTTGAAAGTGGATAACATATGCATGCATATTTCTTATAAAAATAATTATCATTGAGAACACCCTCAGTTGTAGAATAATTTGAGATAATGTGCGTTAATTTTTTTTTGCGCAGTGTAGTTTCTACATAACATAAAATTTTTTCAGATTACGAAATACAAACGAGGTTTCATTCTATCATGTATCTTTTCCTTTTTTTTATTTACTTATAGTTGGTTGGCCTGGAGGCATATTCATATTTAGCATACGGTATCGCAATAGTTCGGGATCCAGATGAATACTAGCATGTGTTAATTTCGAATGTTATTTGCAGTATGGAGTAGAAGAATTGAAGGATATCTCATCATGAATATATACATCGTGAGTGAAAAGTAACGCATAAAATTCATCATCGGTATTTACCATTTTGTAGAAAAAGGCTCGAGCAGATCAATGATCATTTTGAATTAAGCAACTTCCATGAATGATTATCATTTTCTGCAGGAAATTGATTAATAATGTGTCCAAACTGACGATGAAAGAGCAAGAAGTCCTGGAAAAGGGGCCTTGAATCGAAAATATATATTATATATTCTTTTGATTCAGAGAGAGATAAAATACTACAATACATAAATATTGAAAACAAAAAGGTACCTAGCTGAGGTTGGTGCAACACAGGAAAACCATGCAGGTCTGTAGTATGATTAAATGAGGATAGGGAAAAGAATCAGCTCAAAAAAACCCTTGCCTAAAAATATTAAATATCAGAGAAATCTTGAAAGACATCAGCGTGTTCTAAGAGAACAACAATCGAAAATGACAAGATGTGTTGAAAAAATATTTCAAACGATCAAAATTGAAACCTCTAGAAGTAGAATTGAAGCATTGATGCCATAACTACATTGCGATATTATCTATTCGACATTTTCATACAAGCCTCTACCAAACATTGAGCTAATGCAATGAGACATTCGAATTGATATGAATAAAATGAAAATTACCCTTTTCATGGGACATGATCAAAATCAATCAAAAACGTACTAGTGAAGACCAAAGTTTGCAGATTCTTTCATAGCAACAAAGTGCCACCATTGTAGTGACAGACCGGTTTCGTCATTGTTGTGACTCATCAGTGCGCTTGATTAAGTGTAAACCTTCAGAGTGGCTGGGGCTGAGTGCAACGATGGCACTTTCTTGTTTCGGAAGAATCTGCAAAATTCAGTCTCCACTAGTCCGTTCTTGATTAATTCATATGAATATAAATTTTCAGGAATAATATATTGCGTTGTGTTAACTTCGAGTTGCTCGTTAATAGAAAAAGTGTCTATAACATAGATTTAAATTCTCATTGTCAGATTTAAAGTATGTTTGAAACTTGAAACTGATGAACCTGAGGATGCACATACAGTCTAGCGATGATATAATTTCTCAAACCGCTTCATTACGATGAATCATAAAATAGTCTGGAATATTCTTTCCCAACAAAAGTTCTATGTGATAAAAAAATGGACTACGCCACTATCGATGATGGAAGTGTTGAAAATTCTTCTTGTATTAGATATTTGAGATGTTATTCCAAAGGAGTTGTTTTATTTTGGTAGGTATACAGTTTATTCAATATATTACACAACCTTTGTTATTCATTTTGGAGTAAAGGTATGCTAATTTATACGAGTGGTTTTCTTTGCTATACGTAATTCCACAAGAACTAGTATAAAACATAATTATGAATATATGATTTTGAAATGATTTTTTTTAATAACTACCCAGTATTATGAGAATGTTAGAGTTTCTGTACAATTATGATGTTGATTAAATTCCCCTTATTTACGTTTCAATTAGATTCACTCTAATCCTAATGAATAACAAGAAGGGGCGGAATTATATTATTCGCCCAGGGGCGCATCTTTAGCTAGGCGCGGACCTGCGACCGCCCACAGCCAGCTGGATTTAAAGGGACAGTCCTTTCTAATCTGAATACGTTTGCATCGATGTGAAACAAAAATTCATTCTTAATTATATTAGCATAACAAACAAGTTCATTACTGAATGAACGGCATGGTTGCATTCAACTTTAATAAGCTTTCGAACGAGTCCGTACATAAAGGGTGCCAATTTGAAAACTTGCCAGGCCAATAATGTCACAAAATTGATGTTTTGAGGGAAAATACCGGAATAGGCCAATTTTAATTCGGTGGGAACACATTTTGCGCATAATTGTAAGCCAAAATTTCCTCAACAATAGGTGTAGGGGTTGTCACCCTGAATTATTCTTAAGGAATAGATGGTAGGCTATAGCACAATTCAAAGACAGTTTGTCCCTCTACAGTTTGCAAATTTTTAGGTATTTGTGAACACAACGCGATCGAAGTATGGGTCGATTTGTGTCTGTATAATCATCATTTGTGGGAGTTGTTAATTTTCTGCTTCAATATGAAAAAATTTGTGGCTGAGGCTCATCGAATGCTTTCAAATACCTATGGTGGAGTCGCTTTTAGTGAGAGAACGTGCCGAGAGTGGTTAAAACGCTTCAAGAACGGCGGTTTTAACGTCGAAGACCAGCATGTCGATGGGAGAGATAGGGTTTTCGAAGATGCAGAATTGGAGGCATTACTTGATCAAGACAATCACAGGCAATCGTTATCGAACACAATTAGTGCGTTTGAGCCAAGCCAAGGGCGGATTTACGGTGGGGGGGGGTTATAGGGGTAATTATTCCCTCATGAGTACAGAAAACCAGAATAAAGGTAACTACGCAACGTGATGCACATAAAAAATTTCATACAATGATTTTGAATTCGTAATTTCTCAAATATTGTCAATTTATACTTTGAGCAACAATTAAAGGAACAAAAAAATATTCAAAATTTTTTGGAGATTTCCAGCAGGCTATGTCTCAGTGAAAAATAAAAAAACCAACTTTTGAAGCTTGAAGACTTTCGTTTCTGAATTTATTGGTTCACACTTTTTCGGAGTACTGGTAGTAATGCAATCATCGGATAAAGCAAGAATAACAAATTTTCGAATTTTTTTTTTCCTCTACACGCATGGAAAATTTTTCTCGAGCTTGACAGATGCAAATGTCACATAACCTATTTATTCACCGCTAATTTGCTTTTCATGACTTTCACATATAACCTCGCATATAACTATTTGTCTTTGAGATATCCTGATTTGAATGCAGAATGTTCGTTTTTCACTTAACTGCCGATATCTCCGGAACTACTGATAGCCTAGGAAGCCGAAAGATGATTTCTTTTTCTACAGCAAATTTCTTACATATATCTGTTTTGTTCAATTTGAAACAAATTTTTTTTCACCTGTCACATAAACGTGAAAAAAGCAAAAAAATGCCATTCAACCATTTTTAGTTTAATGGACGGACTGTATCTTCGTCAATAACGGTGGGAAAAGCTTAGGTTATGAAAAAAATTTACAGCCTGATGTTCTCCGAAGTCCCTCTGAATCGGTAGTTCGATCGGTTCTGCAGTTTTTCTTGAACTGATGATAGAAATTTTGAAAAAATTAAGGGAACAAGGTTTTTGTTGCTTAAACTTGACCTGATTTTCTTAATCAATCAAAAAATACATTATATCTTCTTTTCAGTAACATTTTTTTTAATAAATCATGAAAAAAAAAATTTTTTAATTTTCAAAAATTTCAGATATTTGGAACAAAATTAACATTCGGAGAATTTCGTTAAATTTTGTTCTGAAGGTAAAATAAGAATGAAAAAAAATTCAATTTAAAAAAACCACAGACTATTTCTGACTCACCTCCACTGGAGCTGTGGACACTGGATATATTTAACCTTCATTTTCCTTAGTTGATGCCCCTAACTTGCCCACGGTACTCGTTAAGCGAACTTGAGCGACAGATTTTTTTTTCTGACACCACGTTTCAAAAAACAGTTTTTTTGAAAATCTTAAGCCTCCTTTGGTAAAAAAAACCGATTAGATCAAGTTTAAGGAAAAAACCTTGTTCTCTTAATTTTTCCACTGTTCAATCAATCGGTCCAAGAAAACCGCTGAACCGATCGATCTACCGATTTGGGGGGGACTTTGGGGAACATCAGGATGCCCAATTTTTTTATAACCTAAGCTTTCCCCCCAAAATTGAAGATGATACAGTCCATTAACCAAAAAATGGCAAAATGACATTTTTGTGCTCTTTTTCCACGTTTATGTGAACAAAACAGATTTTTGTAGAAAATTTTCTGTAGAAAAAATAATCGCCTTTCGGCTCGCTAGGCGACCAGTATTTCCGGAGATATTTGCAGTTGAGTGAAAAAGGATTCTTTTGCATTCAAAACTGACTATCTCGAAAGTCGTAAAAAGCAAATAAGAGCTGAATGAACAGGTTATGCGACATTTGCATCGGTCTAGCTAGGAAAAATTCTCCGCGAGCGTAGAGCAAAAACATAAAAATTCGAAAAATTTGGCCACTCTGAAGTTTGTTAACCATTAATTTCAGAAACTAGAGTCTACAAGCTTCAGAAGTTGGTTTTTTATTTTCCATTCGTCCATTTTTCACTGATATACAGCCTGTTGAAAAAAAAAAATTTGAAAATTTTTCTGTTCCTTTAATTGTTTTGCAAAGTGTATTAGCAATGAAAACTTCCTAAATATGTGGTAAGCAAATACCTTTCAAGCTCAAAAAACCGGAAATCTCTAGTTATTCGTTCTCAATGGTTATTACACCTCCCCCCACGCTATATGCTATATCCGCCCTTGAGCCAAGCATTGGAAAACAAACGGCCGCAATACAACGAGAGTCATGATAAAATGATTTTACAGCATGACGATGCTCGACCTCATGTTGCAAAAGTGGTCAAGATATGTTTGGAATTTTGAAATGGGAAGTCCCACCCCATCTGCCTTATTCTCCAGACGTTGCTCCCTCGGACTATCACTTTTTGCGATTAATGGCACACGGCCTGGCTGACCAGCACTTCCGGTCTTATGAGGAAGTAAAAAATTGGATTGATTCGTTGATGTAACGGTATGATTTAACGATTTCAAATTTCGGCAGTTTCCGGATCGTCTTGGATCGGGAATCGGCCGAAGAGCTCGATTCCTGCCGATGCCCGCGTCGCGGGGGCAAGTCATGCGAGTACCCTGATGAACGATTGACGAAACCATTTTTTGATATCACGTTATTTTAGCACTGCATCTGAATATGTTGTGGTTTTGTTCTCTCATTCTCGAGTGAACTAATTTATCTGTGGCGATTAATGAATATCGGTGAGTACAAAGTTGATCACACAACCATATATTCATCTTTCATGTGAAGAGAAGCACGCTTGGGTCCGCCATTTTGAGGATCGTGTGACTTTCCATCTGATTTCCTCAATCATCTGATGAATCAACTTTCTTTCTAGATCAGTTTATCTATGTTATAATTGATTGATTGAATTTGAACATTTCGCAATCCCTTGACCCTCTGATTTTCAATTTCTCGATTTTTCTGTGCCAATGTTTCAGTGAACACGTGGACATTTTTCCTTTCATGAATTTTCTTTATGTGAACTAAGATTATCAGAGATCAAAAAACTGATGCAAGTGTTTTTTAATAGCTTTTTTTGGAGGGAGCTAAGCCTCCGGCACCTTTTTGGAGGGGGCTAAGCCTCCGGTACCTTTTTGGAGGAAGCTAAACCTCCGGCACCTTTTTGCAGGGAACTAAGCCTTCATTACCTTTTGGAGGAAGTTAAAGTTTCAACTACTTTTCGAAAGGAGCCAAGCCTTCAATACCTTTTGGAAGTGTTCAAACCTGCAGCACCTTTCCTTGAAGGGAATTAGACCTTCAACGCCTCTCTTTGGAGGCAATTGAACTTTCACCTCATGCAACACTATTCTTTCTGGAAGATATACAACGTCCTCTGGAGATTTAAGAAATTCAGCTTTGGAAGAGCTATGAGAAGTCGAAGATTCATCATTCTAGTTGGAAAAGAACTAGAAGTCTACTGCACCTTAAATCTGGAAGAAGTCGAGGGATAATCACTTCCCTTACCTGACATTATTCTAATAAGATAAGTTAACTAAGAAGAACGCTCATGAATGATGTTCCTAACGAATTGTTCATAATTGTAGATATTCTTGTTCTCATGTTTTTATGTTTCAATTAGTAATAGTAGATATTGCAAATAGCTATTGTCATCAGAGAGGAATAAATCTCGACTGTTCAAGTTTTGATAATCATCAGCCAGAGTAGAAGCATATCATCTCCTTTTCCCTCATATAAATGTAAGGTGGTTTTATGTTCTGACTAGCTGGGGCATTTAGTGTTAAATCATTACCTTACACAATTTACCTTTAACCATACACAATTGGTACCCCCAAAGTGGGGCTATAAATTAACGTAAAATATCTCTTTTGACCTTACAATCGATTCAAAAGATAACCAGTTTTTTTAACGCGGTATTCGTATACTGTCAGAAAGATGGTAGAAAGTAGTGGACAGCGATAGACAATACTTTGAATCATAAATATATAAACCAGTTTTTTACAATAAAGCCTAGAGTTTCGCGAAGAAACAGCGAAGGCAAAGTTGTACACCTATTACATCCGGTCGTGAAAGCCTTAAACTATTTATAAAATTCACCTGGCACGTTTTCAAATTGACATATTCCATAGGAATATTCTCCTGGAAAAACGTATAAACAAGGCTTTGGTCCCATCGGAGATAAACGAATAAACGATGACGTTCTCGGCAACAGAACACCCTGTCATCTCGAACTAGCAGCTTGAAAAATGAGATGAACTCACCTTGGAATTCCTTCCTAGCGGCGGACACAGGACGTGACAATATTCGCTACGTGACCCAGCACAGTGGCGAAAGGAGCAGTCCGAACAGGAGCTGAAGAATAACAAACACGTATTCAACTTTGTTCCTCGGCCGCGGCAGGTCTCCGATAGTGGTCAACGCCAGCGTGCACCAATAATAACTCTGCAGATACGCTTTCACATAATCGGTACTGTCCGCGTCACTGTACACCCAATTTTTAGAACCGAAGCCGTCATTTTTTATAATGAGGTGGAACAGGCAACCGTTCCAATGGAATATAACTAGGAGGTAGTGGATCAGACTGGATGAGCGGAACAGGTTGGGGTAGTTGGTGTGACGTTCTGTCCGGTCCATGAAAGCCCAAAACCGATAGATTTTCACCAGTCGGAACATGCGCAGCACCGAGTTGACCCCACGGAGAGGTACAGGAAGTCCAGGGGTAGGAGACATAGGCAGTCGATGTAAAAGGTGGTTGAGTTCACGTAGTGGTTGCGCAGCTTCACTGCGTCTGTTTGGAGCACGCCATCTTCTAAGTAGCCGTCGGAAGTGGAATAGGATGTCCATGAGATAGAGGAAATCAGCTATGTAGTCCAGGCAGAACCATACCAGGATAGTATGCCCTGAAACAACATTTCTTCAGTGACAATAATCGACTTATCTCTATAGAAACTTTAACAAAAAACAGGCTGCTCTTTAATTAACTAACATTTAGCTCAATACAGTGCCGAACAGCCGAATGGAACAAATTAGAAAATTGCTAGACATCTCGCATTTTAATAAATGAAATGCCCTTTAAGTTGCAGCTAAAACTAGACCTGGTCAGTATTGGCTTGCAATTTTTCTTTAGAAAGGCTCTCTTTATCAGATTCTGAGGCAAATTTGTTCATTCTGTCTCATCATATAGAACTGAATAGAGTAAGTGTTGAAGTAAGAACTGCTGGCCAAAGTAAATTTGGGACCAGTCCACTTCTATAAAACAACCTGATGACAACTAATGTATTATGTTTGGCCTTGTGCGCATGCGCAACAAAAGCATGCTCAGGTACTAGTTTCTATAGACGCCAATTCTGTCAGGTACGTGTGATAGATAACGGGGTCCTAGAGACAGTAGTTGAGTATTGCTATTCCTTGATTGTGTATTGATTTATTGTAAAGTGTGAACTGTTTTAAATATCCATATAATAGACTTTGTTAAAATCTGTGCACAAGCCATATTAATATCCACCCTCACATGGTAGCAGAGCTTTGTGAAGACATTATAAGTGAAAGTATTTCAATAACCGTTTCGTCGACACGTGTTACAAGAAGACCACGTGTTACAAGAAGACCACGTGTTACAAGAAGACCACGTGTGACAAGAAGACCACGTGCTCTTACCAAAAACGATCACAATTAATTCCAACAACGAAGAAATGGATCAATCTAACCTAAGTGAGTCGGCAATGGATGTTCCACAACATATTTTCGCCATGCTAACAAACCCAAGTTTCGTGCAAATGTTGGCAGAAAAAATTGGAACATCCGATCTCCATCAACGAGTGTGATATCAGATCTACCTACAGAGAAAGTAAACCTACCAGCTTTCATAATACCACATTTTGAAAGTAGTGATAAACTAAAAGGACACTCGAATTTCCGCTCCTGGAAGCAAAGAGTAGAACGAGACATGCGAGCTCTAGGACGTTCGCAATTCCTACATTTTGATTTAGGCGGACCAGAATGTACGATGACTGTCGAAGAGAAAAATATGTATAACGCTCAAGTGCTGCAATATCTAGAGGCGTCACTGCAGCATGCCCCTAGAACCGTGATAGAAAATCAAGAGTCGGCAGCGGAAGCTTTCCAAAAACTAGTTCAGATGTTTGGGAAAAACGATGTGCAGAAGATGGTGGAAGTTTTGGACAACTTCGGGAAAACGGTGTTCTACCCAAAAAGAACCCGGTAAATTTCGTCTCCCAATTCGAGAAGGGGGTGCAGGACTTCAAGGAGCTAGGATGCCCTCTGGAACCAAAAATAGTGGTGGGCTATTTTCTACACAAGGTGAAGGATGCAAGAGGGTTCATGGCGTTCTTTACAACGATGGCGACCCTACCGGAAGAAACTAGGACGTATGAGTTTGTGAAAAAATGCCTTTTTAGAGGTGGCAAATAGTCAGTATTACAGAGAGGTCGAAAACAGTATGTATGAAAATGATTTTAATGATTGTTCTGATATTTGTTTTGAATGTTTTGATATACCAGGTAAAGATCTCAACACTGAGATCAATGAAGTACACACGTATGTTCATCTTGTATTGACTATCCAATTGGAGAATTTATCGTTACTAATCCTCATTCCATTTCAGTACTCTGCATTAAATGTGGAAAGAATGATGATAATAATATATGTGATTTCTGTTTAGAGAGTAGATCAGATAGATCACTCAAGGAGGCCAATTCCAATAAAGAAAAATTCCCTTCAAAGCGAACCCCTTATTTTAAGGATAAAAGAGCAGAAAACAGCCCATACACAGTGGACCAATTAGAAAGAATCAAGCAAATGACACCAGCTGAGAAGCGTGATTCAAGTTGCAGAAAGTGTGGTTTGCTGTTCCATAAGGCTAACACATGCACGAACTCAGAGAGATTCTGTTATTTCTGCCATAAGAAGGGTCATGAAAAAAAGGACTGCAGAAGAATGAAAGAAAATAAATCTAGTAAGTCACTGTTTGATTTGAGCAATTTTGGTATGTTTGCAACATTTCTGGTTGATTCTGGCGCATCTCACCATGTAGTGAATGTACAAAATATTCTGTTGAACTATCAGGCTTATAAAGAGCCCATATCTGTTGTGCTGGCATCGGAAACTGAGTGCATTATGTCAATGGGTCAGGGAACTCTTCCATTACTTGTACAGTTTGGAAAAAGTTCGCACATTGTACATCTAGCTAATGTTCAGTATGTCCCAGTAGTAAGGGATAATATTCTCAGTGTCCGTGCATTTAACGTTCAGTTTGGGACAAGTCTTGTGCTAAATGCTAATAATGGGTTTATTTTATCTAGAAAATTAAGAAGAAAGATCTCCCTACTTTATGTATCGGATGGCGTGTATAGATTATCGGCAAGAGTAAATTCTAGTAGTACAAGTAAAATCTGTGAAGAAGTAAATGTAGATAAAAACAAGTTAATAAATAAAAAGTTTGATTTGAAAGAAAATTCTTTGTGTGAAATGAAACTCTCGGTTATCAAAACCAATAAAATAGTTAGTAATACTAGGAGGGAAGCACGAAAATTACGTAAAAGATTAACTCGTAATCAATTGAAACAGTTGGCTCAAGAAGGTAGTATGTGGCATCGTAGAATGGGTCATATATCATCCTCTTATTTAGGAAAATTACCTAATGTTGTTCAAGGAGTTAAAGAACTCACATATAATCTAAGTACTGGTAATTGTACAATTTGTTCGAAAGCAAAGATGAAAAAAAAACATGTGCAAAAGAAAGAGATCGAGCCACCAGAGCTTGTGAAATTCTTCATTCAGATCTGTTAGTTATCAATCCGCCAACACATTTCACTAAGAAAAAGTATGTTTTAGTTGTTCTTGATGATTATTCAAGGTATGCACAAATTTTCCTGTTGAAACAAAAATCTGAAACTTTCAAATTTTTAAAGAAAGCATTGAACGTTCTTCAGTCATTATTTCCTAATCCTGGTCAATTCAGTAAGTTACGTTGTGACAATGGAACAGAGTTCATCAGCGAATCGTGTCAACAAGTTCTCGATCAGTTTGGTATTCAAATTCAGTTAGCAGAACCTTATCAACACGAACATAATGGAACTGCTGAAAGGTTTAATAGAACACTCCAAGAAAGAGCTAGAGCCTTGTTATTTGAATCAGGCTTTCCAATTACTTTCTGGGGTTTTGCATTTTTGACCGCTTGCTATCTATACAATCGTACGCCTCATTCATCAGTAGATTTTCTGACTCCATATGAAAAACTGTATGGAAAACAAGCCGATCTGCAAAATATAAGAATTTTTGGCTCACAGGCCGAAGTTAAGAACGAAAATATTCCAAAAGGCAGAAAGTTGAACGCAAGATCTAGCACAATGTATTTAGTAGGGTATACCGATACTGGCTATCTGTTGTATGATCCTAAAACCTGTAAAACGATTACATCCTGTAATGTTTTAATAAATGAAAAGTTGACCTACAAGTCATGTGAATCAAAGTTATCAGTCTCTAGTGATGAATTTATAGTTTCATCCGAATCTGTTGAGTCCGGTGAAGACATTTCTGTAACGCCCTCTGTTGGCAATTCTGTTGCGTCCATAACGGACATATCTGTTGAGTCACCTGTTGACAATTCTGTTTTATCAGTTGCAAACAAACCTATTGAAATGAAATCAGTTAATGAAAAGTCTGGTTCTGTAAGAACTGGAAGTCCAGTACAGAGTAGCTCAAATAATTCTGTTAATAAAGCAAGTGCTACAAATATGTTAGAAAATGTTTCAGTTAACTCTCAGATAAACAATGAGATAGAATATGAAGAAATATCCCAGTTAGATGATTTTGATGGTGATGAAACCAATGGCCGTGATATACCACAAATTTCAGTTAATGCTACAATTTTAAATGCATTTGGTTTTGTATATGATACAAAAATATACGAAACAAGCAAAACACCTCAAACGTATCTGGAAGCAACAACATGTTCAGAAAGCAGTAAGTGGATAACAGCCATTCAGTCAGAACTTGAAGCGATAAACCAACATAACGTTTGGGAAATCGTGGAAAGAAAACAAGGTATGAAAAGTATTCCTCTAAAATGGGTATTTACAACAAAAGACAATGGTGTATGTAAGGCTCGTTTAGTTGTTGTAGGATGCAAAGATACTGAAAAGTATACTTCTGAGGAAACTGCATCTCCTACACCAGCTCTATCAGTTGTTAAACTTTTGTTTGCATTATCAGTTTCTAGGAAATGGCATATTGAACAGTTGGATATCAAAACAGCATTTCTGCATGGAGAAATTGATAGACCAAAATATGTGAGTGTACCTGAAGGAATCAATCTTGACAAAACAAAGGTAATATTGAAGTTACGAAAAGCTCTCTATGGATTATCTATAGCACCAAAATGTTGGTTTATGACACTTGATAAATTTCTGAAGGATTCTAATTTTGAATCAAATTTACGTGAACCATGTTTATATAAGAAAGAAGAAGATGGTAAGATCATTTTGATTTTAGTATATGTTGACGATCTATTAATTACGGGTAGTTGTGGAAAACTTATTCAAGAAAATGTGAATTTGTTGAAGTCACGTTTTAATGTCAAACAGTTTGGCTTTCCAACTAAGTTCCTTGGTTTGGAAATCACTAGATCAGAAAATCAGTTGTTTCTTCATCAAACCCAGTTTGTGAAGGAAATGTTAAAGGAATTTCGAATGGAAAACTCAAATTCAGTTGATACTCCATTAGTTCCTCAAGGAAATCATAAAGTTCCAGAAGTTACTAATGAAGCAGATTTTCCGTACAAGAAAGCCATAGGCTCTCTGTTGTATTTATGTTTATTTACAAGACCTGATATATCTTTTGCTGTAGGTTACCTGGCTCGATTCCAAGCTAATCCACAACAGTATCATTGGACATTAGTAAAAAGAGTTTTCAGATATTTGAAAGGTACAAGTCAGTTGGGTCTAAAATATACTGTAGGCTCTCCAATTTTATCATGTTATTGTGATGCAGATTTTGCAGGTGATAAGAGCAGTCAAAAGTCAACTACAGGCTTTGTGATTTATGCATTTGGTAATCCTGTTTTATGGTGCTCGAAACTCCAATCGACATTGGCACAAAGTTCAGCAGAAGCTGAATTCATTGCACTTACTCATGCTACTAATGAAATTCTATTTTTAGCACAATTATTAGAAGAAACTGTTGGTCTCAGAGTATTTCCTGTTAATATATATGAAGACAATGAAGCAGCAAGACAAAACTGTCTAGCTAGCACAAGTAAAAGTCGCCTGAAGTATATTGAGCGTAAATATTTATTGATACGTGAACATGTAAGGAACAAGAAAATTAATATTGTGAAGATCAATACCAATGATCAGATTGCTGACATTCTCACTAAACCGCTGAGTGCAGCGAAGCTCAGTAAGTTTCGAGAACACCTTGTATTCAATGAGGTTTGATTTTCAGTTGAAAAAAAAAAAATAATGGTTAAATCATATGGTAAGAAAATGAGAAAAGTCTACGACTAAACTCAAAATATTCTGTGTTTGATCAAACATTTATTCATTCAGCTTTATGATGATGATGATGTTTATTTATTCATTTTTTTTTCAGTAATTACCTATAGGCACTCTATCTGAATAGTATTGTTAAGGATCTTTGATCTTAAACATACTTTGAAAGTAAATTCTGTTGTTTATCTCAGTATCATAAAAGGATCTTCGATCCCCTAAGTACTTTGATAATATTATGTCTGTTGAGTATTCATCGGTATATTGTGGAAAGGTTCTTTTCCTGGAAACATAATTTGATGATACTTGAATATGTTGTGTATTTGTTGGAGTTATATTGGAAGGGTCTCCGGTCCCTGGAAATATACTTTAATAGATATACATGTTGAAGTGTTTATTTGAGTCATGTAGGAAGGGTCTCCGGTCCCTGGATACATACTTTGGTAAATACTAGTGTCTTGATTTGGAAGGGTCTCCGGTCCCTGGAAATGATAGATGCGAAAACAAAATTCTGACCACATGTAGTGTGTGTAAAGAATTAATCAAGTTAGTACAATATGATGAAACATTCTATGTATGTCATGTTGATCTGTTGTATGTATATGTTGATCAGATATGTGATATGTATGCTATGTCATATGTATCTGTTGATCAGTTATAAGTTTCAGTTGATATGATGGTATAATATCATTTGTGGGAAGGGTCTCCGTCCCTGGACACGATGTATTGATACCATACACAAAATATAAGGACAGTTGGTTCGCTATAAGGAACCCTATTGCATTATCTGTCAGAAACAGCTCTATACGGTTCCACTGACAATTCTGTTGTAGGTTTAAGGCTTGATTTATATAACTTCAACCAAAATATTATTTATTATTGTACACTTTATATATTTTCTCACTCCATTTAAGTCAGTTGGTTGGAACTTTTCTGTTTATGTATGTTATGTATGATTAGTTGTCAGGTCCTCAGTTTGGGAGGGGGTGTTGAAGTAAGAACTGCTGGCCAAAGTAAATTTGGGACCAGTCCACTTCTATAAAACAACCTGATGACAACTAATGTATTATGTTTGGCCTTGTGCGCATGCGCAACAAAAGCATGCTCAGGTACTAGTTTCTATAGACGCCAATTCTGTCAGGTACGTGTGATAGATAACGGGGTCCTAGAGACAGTAGTTGAGTATTGCTATTCCTTGATTGTGTATTGATTTATTGTAAAGTGTGAACTGTTTTAAATATCCATATAATAGACTTTGTTAAAATCTGTGCACAAGCCATATTAATATCCACCCTCACAGTAAGAATATTAAACTGCTTCACAAGTGTTTGGGATATCGTATTCAATCGTTTTGAAAAGTATATAATCTTCGAGAAATTCGCTGTAAAATCATCTAAAACTCAAGAACAACTTGAATTGATCCAATAAAAATCAGTATGGGGCATTTCGTCAATCTGTTCGCCTTTTTTCTGAATTTTGGTTCTTTGCATTTGCTTCATGAATGTTCTTATTATGAAATGGAGTCAGTTTATCAACAGCTTCGATTTCTGAAAATGTCAAGACGTAAATTAACAAACGCTGAGGCTAATAGGGCTATCCGAATGCTACAGGGTGGCGTAACTTAGGTTGTTGTCGCGAAAAGGTTCCAAGTCAGCCAAAGTGTGACATTTTGACTTTGGAATTAGTTCAAGAAGACAGGTTCTGTGTTGGAAAGACCAAGGCTTGGTGGGCGACGAAAAACAACACCTGCGTAGGATCATTTCATCACCGTTTCGGCGAGAAGAATGCCTACATCTACGTGTAGAATGCTACGGAATACTCTTCGAAATGCAGATGGAGTCTGAGTTTCCATCGAAACCATCAGACGACGTTTGAAGGAGGTGAATCTAGGTTCTAGAAGTCCATTAAGAGAAGTTCCATTAACACGTGACCATAAGCGTCAAAGACTGGAATGGACAAGGCAACATATCAATTGGAACGATCAATGGCGTATTGTCCTTTTCACTGATGAATCCAGATATGGACGTTTTTCAGATTCTCCAAGAATAAGGGTTTGGACATTCCGACGCATACCCGTAATCGTCGCTATGTCCAAGAAGTCCATCCAGTCCGACGGGTAGTGTTATGGTATGGGTCGGAATATGTTTCAATGGGAGCACAGATCTACACATTTGTCCTGGGACTATGACCGCCTTACACTATAGGAAGCATGTGATTGACAATGTTTTGCCAAATTTTCTCGCTGCTATTGGTGAAACTTTTCAATTTCTAGACGATAACGCTAGACCGCACATTTGCCAATACCTCCGTTCTCACCAGAATTGAATTGCATAGAACATACATTGGATATGCTCCAAAGAAGATCAGAGAGAATTCTTGAATGAACTGAGAGAGCTTCTGCCCCGAATTCCTCAAGAAATGTTCGACAACCTCGTGTTTAGTATGCAAAGAAGATGTCAAGCTGTTATTGATGCCCGTGGAGGCCATACATTGTATAGATAGTCTTAAAATGCGTGAATGCTCTGGAAATAAAATATCGTTATTCTACTCGATTTTTCTTGGCCACCCTGTATACGCTGCAGACCTACAGCCTAAAATTAATTTTATTTCCTGCAACAACATATTGATATTAATTTTCATCACAAAATCTCATTCAAACTATATTTTTTTGCAATGTAATTCTATATCCCTAACTCAAGTGGAGCAGTTTATTATTATTGTTATATAAATGTAAAGAGTTGAGGACAAGCCCATAATTAATTTATTGAATGTCATTTTCAGCCCTCTGGAAGTGGAAATATATTCACGAAAAGCCGGCAAAGTTGAAAAAGTGTTTCAATCATCTGTAGTCCTATCAACTCTGTTAAACTAGGTTATTTCAATGCAGCACTCAGTAGATGTTCAAAATGAGCAACATGGCTTCAACAGCCATTGTAGATGTAGGTTACTCTAATGAGATGTTCGATGCACTGTTTCAGTTGAAACCAGAAGCATGCAGAAGATTTTCCATGATCCGATATGTTCTCAAAGTTTCCCATTCGTTTCTTTTTTTACATGGGTTTTATATTCTATCTCATCTCATTACCACAATCAAAATTTCTCTCGTTGTACAGTTAAAACAAGAACGAACATGTGGAAAAAGTGGAGAGTGGAGTTCTACTTTCAGAAGTCTATGTTCGGTTTGTTCCAATGTCTTCTTTGAAAGTAGTTAATTCACAACAGGTGTCCGAACTTGTGGAATGGAACTTCAAAGGAGGTCCGATATAATGTTTCTTTACACAGCAAGACTATATTCACTTGATATCTTTTGCTGCAATAGTTCGGAGTCCTTACGAAAAAAGAACAAAGGTCAGAACATCAGCGATATTAGCCCGGTAATTAGTAAATAACTTGCGGACTAAGACGGATGGAATGTCACTGCAACGATCTAAATTAATCAGTTCAGTGCAACAACAATTTGGATTGGCGCCCAGCTACTGAAGCGTGATAGGCTATTATCTTGATGCATGATTTTCGACCATTCGATTCATTCTGCATAATACTCCTGACAATCCGAGTAGAAGTTGATAGAGATACAGTGATTAAGCGTAAGAAAGATCAACAATATTGTTGCCTCAAGAACATGAAGACTTTTCGGTCTTAATCTTTAAACAGGAAGAAACTTCACATTTGGCAGAGAGAAGGCTTCCGTCCATTGAAGAGCTAGAACCGTTGATTTGAAAATATTAAATTTAAGAATAAGTTGGGTAAGAAGATTGAGATTTGAGAAAATGAACTTAGAAGTAGAAAAAAAGAACTCCGCATTCAATAGGAAAAGACTGGGACATGCTAGGAGATGTTTTGAAAAAATTAATATTGATAAAATTTTTTTCTCCTCTAGCCCCACATTGGCGCCATTATAAAATTGGTTATGTGTGATGGCTTGTGGGTTTCTGATGTATATTAACCATAGTTTGAAGAATTTATTCAGGTAGATGATACAAATATGGCGTGGGTAATCTTTAATTGAATGAAATTTGTTACATTTCTTATACATTCGGAATATGTTCCAGTTTTCATACACCAACTCCGATGCCCTTCAAACCTATACTCAACTTATATGAAATCTGAATGTACTTACTGTCAATTTCCCGAAAGGCAAAGCGGTAAATGATGACCCAAAAATTGTAAAGGAACGCAAAGGACACAACCATAGACCATAGTAGCACAACCGTCCAGCTGGATCGAAGACGAACGACCAATTCGATGATCCTTTCCTCAAGCGGGAGTTATAAGAGTCCACTCGACGTAAACCGTAACGACTGAAACAGAAAATCACGCTCAACCTGGAAATTATTCTTTCTCAAATGTTACTTTCTCCACAGATTGTAGAAATGTCAAACTCCACTGCAAGAAAGTACGTTTTTATGATGATAATGAAAGGTATGGATACTATAGTTCATCCAACGAGGAGAGATAGCGCGTCAAAACAACGAGGCGTGGCCAAGTTCATCAGAACCGGATTTAATGTACCTAAGAATTTCAGATCACTTGATTGTCGTAATACAGATCTGGAGAAGACGGGGAAAGCAGTAAACGGCAGTCAATGAAAATATTCATAACCCTTTGGCGTACATTTAGTTGTTTACTGGCGCTATCGCTTCTCGTTGGATCGACTATAGGCAGTACCCTCAAGTCAATCCGACACCTGCATCGTTTATCTGCAATATCTTGAGCTTGAGCGCTACAGATCCGTACAAACCCACCTCTCAGTGCCGTTGCAACTGCTCGTCGAGTTCAAATGGTTCGATGATGGAGGATTGGTACCAGCAGTCGAACCAGGCGCTGTCCTCCAGGCTCCCAGAAGTGGAGCTTCTCCCGAAGACGCTAAGGCTACGCTTGAAGGCAGTTTCAACCTGTTCCTCAAGTCTTTCCTGCGTGATTTTCGGGACAGATCTAGTTCGCTCGCTGCCGAACCGACATTAGCAGCTCTGTTCACGTATGGTGCTGAGATGCTGTCGTGCGAAGAAGAGAAGTAGTGGCTTGGCTGATGGTGCTGATAACTGTGATGGTAGCTTTCTGGCGACGATTGGGGGTTTTTGACATTCCTAGCTTACAGCCTACAAGGTCTGAAAACACGAAAAAGAAACTTCAACATACAAAAACACATTTTGGTGAGGTTGTTATAATTATTTCCAAATAAATTCATCTTCGTTCAAACAATGAAGCAATGTAATAGTCGGTAAGTATGGGATGTTTACTCAATATTTGCCGGAATGACTCATGTACTGATGATGCAATGGCCATTATCGACGGCACTGAAAATTCATCTGATCGTATGCGTTTGAATATTCTACAAAGTAAGAACTACAGGACCACAGGATTATTGAAAACCATTAGAAATACAAGGTGGCTTTAATCAATGAGCATGTTGGTGTGGCAGTTCCAAAATATCTCTAATGGTCCCTGAGATATCTCGAAAAAACTGAAAGTCAAGTCTACCTAACTTTTTTTCCATAATTGAGTATTTTCTAGGGATAATTACACGTAATTCGGTTAATAGTCACACTCCAATATAGCGATTCTACTGCTGTCATCAAATTTTTTTCTATTTTCTTTTGTTTCAGAGACGCGATGGTCATAATGACTCTGCTTTCGAGATTATGAAAAAATTACAAATTCATCGGTGTAACACATCTTACATATATGTAAGAATTCTGGCACCTAAAATCAAGTTTTTGTTAAAACTTCGTGAAATTAATAGTTGTCCTCTGATTCACTTATCATTTCTTTAGTTTTAAATGTAGATGCACTGGAGAGCCAAAGTGCTGATAAAACTCTACTCAGCGTACAACTGGCAATGTCTGTAGAAATTGACATTGAGAGAGTCTTTCCGGGCTTATTGGCCGTGGTCTGTTAGGAATTTTTTCACCTAACGTTTCGCCTAATTTTTAATCGACCACGGCCAATAAGCCCGGAAGACTCTCTCATTGTCAAAATGTCGTGAAAACCTCTAACTGTGTATCTGTAGAAATTGTTCTACATACTTTTGTAGAATATCTAAGCACTAAGGTCCATTAAATGTATCATCGATCCAATTATCTGGTTATTAGCAGGACTTTTGTCGAGAATTGAGGATCTTTTATCAATTTTTGAAAAAGCCAGATACAAAAAAATTCAATCTGTTTCGATGATCGACTTGTTACAACCCTTGTACTACTGTGAACTTGTTACCGTAAAATGTATGCTTTTTTCTTAAAATCCTTTAAACGCCTCTCTGATCCATACATTCTCTAGCGATTGCGTTGTGGAAGTTTCTGAGTTTACATGATCTTTAGCAAACTACCATGTTTTTCCATATATGTGCCTAGTTTTTGAAAAATGGTACAATTCGACTCATTCTTTCTGGATATTGTTGGAAATAACTTTCAGTTTTTATTCTGAAGTTTCTACAGAGTGTTCCTCCAATTTTTTTTTCAGTTTTTGTCCCTATTCTAGGAACGCGGTCACCTTTTTTGAGAATATTTTCTGGAGTGGTTCACATTGATATGGAAAATTTTGAATTTTTATAATTCTAGTACTGTTCATGGTAGGGTAAAACTAAGTTATTTTGTCTCTCATCAACACTTAATATCAGAGTAGTTTTGATCGTTAATCAACCAGAATTGGTTTGAGGAAGACAAAATCATTTTCTTCAACGATATCACGAAAGACTCACTATCAGAATTAAAAAACTGGTACCTAAAGAAGAATGTTAAACAACTCCAGAAAATATTATCAAATTAATTATTGTGATGAATGTAATATTCTTCGAACAACCACAAAATTGAACCAGAGAATTGCACTTCATAAAAGTAACATTTACTTTCACCTTTGTATTATGGACAAGCAGTCATCCCCTGAATCTTCCGCCCTTATTTGGCCACCCTGTATATATGCAGAGGGCCCTCAGGGGTCGGGCTCATTCGCCGAATCCTGAAAATCAACATTGGCAATTTCCAAAAACATGATTCCTTGCAAAATTATTGGTGATTCTCATCTGCCCGTTTAATAACGACCGATAATGAAACAATATTTGATGTTGCTTCATTTCATTAATATCTCATCATGTACTGTGCATTATGCACATATTATACACATTTAATCGAGTATTCCATGCATTTCTGAGTGCATTTGAGTGGGTTTAGCTCCATCGATGGCCAAAGTATCGAGATACAGACATTTCAGCGAAAATAGTGGATTTTTCACATCCTGATAATAATAATAATGATTTATTTTGCACAATATACAATTTCACTCATTCTAGTAATAAAAAAGATAGTAATACAAAATGTATTTCCAATGAGAAATGTACGATTTTTTGTCTACTCAGATTGTTCGTGGTGTGATTTTGAGAAAAGTAAATTTTTTGACAAAAAATGCAGAAATTCCTTTATATTTTCGGTCAGTGAAGGGCAGTTCGATGTCGAGCGATAGGCAAAAGGACTGGATCAACTTTTCCATAATAATTCGAAATTGCTTAGTCTGCTGTGAGAAATCGAACAGGTCACAATTGCCATAGGCACTTTGGGATGATTCAATAACATAGTTGGACATAGTCACATCAAGCTTCGAAAACATAATAACATTTCGATAGGTCACTGCTTCATTTTCCCCCTAGAGGATAATACAGTATACAGGGTTATTCACGAATATGGATTGTAATTCTAAAGGTGAGCTTCAAGTAAGAAGATGACTTCTTGTATATTTCTTGAAGGTTCTAGGACTTCCGGTTTTTCCGGAAGTGACACTTTCGTTTTTTCAAATTGAAAGATCCATTTTTTATTGCATAAATAGATTCTCTATTGAATTCTGAGTCTTTTCGATTCCAAAAGTTTGAATTTTCTCGAGAAAATTCTCTTTGAATGATTAAATAAAAAAAAATCTCAAAATTGAACTCTGTTGGCATACAGTCACATTCGAGGGTTTTTCATTAAATATTCTCATTCAGTACAGTGCAAGATCTCATGCAGAGCACATGTCTATTTATCCGTTATCAAGCGATTCGATTATTGTTTACGACGCGGAAAAGGAATAATTTACAATTTCGCGCCACAACTCTTACAGCGCTTCAGATTTTGAGAACTTTTTCTCTCAAATATGCCTCAGTCATCGAGTGCTTCCCAAAAAAATACCGAAGATTCATCCGAAGAAGATCAATCATTCAAGAAGCCTGCAAACAGAAAACGAAAAAAGAAATCAACAGCTAAAACAAACAACAAAAAACTGAATGACAACAAAACTCCAGAAGCAGAAATCAGCCAACCGCATCTGGAACCACGAGATAAAAATAACGTTTCTGATAACATCGTCGATATGGAAACAGAGACAGTTATTCCCTCCACTTCTACCACAATAAACACTAAAGGTTCCCATACATGTCAAGATGGAAAACCGCAAAATAAAACATACAACAAATCAACCATCAAAAATTACTCAACAAGAATGTATGAAATAAGTAAAACAGAATACCAACACCTATTTTACCTCACAGTAGATGAAAATCTCATAGCAGACAGAATTAAAATGTCCGATGAATGGAGCAAAAAATTTCCTAAATCCACAGACATCATAATTAAAACCAAAATAGGATACCTTATAAAATCGAACAACGTCAAAGAAAACCTAATCAAAGCACTGGAGGAAATGAAAACTGAAAAAATCATCAGTAAATACAAAGAAACCAAACCCTACATCCATGGAAAAGAAAGAACGGAACCACAACAAACATTTTCAGTGGTAATAACTGGAGTCGAAAAAATACATAAAGGATGAAGAAATCAGTCAACACCTGAATTCAATGAATCTAAAGCACAGATTTTGCCGAAGAATCATTTCCAGAGCATACAACACACCTACAACTCATATAAGATTAATCACTGGTGAAGCTTCAACATCTGAGATACTGCTCAACGATGGAATGTTCTTCAAAAACAGACGATATCTGGTATACGCAAGTCACCCACCAAATCCCACACCTATACCTTGCAGCAAATGCTACCAATTTGATCACATCACAGAAAAATGCAACCAACAAATTAAATGCAACAAATGCCAAGGTACCCACAAAACGGCAAATTGCAAAACAAATCTGCCACCGAAATGTAGTGCATGTGGTTCTGAAGAACATCTAGCATGGTCGGCTAAATGCCCGAAACACCCCAAAAAACCTATCGAAGGTATACCAAATGTAACCATCAAGCCCCTCAACAAAAAAACCAGAGACATAGAAGAGATATGCAAGAAAAATAACAGGATACATGCACCCCTTACTGTACATGATGACATCATAAATACTTATATCAGAAAGTTGAACAAGCCCAAACATACCAACAGGGACGAACTACTGTCTAAACTGAAGAAAAGATTCTTGTCACAATACAAAATAGATACCACAGCTGTCTTTTCAGGCAATCGAGTATACATTCTCATGTTTGATGTGGAAGACCCAAACGAACCGTCACCAACTGAACCTATAGACAACAATACAAACAGGCAAATTCAACTCTGATATCAAAATACTTTACAACAATATTAATAGTTATACACCAAAGAAATACCTGATCAATAATTTTATAGAGGAGAACGAGATACACTGTGCAATGTTTGTAGAAGCAAAAATAAAAGAAGAATGTAACATTACTTACAGGGACTGGGATGTTTTGCATCGAGTGGGTAACAGAGTTAATAATACCAGGGGAGGGAGTATAGTGCAGTGCAATCCCATCTTAAAAATGGGTAAGAACAATTCTCCTACTCTAAATAACAACTTAAACGAAACTCTGCATTTCACAATTTCCTTTAAAAATGACAGACTACATATATTCTTAGTATATATACACCCTCATTCTAAAATTGAAGAAACAATATTTACAAAAGCAGCACTATATAAGTATTCACTAATCATAGGAGACTTCAATCTAAATCCAACAAAAAACAAACAAATGAATAAATTTCTTCAGAATGGTACATTCAAAAAATATAACACGCCTCCAACATTCTTAATGAACAATAATCCTGACAGCACGCCAGACCTTCTGATATATTCTTCAAATCTAGAAAATAACATAAAAGATTTAGTACTGCTGCCAGACCTCGGCTCAGATCATCTTGCAATGCTAATCACATTGAATTCAGACACAGATATGGAAGAAATAGTCCAGAGAAAAACTTTCATATTTGATAAATGCAAAATCAATAAAGTCAATGAGGACATGAGCAACTTCGTAAATTCTCATCAGCAAACAAATATAGGCGAAGATTACATTACATTATTTAATAACAAACTTTCTGAATGTATAATCAAACACACACCTATAGCAAATCACCATCCATTTTTACACGACCTACCGCCTTTCATTGTAAAAATGATCAAGAACAAACGCAAAATGTACAGAGAATATAGATGCTGCCCAAATCCAAATTTCAAAACTAAATTAAACGAATACAACACTAACATTCACAAAATGATTCAACAGTATAGACAGCATAGATGGACTGAGGCTTGCAGATCAATTGGTTTGGCCAAAGGTAAAAACTTCTACAGGCAAATTAACAAACTCTCTAGGTACAAACATACCTACAAAATACCCACAATTAAAGCCAATAATATAGAATATATCACGGATCAAGAAAAGACAGATATATTTGCACAACACTTTCAACAGGCATACCAATACGACAAGGACAGGAACTTTGACTCGGAAACAGAAGCCCTAATAGAAACTTGGTATAATGAATACTTTAGCAACTCCGAGAATGATAATGAAAACTCAGTGGAGATGGAAATAGAGGAAGCCACATATTATGAAATTCTACACAACACCAAGAACAGTGCCCCTGGGGCAGACAACGTACCCTGGAACATAGTCAAACAATTACATCCAATCGTTCATGAACACATAATGAAGATATTAGAATGGTGTATAAACAACAAAACCTTCCCAGAAATATGGAAAACTGGTAACGTCATTCTTATTGCAAAACATAACAAAGACCCAAAAAAAGTTGAAAATTACAGACCGATAACGCTTTTACCAGTACTGGGAAAACTCTTGGAAAAAATCATTAAATTACAGTTAGAAGAACATTTACAGGACTATATTCCCAATTTTCAATTCGGTTTCCGCAGAAAGAAAGCCACAGCTCACCCCTTGACAATTTTCATCTCTAATCTACAAAATGCCCAACTAAACAAAAAAAAAACAGCAGCAGTGTGTATGGATATCAACAAAGCATTTGACAGCATGTGGATAAAGGGGCTACTATACAAAATTTTCAAAAAAGGCTTACCTCAATACCTTATCAAAATAGTGAGGGAATATTTGGAGAACAGAAAATTGAAAATAAGTATCAACAATTCGTCATCCAACTACTTCACCCCTGAGCAAGGTACACCCCAAGGATCACCATTATCTCCGTTTCTTTACAATATTTATTGCAGCGACATTCCCACTAGCAACAATGCAAACCAATATGTCCTACAGTATGCGGATGATACAACGGTAATTTCAAACGAAAAAACACTAAAGAAATGTATTGATAAACTCCAAGAATACATAAACAACATAACTTCATGGTTCGCTAAATGGAGACTAAAAGCTAATCCAGGAAAATCTCAACTAATTATATTCAACCACAACATCACGGTTCAATCCCCAACTATACTGATAAACAACATAAGGGTCAAACCAACACCATCAATAAATTATCTCGGTATTCAAATAGACAACAAAGCTAGCCTGAAACTCCACGCTCAAAATGTAAAGAGAAAAATTGTTAGTAGAGCCAAACACTTTAGATGTCTGACATATAAGGACCAAGGAATCAACATGAAAACAGCAGCAATCATTTACAAATCTATATGCAGACCAATACTTGAATATGGACATCCATTGTACGCAAATTGCAGAGAATCAGTAATGAAGATCTTGGAGGTAGCTGAAACAACATCCCTCAGAACAATAACAAAATTAAGGCACCCAAATAACCCACTATATAACCCTCCCAATCCTTTGCTATACCAGACAACAAGGATAGAACCCATCGGAGAACGTATCAAAAAATTAAATAAGAACTTTATGGAGAGGCTAGAAAAATTAGAAGACATAAGTGAGCTGATGCACAACGATCCAATAGTACACCCGAGCAGAAAATTCCCAACTTGCACTTTACTACATAAACTTAAAAACTGTTGAATTCTAATATTGTTATCATTTTTTTTTTTTTTTCCTAAAATAATTTAAATGCTATGTAGGCTGAAGGACTTAGGTCGATGGCCATTTGATAATGTCAATAAAGTACCGTTATCTATCTATCTATCTATTCTCATTTTTGAGAATTTCCGGAAGAAAAGCTGATGCTTCTTTTTCAATAGCGTGATTTTCTGAATATGATACAGGAGGTCACAAGTTCTTTGTCAAAGTTAGAAGTGACGAAACATCAAAATATCGTTTTTTATAAATTAGAACCCCAATTTTTCGAAGCATCTTAGAAATCTTCGTCAAAAAATAATAGGAGCATACGTCCAACACTTTTATCCCAAAATGAAATATTTTTCGAGATATTCAGGAAAACGATTTTGTCTTCAATTTCAATCTCATTCCGAATGTGTTTTTTTACTGGAAAATAATTAGCGGTAAAGTGAAATTTTTTGAAAATATCTGTTATCGAGAAAATATTTTCTATAATTCAGACGAATTAAGAATTTGCGGAAATTATTCTAAGCTTAAATAAATAAAGAAAAACTGTACTCGTCTGAACTATAAGAAAATATTTTCTTGTTAACAGAGATTTCCAAAAATTTCACTTGACCGCTAATTATTTTCCAGTAAAAACACATTCGGAATGAGATTGAAAATTGAAGACAAAATCGTTTTTCCTGATTATCTCGAAAAATGCTCCCATTATTTTTTTGACGAAGATTTCGAAAATGCTCGAAAATATGGGGTTCCAATTTGAAAAAAAAACGATTTTTTGATGTTTCGTCACTTTTAACTTTGACGAACAATTTGTGAACTCCTGTATCATATTCTGAAAATCATGCTATCGGAAAACAAGCATCAGCCTTTCTTCTCGGAGATCCTCAAAAATGAGAATTTTTAATGAAAAAACCTCGAAGTTGTCTGTATTTCAACAGGGTTCAATTTTGTGATTTTTTTCGTATTTCCTCATTTAAAGAGAATTTTCTCGGGAAAATTCGAACTTTTGTAATCAAAAAGACTCAGAAGTCAATGGAGAATTCATTCATGCAATAAAAAATGGGTCTTTCCATTTGAAAAAACGAAAGTTGATGTCACTTCCGGAAAAACCGGAAGTCCTTGAACCTTCCAAAAATATACGAGAAGGCGTCTTCCTACTTGAAGCTCACCTTAAGAATTTCAATCCTGAATCTTGTGTCTCTCCTGAAAATATTCTATAGAGCCATATTGGTGAATAACCCTGTATACTGGGGGAAAATATATCTTAGTTGGGCCCAAAAATTTCCTTTGTATTGATATTGCTCGTAAAAATTCATTACCATCTTG
>CM076610.1:49249828-49388024 GCA_038502775.1 Hippodamia convergens
CCCGCCCCCTCCCATCCACAATGTAAAATCGCACAGTAGATCATCCTATTGAGGATGCTAATCATTTAATCGTAGCTAGTGCTGTTGAAGTTGCTCAGCAATCCCATGAGTGTTTGGTTATTGTTGAGGAGTACACTGACCTTGTAATTTTGACTGCTCCAACTCCTATGTACACCAAATTTTTTTTTACTAAGGCCTGGCAAAGGAAAGCAAGACGATAAATTGTCTCTTCTCCCTTGCACTACAACTTATTCTCTGTTTTGAAAACCAACATATTTTTTCCTCGTGTTTTTAGTGTCTTGGTGAAGGACAACTAAAATTCCTGAAGACGTTGAAAATCAACTAAATCAATTATAATAACATATGTGGGACTCATAAACTAATAACTAACAATACAACTCATTGCTACGAACAATATATTACATATTACATACGTCCTTAGCGAGTGTTGTCGAGGTGCTGCTTCAGTTGGAGGTACAATACATTTAATTGCTTGAATTAATTTTTATAAAGGTTACCATGCATCTCTTTCCCGCCTCGTCGACCTTATCGGCAGAAGCATTAGATTTTCTAAACAATTCTGCAGCTTTCAGCAGGTTTATGTTAATTTCAGACGTCTTTAGGAATATCACATAGGTACACATATCCACGAACCCATGAGACTGCTGAGCAAATTCAATAGCACCAGCTAGGATGAAATGATCAGCATCCTCAGCAGGATGAGCTATTGCTCGATTTAACATTGTGGATTGGAGGAATGGGGATACATTTTTATCACAATATGATGGTCTACAACTCTTATTCAATGACATTTCGTTCTAAAGTTCGTAGTTTCATGGGTATCTTATGTTTTATAGTAAAAAAATGTGGTTTTTTGAAAAGGTTGCAAATTTGCCATATTTGGAGTTATGATTTCTTTAAAACAACTTGTTCAAAATATAATGTCGTAATACTTTCTAGACGCAGAATTTAATGCTCAACACTTTTGAATATTATAATGTTTTTGACAAAGTGCTCAGTTCAGGAGCTATTCGAGAAAAACCTAAAATAGTCCGAAAATTTCGAGGCAAAGCTCAAACCGTTCTTATTGCAGGCCTAAAAGAATAATTAAAACAGTTTCCGAACTCCACCAATTATTTCCAGGCACATTATTTTTCGAAGCTAATTTGCTTGGCCTATTTTGATATTTTGGCATTCTTCGGATTATTCAAAAAAATTCATATTATTGTTTAAATTTTGAAAATCTCTTTTTTGAAAATCGGTGTCAACGATGTATTTACAAGAGCAAAGATAACCGATAAGCGCGATATTATCATCATCGACAAGCACTAACTAATTTTATACAGGGTGAGTCTTTGATATGTACATATATTTCAATAATAGATTGTTGTGTTGAGGTCAAAATATTGTTTTTGTAAACCATCTTTTTCCGATTCAGCATAGAGAAAAATATTTAGTCATTTTAAACTTTCATTATGTGTTATGCTACCCTGGGCAACATGCCACTAAAGTTTTTTTGAGCACAAAATATGTCGCCCAAACCTTCGAGAAAACGTATTAAGTCTTTGAATCTTTTTTCGCTCATATAGATTTTTTCAAATGATTATTTATATAGCACCGGAATTCAGTGTTGGCGATCACAAAACGAAAAGTATAACTGAAAACGATTCTGTGATGAATTCATTACAGCACTGTTTTTTGGACTGTAATGAACTCATTTCCATACTGAAATAGAGAATAGTATGATCTAAGACAAGTTGCAAAATGAGCTCCCGTTCCAACACGAATGCGAAATTCAATAACGAGCGAAGGAGCGAGTTTTCGAAAGCATGAGTTATGAATTACGTTCTGTAACGTGTATTATACGATATTTTCTCGATTTCAGTAAAGTTTTGTGAATACTCTCGAAATTCAAACAAAAATTCCGATTAGTGACTTTTGTTTTTTATCTTGGCAGTTGGTGTGACTGACGAAATTTGACAGATTATGGAATTGCAATTGATTTGATTTGAAAATTGAGAAGATCGGAGGTTAATACTGACAACCACAAAACGAAAAATCTAACTGAAAATAATGCTGCAATGAGTTTCATTACAGCACTACTTTTATACTGTAATGAACTCATTACGCTACTGAAATAGAGAATAGTATATTCTAAAACAAGTTGCAGAATGAGCTCCTATTCCAACACGAATGCGAAATTCGAAAACGAGCGACGAAGGAGCGAGTTTTCGAAAGCATGAGTGTTGGAATTGCCTTCTGCAACGAGTATTAGACGATATTTTCTCTATTTCAGTCAAGTTTTGTGGAAAACTCTCGAAATTCAAATAAAAATTCAGATTAGTGACTTTTGTATTGTATCTTGCAGTTGGTGTCACTAACGAAATTTGACAGATTGCGGAATTTGAATTGATTTGATTCGAAAATTGAGTGGATCGGAGGTCAGTACTGACAACCAAAAAACGAAAAATATAACTGAAAACAATGGTGTTATGATTTTTGAAACATAGATGAATTCAAAATAGTAATCATCGAAATGAATACCATTTTCAATTCCCAGGCTCAGAGTTCTTTTATCATGAGGTTGGAGAAATGATATTAGATTTTGTCACTGAGATGAGAGATATACCGGTTTCGGCCTTGTTGGGCCTCATCAGTATCCCGCACATTTCAGGACAAAATCTTCATAAAAAACTTCAGAATTTATTAGCAATTGGTTGTGAAGTAATGAGTAAAATATTACAAAGTACTAAGGTGGTGACATCCAATTGCGTCAAAATGAAGTTTCACATCTCCAATCAAATGCAAAAAAAGAAATCTGTACTTCCTCTTTCACTGAATTCATCTATGTTTCAAAAATGTTCTCGATGTGCCTTCGTAAAGGCAAAGAATTTTCTTTTTCTTAAAAATGGTGTTATGAGTTTCATTACAGCACTACTTTTAGTACTGTAATGAACTCATTACGCTACTGGAATAGAGAAAATCATTTACGATGTATATATTCGAAAACTAATTTTTTTTTATGGATTTTCAAGAGCCTGTATATTCTCAACTGAGCCGAATCAGAAAAAAATGGCGAAGTCAGAAAGTGCTTCGTTCGAATACATGTACAGGGTGGGCAAATTGGTGATACCTGAACTATAACTTTTTGACCCAACGAGATAGAGGAAAAAGAATGACACAGTCGTCTTTTTAGAGAAACTTATAATGCCATCAACTGCATTCCTCTATCATCTCTTGTTTTCGTGTTATGGGCCAAAATTGAAATTTGGGCGATTTTAACTTTGGTCATTATCTCCGTTTCTGTTTGTGCTAGGATGTTGAAACTACAACACTTTTAGGTAGCAGTCTAGTAGTGTACTATATTTTTTCCCAAGATGTTTCCTTGCTGAGCTATAACATAAAGTTTTGTTTCTTCTTATGAAAACAATAGTTCGAAATTACTTTAAAAGAATCATCTTTTTCAACCGTTTCAAAAATATAAAGAACATTATACAGGATGGGCCACGTATGCTCTAGAAAATGCTTCGACAGGTCAATCTTTTGACGTCAAATAGAAACTGTTTAGTATTATTCATGAATAGAATTGCAAAACCAATGATGTGTCACTCGAAACCTATAGAGATTGGAGATTCTTGAAGGGGCTGTCACCCGATTAGGGGTATGATCATAGACCCTAGACCTAGAAGTCAAAAGGCGTCAAAAGATTTACTTGTCCAAGCATTTTCTAGAGCTCACTTACGTGAATATTGGTCAGTAAGTACTTTTTTACGAGGGCCACCCTGCATAATGTGTTATATATTTTTGAAACCGGAAAAATTGATGATTCTTTCTGAGTCATAATCATAAATACAACTTCTAGTAACAGCTCAGCAAGTGAGCCTCTTGGAAAAAACATATAGTACGCCTGGATTGCTACGAAAAAAGTGTCTGTATGTTTTCATTTGAAAATCCTAGCACAAACGCCTAAATTTCAACTTTGACCTATAACTCGAAAATAAAAGAAGATAGAGGAATGCAGCTATTATCAGTTTCTCTATAAGAGACGACGGTAATGTGTCATTTTCCTCTATCTCTTTCGGTTAAAAAGTTGTAGTTCAGGTATCACCAATTTTGCTCAAGTCAAAGTCACGCCCTTCATATGAACGAACAAAAGTCATCTCAATACTTGAACAAGAAAATACAGACAAAAACACCAGAATTCTACGAAAACTAACCAAAACGCTTACTAAGCTCTAAAGTTTCAAAAGACCTTTCACCAGATGCGTCTTTCGGAAAAATATGGACAAATATGGAGATTTGCGCTGCGGTGTATAGTAACCAGTCCAAAGTTTCCCTAAAACGAGGGACACGATATGAAAAAGAAGAAACATATCGTTTTCTTAACTACGTCCAGTTTCTGTGTCTATATTCGCCACCAAAACAGCGTGAACCGTTACACGGAAATTCATGATGGTATCCCTGAAATTGCCACCAGCCGCGTCATATTCCTGCCAACAGGAGCTGACGGGCGCCCCCCTTCTATAGAATCCTGCTGTGTGATCTGCTTTTACTTAGTCAGATCAGAAGGTGATAAATCTTTTTAATGCATTGCTTTAGAGTGAAATCTTCCAACGAGACTGAACCTTTTAACCACATGAGATTTCAGAGTGACATTCCAACGAAGACTTATGCTTCCGAGGACTTTCAATACAAGGCATCATTAGTCAGGAAGACATTAGCCGGAGAATATCGGGGTTGAAAACGGCCGTATGCTCATTGGTCTAATTTATTTCCTTCTCGAGCGAGATCCTTCGATTGCTACCGAATCTGCCGAAAGTAGTATAGGCTGAAGGTCCGGTGCATATTCCTTGTTCAGAGGGTTTTTCAAGCAATAAATTACACGATATTTACATTCCTAAGATATTCGAAGACCGCTACGGGACCCGTATAGAGAAGAAATTATCTCCCATAGATAAATGAGAAAGCTGAGCCTTGAATAATTTGGAAAATTCCTTCAAGCCTGGTTCTAGGGAATAACTGGGCACCAGGTAATTTAAAAGAATGTTTAATGAATAGAAGCAAAAACACTGAAACAAATAAATTTGAAAACACTGATGTTATAATTTGGAAAGATTTCGTCAAATGAATTCGTCTCAAAATCTAGCAGCTGTCTATTCTGCAAAGTCCGAGAATTCCGTTTCAAGATAACGTCTATCAGTTACCTCCTTGAGCCAGTAAAACCCGTTACCTTGCGTGTATTGTTTTATATTTTATTTTTTCCTCTTTTGTGAAAAGGTTAGATAAATTCCAAAAAAATCTCAATAATTTGTGGCAAATGTCGTAAGCTATGGAAGCGTTGCCATGAACATGTCTGTTTATTTTTCTTTACATTTGTTTTGGCGAAAGCGAAAATGAATGTACCAAAAGAAATTATTGAGGCAGCCAGCAGTGTAGCATCAAGTTTATTACCTGCAAAATCAGCTTCAAGGTACGAGCGAGAATACGACGACTTCAAAAAGTGGCAAAACAAAAATAGTGTGATTGGGGTAACTGAAGATGTTTTGTTGGTCTACTTGAATCAACTATCTGCTAGATTCAGCCCTAATACTTTATGGGCAAAATGGTTTTTCAGCATACTGAAAAGCCGCTTGGAAATTAAAGAAAATGCCCCTGTTCGCAGGTTTGTTCTCCTTAAAAAATTTATTGAAAAATATTACTTTTAGTTGTCATTTGCAGTTTTCAAAAGATAATAGCGTTTCTGAAATGAAAAAATGAGCGTTATACGCCAAAAAATTCCAAGGTATTAAGTAAAGAAGAGGCTGAACAATTTCTTTAACATGCTCCTGATGACCAGTGGTTGCTGGCGAAAATTGTAACAATATTTGGGATTTTTGGATGTTGTCGATGTGACGAAATTCTCTCCTTAAACATGAATAATGTAGAAGATATGGAAAAATACGTTATTGTGACATTGCGGCAAACAAAAAATTTAACAACAAGAAGATTCACCATAACCGATGATGGCTGCAGCTTCAAGCCCTGCATGTTATACAGAAAATATGTAAATCTTCGGCCTCCTGAAACAGAAAGCCGAAGATTTTTTTTGACATACCGACATGAAAAGTGCATTTTCCTTAATGCTGGCCAGCACACTATTGGTAGTGTCCCAAAGAAAATAGCGAAATATTTAGATTTAAAAGACCCAGAGTTATACACCGGCCACTCTTTTCGCAGAACTGGAGCCACTATGGTTGCGGATTCGGGTGGAGATATTTTAGCACTAAAGCGTGCAGGAGGGTGGAAGAGCACCGAAATTGCTCATCATCAGTATCAACTCTTTCATCATCAAAAATCTGTGTTACTGGAAATAACAATTGTACCAACATATATGACGATAAAACAAAATTTTCTAATGTAAATAATACTACTAACTTGTAAAAAATTTTGCAAGTTAACTGTCAGTTCTACAAGTTAGTGACTTGATAAAAAAAACTTTCTTGATTAATATTGTGTTTTTGGAAACTGACGTTGACAAATGAGAAACAAATAAAATCACTTTCACTATAAATATCATACAATATTACAATGTTTCTTGTATACCTAATAATCAGATAATACTGCAACATAATACAAGTAACGGCTCGGCATTGACTATCTCTATCTTTTTCATGTAAATTTCAAGCCCCTTTGTCATACCCTAGGATGTCGACAAATACTATCAGGCGCTATCGATTTAAACACAGGTGGTAAGTGGAGTGACAAGCTATCGTTCCGTTGAGTTAACAAGAACTCCCTTGTGTCGAAGATAGGCGCATGAATCAAGACTAGGAACTTATCAGATTCCCCTGGATTAGTTTCCTACACATGAGCACACAATGAGCAAGACTTGCAGGTGTTCCATCATTACTTGAGAGGAATTATTCATTGTTCATTACTCAATTGGAATCCCAATGAGCAGAATTCGCGGATGAATAGACTTCGTAGAGCAAGAATTCATATATAGGAGTGTTTTATGTAATGGTAATGGGGATGAATTGAGGGAAACAATGATTTGGAGTTGGAGAATCTTTCATTAATTTTCAAAATATTCTCAGAAGAGAAGTCGGAGGAAGTTTTGCCATAACGAGATATTGGAGTGGTGTTCATTTGTGGGACGAAATATAAATAAGAACGTATGTGAATCTAATATACAGACACTTTTTTTATGGTAATTCAGTGGCTTATTCCATATTTTCTATGGAGTTTTTTGCTGGGCTTTAACATAAAATTATGTGCTTTCTCGTGGCTTTTGAATTTTCGACTCATAGAAAAATAGCAATGCCGTCTGCACTTGTATTGTAAATACCTATTATTCATTTGTTGTTGGTTTCATGATCGAGCAGTTTTCAGAGCGAATAATAGAAATTGTTAATCCCTTTGTTAATCCAGTATCAATCATTATATTTGTTTTGTGCCCTTTTTATTCCCTTGTTTCGTTAATTCAGTAGCCCTCGATTGTTTTTCGGAAAGAGCAAACTGTTAGTATTTCATTATTGAGGTGATTTCATCGCATCAGGTGAATACTCCGAATGTTGTTGTAACTCGAAGCTCAGTTTTATTTGAATGTTCACCCGCGAGAATAAATTGTTATGAATTTCGAGGATTCTAGGATTTACCTCAGCTCCATACATGGAACAAAACAATTATGGGATCCTTCATGTAATTCCATCCTGAGCGTTGTTTAAACCACATTCGTTCATGAGGGATACACAACTTTGTTTACAAGAAACTGTTCATTATACCATTACCATCTTTGCTCTCAAAGAACTGCATTCCTCTGAACTCTACCCAACTCATATCAACATTCCTCTTTTTGTCTAATGAACATTCAGCCCAATAATTTCACCTATTACAGATAATATCTTTTAGCGAATGGCCATATTTTTTTTGACATTTAAGAACTCTTCACAACAAATAAGATTAATTTTTTTCCCAAAGAACAGGGAAAATTCATGGAAATTACTACCGATACCTTGAACCATTTCCCTCATCTAGATTTCAGAATATAATTTCAAATCGTCATTCACATTGCAAAATTATCAAATCATTCAGACCAGTGAAGTACTTCTAGTAGAGGATAAACTTACTCAACACAACCTTTTACAGAAAAGATGTGTATCTACATGATATTTCTTTTTTCTTCAACCATCAAAAAATGTTGACATTTTTGTACTATTTTCACGTGCAAAAGCCATCAATTCCCTTACCTTAAAAAAATTTGCTCGTTGCTTAGAAACACTTTAATCCTACGATTAAAAACGTTACTTTTAATCGTAGGACTAAAAGTAATTGCATTTGAGCTCTCTAATTGAAATTTGAAAAAAAAAACATTGTCCCTTACAAACTCAGTAAAACAAACCAATTTTCTAGTTTTTTGTGATAATTCTGGAGTTTCCTATATATTGTTCTGGAGTTATATATTTTCGTTTGCTTCAAGTTGTTGTTTGATTTGCTACATATATTTATATCAATTGGGGCTTCCCGTGAATAAATAAATAAATATATAGGTATTTATTTGATATTTATAGTGATATTGAATGTAAAATTGGAAAAATTATTGCCAACATTCAAAGCACCACTGAACTTATCAGTAACAATTTTCGAACAATTCAAAAGATTTTCATTAATGTTAGAATAACTCAAAATATTCTCCGTAACTGTTGATGAAACATTCGAGGAAATATCTGAACAGGTACTTCTTTATCAGGTTGCAATATTTTTCTGGCAGTATTCTCTTTGTTGATACGTGATTCTTCAATATATCCTTCTGCTACCGTACTCGATTTCCAACCTCCATGTCTTTTAAGACAAGTGAGGCCACCGCCACCATCAATAAGAAGTGAAGCAGATGCTCTTCTCAGCGAATGTCCAGTACACACCTTTCAATTTTCTAACTTCAAAAATTCTGCAATTTCTTGCGGCACTGCAATCATTTTGTGAATACCAACAGCCATTCTTTGGAACTTCCCAATTACATACTTCAAAAATAAACGACGTTCCTGTATATTTAATGGCCGTAGTGCAACTATTTTCGAAACAAACGCAAATAATTATCGCCTTTAATGATGAACAAACGAGGTTTCTTGTTTTTTGTCTGCAAAATTTTAACGACCAGGACCGAGTCCATATCTTCAATGACATCAGTTTTCAAATGAACTAATTCGTCACAACGCATAGCACCTCCAATTCCTAATACTAGAACAACCTTTATCATCAAATATACATTATCAGGTGCCATATCCAGGAACCAATCCACTTCCTCCTTTGTAAAAACCCTGGACTTTTTAGGTATATATCCATCACTTTGCCTTTTTAACAATGCTCGTAATTGTGAATATTTACTAATATCCACACCATTTTTTATATCCATTCTCTTGAATGGGTTGAATCTCCAAATTTTTATGAATTTCAAAACGTTCCAACAAATAGTAGCATATTTAATTCGTAGGAGAGGTGACACTTTTCTCCTTATCGAATACAGTATTCATACAGTTCTGTTTTTGTCCCGTTTTCGTGTTGGGATTGTAAATCGATATTTTTCGAAATATGAGGCTGAACCATAGAATTGATAACTGTTTGGTAAATCTATGGGCTGAGCTAATATTGAGAAAGATGATGATAAGAGTGTATAAAAAGTTCATATCATACGATATGTTATATTGCTCTTTAATTTCATGATAAAAATGGATTTTATATTTCCAAAATAAATTTCCAATAAAATCCACATTGATTGATGCAAGCACCAACGCTAGTTTATATTTATGTGTACGTAGATAGCTTCGCCGAAGCACCACTATTATTTTATGTTCGCATCGTAAAATGTCCTATTGGAGAGGGATATTATAAGTGTGGGCGCTTATTCCCAACATAAATATAATATGAGGATATATGTCAAGCTCTGCAAATTTTGGGACCAAATCCACTTAAG
Organism: Hippodamia convergens; assembly: GCA_038502775.1. Taxonomy (NCBI): domain Eukaryota; kingdom Metazoa; phylum Arthropoda; class Insecta; order Coleoptera; family Coccinellidae; genus Hippodamia; species Hippodamia convergens. The sequence goes on from CM076610.1 coordinate 49,259,778, forward strand.
AGATATAAGTCCACTATGGTCTCGGCAGTAAAATATGAATGAGATAGCACTTGGAAAAGGGCACTTTGTGAAATAATCAATACTAGGTACACAAAGTAGGTACCATACCTATATCAGTAATTTTCAGGGCTTCTCGACAAAATCTTAATATCTTTATATATAAAACTAAGTCGGCCATTTTGTTGGTTACGCCATTTATAACTCAAGATTGGATGAACTGCTTGTTGTGAAAGTTTTTCTGTTGGATTCTTCTACGGCGGGGTTAACATAAAATACATTAAAACTCTGCAAACGGTGCATTTTCTAATAATATTAACGCATCTGTGTCCATGTGTTATTAATGATTATTATTATCGCCAATAGATAGCGATCATAGATATAAATAGTTATCTATGATGATTTCAAATCACTTATTTTGTCTTCCGTTTCTGCTATTTAGCTCCAAGGCCAGATTCACCATCGAATTGGATCATTACAACCACTTGAAGATTATAAATTCCTCCAAATTTACTTCATTTAGGCAATATGGATGATCAACTTGATCAACGTCAATCAATGAATGCAGATGTGAGAAGAATAATACTTCAAGATGCAGCACTACTTCATGAACATCATGCATTGGTTCGATTGTTTAAAACTGCTTTGGAACATATGCAGATAAACGACCTGTTGGAGCACATGACGCCAATTCAACTTCCCTACAATAGACGACGTGGCAATTTTGATTGTAGGTGAAAACTTGAAACACGTAATATTGTTCTTACGCGTCGCAATACTGAAGAATTGCACGGTTCATACGATGCTCTACAATACCCGCTAATGTTTTGAAGAGGTGATGACGGATATTACTTCAATATCAAGATGATAAATCCAATGAATGGTGAGTACCTTTATTGAAATTTAAAATGTCTACTTAATACAAATTTGAATTATTTGATTTTAGGCCAAGAAACCACCAAGAAATTGAGCTCGATGAATTATTATTCATTTCTTTTAATGGTTCGTTAAAATGCTGATAACTATTTGCTGAGATTTCGTCGGTTGTTACAGCAGTATTGTGTGGACATGTATTGTGAAACTAGCTGACCTCGTACTGCCTCAATCGATAAATAAAAAAGCAACTTTAATATAATAATAAACTATTATGGTATAATGTTGGCCAAGAAGTGTTCAGAATCATTTCCTATCCCAGAAACTAAGGAGCGTAGGGGATCTGGTGGTGGGATCAATTGTGGCAATTGGCAATTAGATAAGGTAGCTGACCCGGCGAACTTTGTTTCGCCTTAGAGATGAATAAAGTTGTATTAACCATTGGTTTTTTTATAAAGGAACTATATCAAGTGGAATACAAGAAAGTACAAAATATACAAAAAATTTAATTGCATTGAAATAAGTATGTACATTGTTATTCATACATCAAATAATTCTCTTCATTTAAGAGATAAAGAGGAAACTTTTATCAATATTTTATCGATTGAGGCAGTACGAAGTCTGCCGGGTCAGCTAGTGTATGATGAAAGTTAATCCTGATAAATCAGAGTTCAATAATTTAAGATTTCAACTCATGCGTTGCTATGGGATATTACTCTGGCTTTCCATCATTCTAATTGAAGGGTAGTCTTACGCTCTGATACCTCTAACTTCTACGTCACTCATATTATTGAAAAAATAAGTTATGTTCGAATTCCTCATTCTATTTGGGAAAAAAATATAATAGTGAATTATTTATTTTTTCATTCAAAACAATGAGCAACATATTTATGAATTCCGAATTGTCTTTGAACACCAGATAGCATGAGATTTTTTCTTGAATTGCAACACCCTGTATCTCAGAAACGAAGAGGTTGAGGACCCTTTTTCAAAAACAAATTCTGTGAAATGGCGTGCTGAATTTAAATCCGAAGTTTCTCACACTTAGTCTGAATCTCCCTTTATATCAGATAATACTCAAGTTAACTCAGATTTCGCTCTCTGAAATATTTATGTGGGCTTAGATCACTTAACAACAACAACACTGAAAATATTTTCAGAAACAGAATGCAGTACCTCCTAGTGGAGTCAAAACCAGCGTAGAAGTCCACGCTGAATATTCAAGGGACGCCACTGGCGCGAGGAGCGAAGCCTTGCTAGATCGGGAAATGATTCCCAAATGACTAGGAACAAAGGGAGGAATATAGACGATGTTATTTCATGATTGGAACGGTTATCCGACGGGTCTCTCCCTTGTGGAACACGAAAAGGTAGTTTGAACGTTATTAAAGACGAACGGGCGATTGAATTCCATTATAATCGCTTATATATTCGACGATAAGAGGTGAATCTTGAATCGCTCTTAAGGGAGTGAATAAACTTCAGCGTGAAGGGCATGTTGCACGCACAGAATGATTCCGCTTCGTTTTTAATTAATAGGTTTGTTCCCCAACAATTTTTCATCACTGTTATGGTTAAAAATAATGATTAATGTTCACACTTTAGAATTTTTAAATATTAAAAAAAAATACTGTGTGAAAAAGTTATTTTGATACATCAAATAGCGTCCGAGATATAATTACAAACATAAGGGATATGCTTAGTTTCCCAGGCTGGGCCATGATCAAATTCGAGATCTCTGTTTTATTGCAAGTTGTTATTTCAATGTCTTTTTTTACATATTACATATATGAATATTATTATATAATATATTTTTGTATAGTTGTTGTTCTTGGTTTTCTGTTGTATATTCTAGAAATTCTGTTCCTGTTAATATCAAATTAAGATGATTATTTATTCGTATTGTAGGTTAATTTGTTGAATATGCTGAAATCTGCAATATGCTACAGTGTTCAGTACCTAAGTGTAGAAGCCCCTGGATGGGGTTGACCTTTATTATCATCTTATTGTTATAAATCATTATTATTCAAAAATTTTCTTGCCTAGCTAGGTAGAATGAAGCTACAAGATTCAGGTCGGTGGATCCAATCCAAAGCACATATCATTTTCATTCTTTGGAGTAATAAGAAACGAAAAAAGTATGAATTCTCCCAACACAAAGAACAATTTTCAGCCGTTCGGTATCATGTTTACGGGGAATAAAAAATGAATTCACGATTGAAGCGAACCAGAAATTACGACGAAGAAGAGATGGAATTTAATACTCTTGACGAGAGGGGAGTTTTCTCGTATCACACAAAAGCGGTGAAATTATAGAATTCAGTTTGAAAGACGTCTCATGATTACTGGGGAAATATACAGAGTGAGCTTCCTTGTTATAACATGAGTGAAAGATAAGTGAAAACGCTTTTTTCCATCAGCTGAAACGATCAAAGTAGTTTACATTACTATACAGGGTGTCCCACCGAGAGTGCCCATTAGAAGTTCATGGGGAAGTAATAATTCGATCATTTCCAAATTTTGTGTGAAGATATAAGCCAAGAAGACCTTCATTTATGATTTCTTTTTGAATATTAATGACTTCCGCTTTCACCGGAAATGGTATCAACTTTCTTATTTCAAATGAAACACCCTGCATATTATGACTTTTTCGGATAGATCTTCGAATGCCGCATTCATTTTATGTATCATTTGCTATAGCCATCTAGAGCCGTTTTCGAGGTATCCACTGTTTATTGAAAAAAATTACAAATTGAGGCTTGTAGAACTCTAAGAATTCAATGAAAGTGCAACGCACAATCTCAGATTCAGATGTTTTCTGAAATGAGTAACCGAAAAGAGATTCGACGTTACCCTGTAGAAAAAATAACGTTTTGATATACTGGGAGGTGAAATGAGAGTGTCAAAGTTGGAATTCAAGACAAGCCAAAAACTTGATTTTTTTCTAATGGAAACCCTATTTTTTTCACTCACATATCAATTCTATTATTCTATTCTATTCTATTAAGAGTTCCCCACATCTAAAATGTACCATTTCCGAGATATTCAGAAATAACTGCTAAGAGCATGATATGATTTGATCTATGTTCGCCCTTTCATAAAAATCGGTGACTATTCGAAATATTTCTCCATACTCCTGTTGTTGATATTCCTCAAAAATACTTTCATTGTTCAAAGTAAACGACCACTAGTTTCTTTACTGCTCATAATAAAAATAACGAGTTATTTCTCGGAAAATATGACAGAAATATCGAAAGCTCAAATTTTAATGTAAAACTTACAAAACAAGTCGTGAGACTTCTCGAACTTTCATTCACATATAACAGAAAAAAAATTGAATCATAAGACATTTTCAAAATTTCATCCACCTACTTCCAAACATTTTTCGCATTTTCTCAATATTTCTTCCGCTAGTGCGAATCCTGCTCTAACAGATGGACACAATATAGTTTTCTCAAAAGCAGAGAATAATTCTCAACATTTGCTAAGATTTACAGGAAATTAAAAAAGTTGAGGGTATTTCCTCTTCAACCCTCTATATATGGTAGAAGTATGTTAAGTTCATAGTGGGACACCATGTATGAAGAATTCCTGTTGATTTTTTTAAATTGTCAAAAAAAAGCTTCACTCTTGAAAATAGCCTATATTTCTTGATTGGCCCTGCCACCCTTTTAATGTTGGGTAACTCTTGTAAGAGGCGGTTCATGTGTCCCGGACACGACGCAGAAATGTAAGAGCGGCTCACTTTGTAAAACTGTATCACCCTTTTCAAATGTCCCACTAAGCGACTACGCATCGGTGGGGTGATCGAGGAGAGCCGAAAGACGCGAGAAGCGAGATCTCGACCATAGATAAATAATGATCTCGACCATCATGTCACATGAACGGCGGCACTTGTAAAGCCTTATCTGGGCCGGAGAGCAATCCGAGCGATTTGATAATCAGATGTATTTTGGCGAACGCCCCAACTGAAGTTATAAAATTACAGTGACCCTATAGTTAATTGCTTTCATGTTGATAGAAGGTACTTCCATTTTTCCCTTTCACTATTGTGTCTTGCCATAAATCACCGGATTTGTGGTTATTCCTCATAGCAAAATTAGGGTTGTTTTTTAGAGGTTGCTCTTTTCACCGTTTTTACCGACTCATTTGTGCTACAATGAGCGCTTCAAGTCTAACGTAACGACGTTATCCCCCTTTTACATCGGTACAGGGTCCGTATTCTCGACAAGTGAACTTTCTATGCGTATGCGAACGTTCAGAATATCACACGCTTTGGTTTTGGTATTCTTGACTCGTGAGTATAAGGTCGCAACGTTCTCAAAGCGAGTGTCTACATCGAGCGCTTTGTATCATTCGTTTTCGTGATATAGTTTGATTTTTCTGTGTTTGTGTAGACGTTTGACAAGAAGGTACTTCAGAATATTTGTACAATAAATATCGCAAAACAATCAGAAGTTTTATTGGGATATACAATGGGGTCCTCAAGATGAGATTGCGTTGTCTGCTTGCACACAGAGTTCTTCACTATGCTCAAGAGATGGCAAGTAAAATTATCAATGCTTGTGTCGGGCTTCATAATCTTTGTATCGGAGATAATGTTCCTGAACCAGATAATGATGGTGAGGATATAGCACTGGCTGTTTTTGAAATATATGGGTCTCCTATTGACAATGAAGAAAACATAATGAGAATCAACCGAAAATTGGCAGCAGAAGAGGCTCGAAAAAGCTGGAGGCAGGAGATAGAAAAAGAAATGAGAGAACTTTTATTGGAGGGGAATCTATAAAAAGATAGGGATCAATAGACACTGGGTATCAATGACGTCGGAGAACGTATCAAAACCGATCATATTGTATATAGAAAATTACAAGCAACAATTATTATAACCAATCTATAAGATAAGTCCGCTAACCTATGTAAAACACTTCTTGAATATATGATTCATGAATTTATTGATATTTCATTTCTTTCAATTAACATATAAACACTCGTTATAGATTTATTCCAAAAAAAAAATAATATCTTTTCCAACAAATAATAAATACATCCCAAAATTACAGTAAACAAAAGAAAACTCCTCATGAGGCCCATCGCCTGTTCCTCTGACAGGCCTTTTCGCATTGCTAACCTTCGTTTTCGTTCTTGACTTGAGGTCTTGCAAAGGCTACAAATATATATTATGATTAAACAAAGTGGGTTTATGGATCATAATCTTACCTTTCTCAAATTCTTTCAATCTCTGATTGCACCTAGGATGCTATTAGGTATGTTACCTATTTCTGACCATTTCTAGTGGGCATCTTCTTTTGTGAATTGGTTGGAAACTTTAGAAGATTGAAGATCCGTGGTAGTTTTTCAATTAGAATTCATAATCATTAACGAACAATTTATGTCATTTGTGAAATGTGTCAGTGTTGCCGGCTGTTTCGATCACACGTTTTCAAACGTATACCTTTCATGGAACGAATGGTCGTCGAGAATACCGATCCGGAAAAGTACTCGCACTTGAACCGTTCGTTTAGAGACTTATACGTTTAAAAGCTCACAGCTCACTTGGCGAGAATACGGGCCCAGTTGCGAGCAACACAGTATGTAGTGAAACAAATTTTTTCTGGACTGTCTATCGCGTCATGAACGCTCGGAATGCCTCGCCTCATTGGAAGTGGTATACTGTACCGCTTAAGTACAAAAGTGAGGTTCCTTTACAAACTCAATTTCAAAACGTGTACTACCCAACACTACACCCTTCACCCTTACCCTTTGACGAGCTGCCTCTGCCTAGCACCCCCACGGTTAGTTATCTGACACAAGAATGAATAATTCCCATTCAGAATGAACATCCGATCACTCCGAAAGAGGCGATGAAACAGGCGGGGCCATGCGAGCTACAAAAGCCGTTCAAATTTTAACGAGGCGAACAAGTCATCGTAGTCACGCTAGACGGAAAGGGATGAGGAATGGAGGTAGGTGAAAATTTCGAGCTAATCGGGACCGACGTTGCTAGCAGAGGTTCCGATTGGTTATTGACCGGGGATCGGAAACGGCGAGCTTCAGATACCAATTTTCGATGTTCCGGTCGGGAATGGGGTGAATGGGCGATGTTTATGTCTGGGGAAGCCCTTATTTGTGATTGGGGATTATTTCAAGAGGATTCGGTTATTTAATTAAGGTTTTTCGCTCAGCTGGAGGAAATTGAAACCCAATTTCGTCATCCTTGACTATCACAACTAATTGCGTCATGAATTATTCTCTTTCATCTTATCAGAATCTGTTGCCATGTCAAGGGGGGCTCCTCATACACCTTAGAGCCGAATTTCTATAAAATACGAATATTCCGGACTCGAGTAAGCCATCATGATTTTCAGAAATTAATATCGAAAACTTGTTTACTATAAAAATTATACACTGCGCAAAAAAATTAACGCACATTATGGAAATCTCAAATTTATTCTACAACTGAAGGTGTTCTCAATAATAATTATTTTTATCAGAATCATGCATGCATATGTTATCCACTTTCAACGTTTTTCTTCAATACAGATGTTTTTTCCCAGCAGAAATAAAAAAAGATGATATTATCAGATTTTGAATGTATCGATCGCAATGCAACGCGAAACACGCAATTTGACCCAAGAGGAATGTGCCCAAGCGGTAGTTTTGCGAGAAGAAGGGTGGACATACACAAGAATTGCAGAAAGGTTTGGAGTTTCCCATACAAGTGTGTCCAGAATGTTGCAGCGATTCAGGGAGACTGGTATGAATGTCCGAAGACCAGGACAGGGTAGACCACGGGTAACAACTGCCGTTCAAGAATGTTACTTGAGAGTTTCTTCGTTGAGACAACGGTTTGCAACCGCTCGCCTCCTTCAAAATCAGCTTGAGCAAACTCATGGGGTGCAAATTAGCACTCAGTAAGAAATCGCCTCAGAGAATATGATTCAAGGCCTCGTGTCGCGGCAAGAGGCCCAGCTCTTACCCCATCCCATCGAAGGGCGCGTTTGGATTTTGCAAGAGAGCATATCCATTGGGAAGAGGCCGATTGGAAAAGAGGTCTCTTCACAGATGAGTCAAGATTCTGCCTCTACCATTGTGATCGACGTTCCCTTATATACAGACGTCCACATAAAAGATATGCTCAGTGCAATTTCCTGAATACTACTGGTTTCGTGGAAGGATCGATTATGGTATGGGGTGGAATATCTTTGACTGCTCGCACAGACCTAGTGGTCGTTGATAATAGAGCTATGAATGATGCTAAGTATATAAGGAACATTCTTGAAGAGCATGTAGTGCCATTTGCCCCATACATTGGTGAAAATTTCATATCTATGGACGATAATGCCAGACCCCATCGTGTGCGCATCGTTCAGGAGTACCTTGAAGAGGTCGAAATCTCTCGAATGGAATGGCCAGCAAGAAGTCCAGATCTCAATCCGATTGAGCAGGTTTGGGACAACCTCAATAGAAGACTGAGAAGTTCAGAAAATCATCCAGCTACTCTTAATGACTTAGGAATCCAACTCTGGGAAGGATTAGAATATTTCAAGATCACTCGTTTTGAGTATGAACCGTCGTTGCCGAACTGTAATTAACGCAAGGGATGGAAATACCAAGTATTAAATCACTTATCAGCATTTCAGTATTTTGAAAATTGTTCATTTCTCTTCTTTCACCTGATATTCGGTGAAATCCTGAATTTTTCTTCCATTTAATGTGTCTTGTTTCGTTCAAAACCTTCCCGAGAGAACATAAAAAATAAGTTATAAAGTCAATGTAGAGTTAACTTTCATTAAAATTGATAATTTCAGAATGTGCGTTAATTTTTTTGCGCAGTGTAATACTCAGTTTATTCTTCCCCATCTAACACGTAAAAAAATCGAATCACATCTGACCACCGTGGCGCTATATTGATAATCTTAAAATGCTTGAATTCTCTGGGAATAAAATTTCGTACTCTGCAGACCTACAGGCTGAAATTAATTTTATTCTCCCATATATTAATATGAATTTTCATCACAAAATCTCATTTAAACTATCTATCCCTAACTCATGTGGAGCAGTTTATTACGGAAAAACTTGCAAAAAGTCGATTTTTTCACCTTTGACCCGAAGAATTTTATAGACGCGGACACCCTATAGTCGGTAAGGTTTGGGACAAATTTTGAGATGTCAATAAGAAGGCTTTCCCAAGTTTACAGCCAGTTATCTCGAACTCCGAAATTTCAACTCTATTTTGACTAAAATGACTGGACTAAAGTGTCAATATTGATGTACGTAATTCGACAATGAATCGACCTACAGAGCTCGAGTTGGGCTCAATTTGTCACAAATTAAATGCTCTTTAAAACAGTTTATAATAGTTTTCGTCGAAAAAAAGATAAATCAGGAAATATAGAGCAGAACCTGAAAAAGGTTAAAAATTCCGTGGTTTTTGGTGTGTAAAAATTTTTCCACAACTTTTTGAGAGTTGGATATACATAGCGCTAGTAAGTCCAAACAACATACTAAAAAATCAGAGATACATCATATTTTTCCAATTCAGCAATTTTGTGTGTCGATTTCGACTGGCCTACTTCTTATTATATCGACAATTTTCAGCAATCAATGAAGTTAACGATGTAGGTAAATGTTGAAAATGCAGAATTTCCCCATTTTCTATATTCTGCTACGATCAAATGAAACTAGATAATATCTCAACCTGGTCAGGTCTGCCATCCCGTGAAAATGAAATCCCCAATCAAGAGAAATGTTACCCTGAATCAAAACAAACCCAAAAGTTCAATACCTGATTATATTATCCCTCCATTCTTTTCCTCGGATTCAGCATTCCTGTAAACTCATTCGGTATAAATTTCAGGGAGGTCAATATTTCAGTCCCGAACGATTCCAGAGGTTCTTTAATGGGAGTAATGGACCACAAATAGCGGCATCCAGCTCTGGCATACACATCATCACATCTCATAAACTCCAAGATGTAATGCACCAGCAGGAAGTAAATGAGGTTCACATCATGAGGCAGCAGAACTCGAATTCGGTGGCATCAAGTTGGCGGAAACTCGAAATGAGATTATCAACAGCATCGGTCTCATCCTGAAGTTTCTAACAAGGCTACAGTTTACCCGTTCTGAAATTCTGATATACGTTTAACGGATTTTCATCTCCCCTGAATGATAATTTTATTATCGAATAAAAATTTTGAGTTGGAAGATGCGAACATCAAATGAATTTATCGTGAAGTTATACATTTTTGAGGTTATGTGTACTCAGAACGTTTTGACCTACGAGCGCTATTTCTATGGTCTAGAATTAAATCCACGTAACTTAAGAAATACAAACTCGTGAAACAATATCAGTGCCTTCTGCACTTGTATTATAAATATACTGATCCACAAGAGTTAGGGATATCGTATTCAATCGTTTTGAAAAGTATGTAATCTTCGAGAAAATCGTTGTAAAATCATTTAAAACTCGATAACAACTCAAATCGATCCAATAAAAATCAGTATGGGACATTTCGTCAATCTGGTCGCCTTTTTTCTGAAGTTTGGTTCTTTGCATATGCTTCATAAATGTTCTTATTTTGAAATGGAGTCAGTTTACCAACGGTTTCGATTTGAAACGAGTTTTCTCAAATGCCAAGAAGTAAATTATCAAACGCTGGGCTATCGGAATGCTACAGGGTGGCCTTACTCAGGTTGTTGTAGGGGAAAGGCTCCAAGTCAGCCAAAGTGTAATATTCAGGGAGACAGGTTCCATGTTGGAAAGACCAAGACTTGGTGGGCGTCAAAAAACAACACCTGCTCAGGATCATTTCATCACCGTTTCGGCGAGGAGAAAGTCTACATCTACGTGTAGAATGCTGCGGAATACTTATCAAAATGCAGATGGGGTAAAAGTTTCTATCGAAACCATTAGACGACGATTGACAGTGGTGAATCGTTCTCGACGTCCATTAAGAGGAGTTCGATTAACACGTGACAATAAGCGTCAAAGACTGGAATGGGCAAGGCAACATATCAATTGGACATTCAATGGCGTAGTGCCCTTTTCACTAATGAATTCAGATATGGACGATTTTCAGATTCTCGAAGAACAAGGGTATGGACAATCCCACTCATACCTCGTAATCGTCGCTATGTCCAAGAAGTCAATCCATTCCGAGGGGCTAGTGTTATGGTATGGGACTGGATATGTTTCAACGGGCGCACAGATCTACACATTTGTCCTGGGAATATGACCGCCTTACATTGTAGGGAGCATGTCATTGACAATGTTCTGCCAAATTTTCACTCTGCTTCTGGTTAAACTTTTCAATTTCTAGACGATAACGCTAGGCACTACCGTGCAGCCATAGTTGAGAATGCCCGTGAGGAGCTTGGTATTCCACATTTACCAATACCTCCGCACTCACCAGCTTTGAATTGCATGGAACATTCATGGGATATGCTCCAAAGAAGATTAGATAATCATCAACCTACCCCAGAATCCTTAAATGACCTGAGAGAGCTTCTGCCCTGTTTATGGAACGAAATTTCTCAAGAAATGTTCAACAACCTCGTGTGTAGTATGTAGAGAAGATGTCAAGCTGGTATTGATGCCCGTGGAGGCCATACATTGTATTGATAGTCTTAAAATGCTTGAATTCTCTGGCAACAATTTTGTTATTTTACTAGATTTTTTTAACCACGCTGGGACCTACAGGCTGAAATCAATTATATTTCCTGCAACTTGAAATCATATAAATATCACCAAATCTCACTTGAACAATTTTTTTTTGCAATTTAAGTCAGTATCCCTAACTCATGTGGAGTAGTTTATCTGTATTCTGCTCTGCAAAATATGAAAAGTAAACCACTACAAGCTATTTTACGTGACTCAGCTAGTGAATATCGAGATTCAATTCGGCAAGTTATGTTGGTACGAAATCGTAAAGGAAAGAAGGAAAGAATTCATTCAATAGTGATAGGAGTGTTTCCCTTCTCTTCTCTAGAATTCCTCATACGTACATTGTCCTCTACCACAGAAAAGTTCTGACATAATGAAAGGAGCTTGTGCTTCATTCCTGTCAAGTTTGTTGGCCTCTTCCTTTCCTTCAATCGATGAAAGAAGTTCGTGCTCCTTTCTGGCAAGTGTTTTCGCCTCTTCGTGAGTTAGAGAGTACCCACGAATCCAGATCAAACAGACCTTGTTACTCTTGACGTTTCAGTCGAGTTTCTCGGACACTCACATACATCTTAAAATCGATTGCACGAGAACTTAATGCTTTGATCGCAGCCCGACTGTAATAATACATATCTCTATGTTATTATTCTGAAAGTTTCATTCATTTTCACGCACCTTTCGAATTGATAATGAAGAAAAAAATTAAAGCATTGTGGAGGTCACTTATACAAGCATTATTTCAGTTATATTTTTCGTTTTGTGGTTCCTATCAATTTTCCAATCAAATCAATTCAAATTTCGTAATCTGTCAAAGTCCGTAAGTCGCAGCAACTGCCAAGATACAATACAAAAGACACCAGGAAGTAGAATCTGAATTTTTATTTGAATTTCGAGATATTTTCACAAAACTTGACTGAAATAGAGAAATATCATCTAATACTCGTGGCAGAAGGCAATTCCAACACTCATGCTTTCGAAAACTCGCCCTTTCCTCGTTCGTTTTCGAATTTCGCATTCTGCAACTTGTTTTAGAATATACTATTTAGTTGGTTAATTCGAAGTTATCTGCTGAGCCTATTATGATGCAATTTGATATCCTGAACCTCGGGCAATGACAAAGGCTACTTTTCATCAATACACTACGAGGGCGAAAGCTTGTGATAAAATAAAATACAAAACCTTACGTCAATCCCTCAAAGTATTGTACCTCGGTAAATAGGTTTTCTACCCTTCTACCCCATTGATTGTTCCATTCTTCTTCTGCAGACCAGAGTTTTTTTGCCATCAACTTGAACAATTCTGGCTTCATTCTTTCAACAAAAAATAAACTGCTACAACTGAACCTCAGTTCGATTCGAACTTCAAACGAGAAACGCAAATAACAAGAAATATGCAGAGGACGTCAACTAGAGCGAAAGTTTTATTCGAATACAGTTTGAATTTAGTCGTTGTACCGAGCTCGGCGGAAATTTCATATTTGCATGTGTTCAATAAATAATAAAATGAATGAGAACAGAGGTCTCGCATTTCCTATTGGATGATGATCGAAAATAAAGAGAGTGTAGTTGTTGGTAATTCCTTCTTGAAATTTATTTAAATCCTAAATATCTTGAAGTTGAACTAGGTACATAGATTTCTATTTATTATTCAAGCTTATTATTTATACTTCGAGAACTAGTTGCAACAGAATCACAGAATACTGATTCACAAATGAATTTATCTATGAGAATTGATACTGGTCTATCTTTGAACTTTGTCCAATTTGTCTTAATTTAAATGAAATCAACAAGAAAGTTCAACAAAGATCTAAATAATCTAAATACTTTCAATAATAGTCCCGGATTTGATCTCCCCGGGGTAATATAGTCTGTTCGTAATAGTTTAAGGGCAGGTCATGGACGTTGTTATATCATCCTTTTCAGATTAAATTCAGTTGAAAGCTCTAGGGAAGCAAAGAGGACAATGGAACGTTTCATAAGTTGCGTAATATATAAAGTGCCAGATTCACCATACACATAGGTACGATAATTTTCAATTTCATTCGTTAACTCAAACACAGAACATGACGTCCGAAACCTTATCTAGATTCAGTTCGTAGAATTCCGTGAAAAATGGGTTTCATCCTTTATGATCAATTTTGAACTTCAAGATAATCATGCCTTTTTTTTTGTTGTTTTCGTTATAGTCCGCACAAGGTTTTCAACATGTAATAGTTCAGGATAATAACGTACAGGGGGTCATATTTCGATCATTCAGTACTACATTTCCAGAATTAAAGGAGATAGAAAAAAAGTAATATATATGTCATGTTCTCTTCTTTCGAGAAACATAAATTGCTGAATAGGTACCGCTACGGTGTCTGATTTTCATGCTACAGGTGATTCTTGAATTTGGCCATAACTTGCTCTGAAATTTGAAGCGGAAAATTTCGATGGCATCTGTAAGAAAAACTGGAAAAACTGTTCTAAAGATGTTTTTATTTGAAGAGCGTTCTTACAATACTGCTGAAGTTATAGCCTAAATATTTGGCCAAATTCCAAAATCATCCTGTAGTACGGAAACTAGACACCATAAAAAGAGAACATGACATGTATATTAGTTTTTCCTATCTCTTCATTTTAGAAGATGTGGTACTAAATCATCTGAACCCCTGTACAAAAAAGGCTTTCATATTTTCTATAAAGAGTTTAATTCCTATTTAATTTTCTGCATATATCAACAAACAATTTGAAACCGAATGTTTTGATGTAACCTCTGATAATTATCTATTCGACAGAGTAAATTTATAGTATGAGATATAATTCAAAATGACCGGAAACACAAATAATTATTCAATTGTAATCAATAAGCAAGATTACTACCAAATCCTTCATAAATAATCTGTAAACTCAACACCTGAAGGCAAGGATGCCTCTTGTCAAATAACATGGTATGCCACTGGATTGCTATGAAAAAAGTGTCGGTATAACAATTTCATTTCAACATTCTAGCACAAACAGAAACGGAGACAATGACAAAAGTTGAAATCGCCCAAAATTTCAATTTTGGCCTATAACTCGAAAACAAAAGAAGATAGAGGAATGCAGTTGATGCCATTATCAATTTCTCTGAAAAAGACAAAAGTAATGTGTCATTCATTTTTCTCTATCTCGTTAGGTTGAAAAGTTGTAGTTCATGTATCACCAATTTTGCCCACCCTGTACATATGAACAAATATATAACAGTAAATATATACAAGGTGTTTCAAAAAAAGGTGACCATCTCTCTAGGATAGATAGAAAACTAAAAAATAATAGGTGTTTGTTCAGTAAAAAATTTGCATAACGTCATCCGTAGTCATGATACAGGGCGTTGAAAAAGAAAAAAATTTACACATTTTTTAAGATTTCGCCGAAACTACTGCAACAATGTAATGAAATTTTACATGAATATGTTTTGGGAGCTGATACATCTAATGAGTGTGTTTTGATGTCTGACTCTCATTGAGAGCTCTAGTTACCGGTTCGTACCAAGTTGTTTTGAACATAACTTTTTTGATATAAGATTTTTCAAGCTAAATTTTCAGCAATCTTAAACATCATTCAATTTCACACCAAAAAGGTACTCATGATTGAATTCGATACTGTACACCGTTTTCGGAATATTTTGATTTGAAAATTATGAAGTTATTGATAATCGATGCTGCTATAATAAAGTAATGATGAATGTATCAATTGAACAAAAAGATCTCAAAAAGCTCTAAAGAAAGGCTGAAAACATAAAAAAAACTCAATTAGAGTAGGTGTTCAAAATGTCCTCTGTTTTCACAAATACACAAATCTATCCTTTTTTCTAAGAAATCCATTAATCTTCTTAACACTCGGGAGTCGGCTATGAGGTCATTGAAGTGACGTTGAATGCTGTCCTTCAATTCTTGAGGTGAATTTACCCCTACTGCATAAATTTTTTCTTCAAGGTACGACCAAACTGTGTAATCCAAGGGATTGAAATCCCATGCCCGAGGCCAATGAATAGGAGCTTCTACATTTCTACCAATCCATCGATTCGGAAAATGTTTACTTAACCGATTATTACATCAATGTGGAGCTCCATCGTGCTTAATAATTAAAAATAATAATAAGTAAGTACTTCATCAATACTTTATATCAGCATCAGTTATTGCTTCATAATTTTTAAGTCAAAATATTCCGAAAACGGTGCACACTATCGAGTTTCATCAAGAGTACCTTTTTGGTGTAAAATTGAATGATGTTCAATATCGCTCAAAATTCAGCTCAAGAAATCTAATATCAAAAAAGTTATGTTCAAAACAACTTGGTATGAACCGTGTAACTAGCGCCCTCTATGAGAGTCAATCATCAAAATACATTCATCAGATGTATCAGCTTCCAAAACATATTCGTGTAAAATTTCATC
This sequence comes from Hippodamia convergens, assembly GCA_038502775.1. Taxonomy (NCBI): domain Eukaryota; kingdom Metazoa; phylum Arthropoda; class Insecta; order Coleoptera; family Coccinellidae; genus Hippodamia; species Hippodamia convergens. Next base: position 49,275,729 of record CM076610.1, read on the forward strand.
ACAATGTTGCCAGTAGTTTCGATAAAATCTTAAAAAATGTATATATTTTTTTCTTTTTCAACGCCCTGTATCTTTAATACGGATGGCGTTACGAACATTTTTTACTGAGCAAAGCCCTATTATTTTTCAGTTTTCTATCTATCCCAGAGAAATGGTCACTTTTTTTTTAAATTCCCTGTACAATAAGAAAAGTGTGTCATGTTGACTAACGAAATAATCTAATAGTGGTCGCTCCAGTAGCTTCCAATGATTATAATAGTGGTCTCTATATTCTTTGGTAACTTCCTTTTGAACACTTGAAGAGAATATATCTCATATATTAGAGACTCAATTATATTTGTGATTGTTTTTTTTTAAACGTAGGAAGTGGATTGTTAGGATTTGTTTTTATTCTCCACTTGATCCTCTTCCTGAAAACTTTATTTGGGCTTTCTATCCCAGTCTCTAAAACAAGAAGATAGGCCCCTGCGTAAAACTGGATAAGAACTTGATAAGAACAAATTGTTGCCTAACAATGAACAAAAAGAAAACACTTTGAACTCAGAAGCTTAACGTTTCGTAGAAATTGTCTGACGAAGGAGTCTGATTCAGACTCCAAATCGTTACGCTTCAGAGTTCAAAGTGTTTTTTTTGTTCATTGTTAGGCAACAATTTCTTCTTGTAAAGTTTTGGCCCCTGACAAATTGGTTCTCTTCTATTATTTAAAAACATTTTTCTAATTGTTTCTTGTTTCAGAGACTGGGAGAGAAAACCCAAATGAAATTTTCAGAAATATGCAAAGATCTCCCAGAAAATATTTCAATAGATTCTTGATCCACTTGTTTGATTCTCCATTCTGAATATAAACTTCTCTTTTTCGGTTCTGGAGACTGGAAAAATATGATAAAATGTAATTCAATAGAATCAAACGAAATTCCTCAATGTCCCTACTTCATCCAAGGCATTTTTTCTCGGCAGCATTATTCACCATTATCTACCCCTCCTTATTATCATCGCTCACGGCAAATTAACTTCACAACAAGGACTTCATGTTGAGAGTCATCGATATCTCCTTGAAGCCGACCTGATAACGTAACAGCATAAGAAAGAAGCAGAACCTTCAGATCGAAGAAAAACAACCTTCATAATAGCCATTTTGATTTTCCAATTTTTCCCTCCCAAGTATTCTTCATCCTCAAGGAGATACTATCAGGAAATTCAGGTGCTTTCAAGCGGTAAGAATGAGTTGTTTGGTTTTCCATAGCACGCACACTTCTCAAGTTGAATTTATGATTTCGCGAATAAAGAATGAAGAGTATCGCATAAAAGTGTTCATCACTGGTATTTTGGAGTAGTAGATATGAGGAAATACGTAGGGCACAGTACTAGGATGTAGTAACTTGATTCGAGTGAATTTGCAGCTGTTTTACTATGTTATGTTGCAAAATGGCGAAGGATCCGGTGAATTCTATAAAAAATCGAATTGAATGAAATTCACATTTAAATTCAGGCAGTATGGATCGATGATCTATTTAATTTTATTCATTTTTTATGTCAAATCTCATATATTCATGATCACCTGAATGCAATCATACCAGATTAAAGAGAAATTCTCATTTTTGATCTAAGACAAGCATTCGCCATTTTGCAATATTGAATCAAAAATCTCAGATTTTCGTAATTTCATGAAGACATTTTGGACTAAATAATGGTATTCTTAAAAATAGTCTCAAATAGTTTTCAAATTATCCACTCATTTCAGAAATGCATTCTTTACTTGAAACAGAGGTTGAAACCATTAGAAATTTAGACATTTGAAAGATGTTCTACTGTCTCCCCAACAGTCCCACACTCATAACTAGGGCTCACACCCGAATTCCATTTGAAAAGTATGCTGTTAGAACGTCCATGATGGATATTCAGAGCAATGTCATCAGCAAAATACATTTTTCCGAAAGGAGTAGCGGGAATATCCTACAAATAAAAATTAAAAAGAAGAGGTGCTTAAACCGAATATTATGGAAGACCATTGTTCAATGTTTCACAATCACTACTATTATTATCCACAAAACACGAAAGCTTCAGTTGGATAGTTCTCGCGACTCTGTCACTTTTTCATGAAACCTTTGAATCCACAAGCAGAAATATTCCAAATTCTTTTGTTTCTGAAATACAGGGCGAAAACGAAAATGTTCACTTTTTTGAGATGTTATTTTTTCCTAGGCACTGTATAAGATAAAAAAAATGAAAACTGCCTTTCATATGTATTTTTACGTAGAAGTTAAAGACTTAGTGAAAAAAATTTCCAGATCAGTTTTTGAAATTGAGCACAAACGTCAGCTGGAACACTCTGTATATTTTAACGTCAAATTTCTGCATTTATTACTCTCAATACATTGATATATCATAACCCAACCTTCAATAAAATTTAGCTTCAAAAATCAGAAGAATCCATATTTATTGGTTTTTTCTATAGTAGGCCATGAATTTTTTCACACATGCATTTAATTGATATTTTTATGAAACGTCATGTGACTTTGACCTATTTATTTAATTTCATTCAAACATAAACTCAAAATATCACTCGACAACATGAACTTGAAAATGTTAAAACGAAAGAAATTTCAATATTTATATTGAAATTTTTTCATGTATAATAAACTTTCATGCATTTGTGGAAGAATTCATGTCTGACTATTAAAAAAACCAACATAAATATAGATTTTTCTGATTTTTAAAATTGATTGGATTCAGAAAAATAAATGCAAAAATTTGACGTCAAAATATACAGGGTGTTCCATCTGAAGGATCCCACGTTCGTGCACTATCACAAAAACAGTGCGCTTAAAAAAATTTTTCAACTACGCCACTGAATTCTACGTAAAAATATATATTAAAAGCAGTTTTCATTATTTTCCATCTTATACAGTGCCTCGGAAATAATTACATCCCAAAAAAGTGAACATTCTCGTTTTCGGAAACAAAAAAAATTGGATTTCTGTTTGTGGATTTAAAGTTTCACAGAAAATTATTACAGAATCGCGAAATCCGCATGCCTCTATCTTCAACAATAGCTGAGTGCAGTCTCTCCCAATTTGGGACACAGTGTACTCAATGCTCAATAAGTTTTCTTATATTATGTGTTTGCAAGTTTCACGTTGTTGATTTATTAAACAGGAGAATCTGGTCTGTTTTAAATCGTATTAGAACAGGCCATGGACGATGCAACAGCATGCTCTTCCGATGGAATTCGGTTGAGAGCCCTAGTTGTGAGTGTGTGGAAAATGAGGAGACAATAAAACATCTTAAAAATAGTTGTTCCATTTATAAATTTCAAGATGGTTTCGAGGCTATACATAACGTAACAAATGCATTTCTGTAATTGGTGGTTAATTTCAAAATAATTTAGTTTATTCTAAATAATTGGTTTCTTTTCTGCTTTTATCTTTTTTCATTTCAGATTGAGAATTGCGAGTCGTTTTGTGAAGAATCTGTTCATCTGATTCCATAGACGGATAACATGAAGATGTTCTCTTAGATCACGCTCCCTGCTATTTAATATTTTTAGTAAGGGTTTTGTTCAGGTGAGGTTTTTCCCTTTCCTCATGTAATCATACTGTGTGGTTTTCCTGTGTTGCACCAACCTCAGCTAGGTACCTTTTTGTTTCAATATGTATTGTATTATGTAGCTCTGAATCAAAATCATTCATATTTATATGAGAAAATCTCAAGAACCAAACATCTGTAGCAACGGTTCAATGTAATTTTTTTATTTCAAGTATATTTTGGTTTTAATTAGGTGAATACATTATGCATTTATGTTTGCCTAATAACTAGAAATGTTTAATCGTTTTACAGCATTTAACAGGTTTGAAGAGTAATTTTCCCAAATTCAATTTTTTTCAGTTTATGTTTACCAGTGGAAAATATCGTGAAGAGTGGTCAGTGTCACTCTCAATCATACAAAACGAAGATGTTGGGATAGCGTTCAACCTCAGCTTCCGGAGTATCTCATCGAACAGGTGTCTGTAGTAGGGATGCTCTGTCCCTTGGCAACATATGACTGGATGGGATAGAACCCATTGTTTCCAGTCTCAGCTGTGAGGCATCGAAAATGATCGTGCATGAATCGAATCGTGGATTTTTGAAGCAACCTCAGGAATATTCAAAGCAATTCCGAGAGGTTTCTATATTGAGAATGGTACGTCTAGAAGTGTTTGAAGTAGGAAGGAATTTTTCGTTATCAGTGTTTATTCTCGGCTGAAGGAGAGCTGTGCAAACAAGATAGCGAATGGATATTTCCGAAGAGAGTGGGGACCCATTAATACTCACCAGGAGCACATTAAATCCGGCATCAGGAGCTCTGGAACAGTCCGAGGACGATCAAGGATCAGTCTGTGGGCCGCTCGTAAAAATTCACCGGAGGTACACGCACACAGCCGCCTATCTCGGTCCGAAACGCACATTTGTCACCCAGATCATGATTCCGGAAACGGGCATCAAGCAATCATTGATAATGTGGCGATCCTGCAGGACTGGTCGACAACCCTGCCGTCAGCAGCTGCCGCGGTTTCACTGCGGCGTTGGGATGAGAGGAGCGCAGACTCCCGCATCTCCAGCTCTGTCTGCCGGGACCCGAGATGAATAGCGGGTACGGGGGCTGCCTGGATTCTGGAAACCGAGGAAAACAGGAAAACTCGAACTGGGCCCGTATTCTCGACAAGTGAGCTTTTAAACGTATACGTCTCAAAACGAACGGTTCAAGTGCGAGTACTTTTCTGGGCCCGTATTCTCGACAAGTGAACTTTCTATGCGAATGCGAACTTTCAGAATATCACACGCTTTGGTATTCCCGACTCGTGACTATAAGGTCGTATACGTTCTCAAAGCGAGTGTTCACAGCGAGCGTTTTGTATCATTCGTTTTCGTGATGAAGTTTGATTTTTCTGTGTTTGTGTAGACGTTTGACAAGAAGGTACTTCAGAATATTTGTACAATAAATATCGCAAAACAATCAGAAGTTTTATTGGGATATACAATGGGGTCGTCAAGATGAGATTGCGTTGTCTGCTTGCACACAGAGTTCTTCACTATGCTCAAGAGATGGCAAGTAAAATTATCAATGCTTGTGTCGGGCTTCATAATCTTTGTATCGGAGATAATGTTCCTGAACCAGATAATGATGTTGAGGATATAGCACTGGCTGGAATATATGGGTTTCCCGTTGACAATGAAGAAAACATAATGAGAATCAACTGAAAATTGGAAACAGAAGAGGCTCGAAAAAGCTGGAGGGATTAGATCGAAAAAGAAATGAGAGAACTTTTATTGGAGGAGAATCTCTAGAAAGATAGAGATCAATAGAGACTAGGTATCAATGACGTCGGAGAACGTATTGAAACCGATCATATTGTATATAGAAAATCACAAGCAACAATTACAGTAGGCGCTCGATAATCCGGCACCCGATTTTTTACCTTCATGCCGGATTATTGGAAATGCCGGATTATCGAATTTGTACAGGAAAAGAAAGCTAACTTCATATGATTTTCACCACTATCCAACTTTCGTAAAATTTGTCCGCTATGTTGTCAAAGGACGCTATGAAACAAGAGAAAACAAATACGTGACATCAATGTCGAGGTTGGGTACGGATTGAAGAGCGGGAGAAACTACTAGAACCGCTCGTTAGTCCGGCTGCATAAAATACCGGATTATAGAGCGGGTTACCTGAGTCCCAAAGTGCCGGACTAACGAGCGTGCCGGATTGGCGAGCGCCGGATTATCGAGCGCCTACTGTATTATAACCAATCTCCAAGATACCTAAGTGATAAGTCCGCTCACCTATGTAAAACACTTTATGAATATATGATTCATAAATTTATTGATATTTCATTTCTTTCAATTAACATATACACACTCTCATTATAGATTCATTCCAAACAAATATAATATCTTTTCTAACAAATAATAAGCAAGTCACACAATTACAGTAAAAAAAACAAAACTCCTCATGAGGCTCATAGCCTGTTCCTCAGGCAGGTCTTTTTGCATTGCTAACCTTCGTTTTCGTTCTTGACTTAAGGTCTTGCAATGCAAAGGCTACAAATTTATATTATGATCAAACAAAATGGGTTTGTGGATCATAATCTTACCTTTCTCAAATTCTTTCACTTTCTGATTGCACCTAGCATGCTATCAGGTATGTTACCTATTGCTGATCATGTTATTGGGCATCTTCTTATGTGGATTGGTTGGAAACTTTACCAAATTGAAGATCCGTGGTAGTTTTTCAATTAGAATTCATAATTCTCAATGAACAATTTATGTCATTTGTGAAATGTGTCAGTGTTGCCGGCTGTTTCGATCACACGTTTTCAAACGTATACCTTTCATGGAACGAATGGTCGTCAAGAATACCGATCCGGAAAAGTACTCGCACATGAACCGTTCGTTTTGAGAAGTATACGTTTAAAAGCTCACTTGTCGAGAATACGGGCCCTGGATCGGTATTCTTGACGACCATTCGTTCCATGAAAGGTATACGTTTGAAAACGTGTGATCGAAACAGCCGGCAACACTGACACATTTCACAAATGACATAAATTGTTTGTTGGGGTTTATGAATTCTAATTGAAAAACTACCACGGATCTTCAATCTGGTGAAGTTTCCAACCAATTTACAAAAGAAGATGCCCAATAAAAATGGCCAAGAATAGGTAACATACTTAATAACATGCTAGGTGCAATCAGACATTGAAAGAATTTGAGAAAGGTAAGATTATGATCCACAAACCTATTTTGTTTAATCATAATATATATTTGTAGCATTTTCAAGACCTTAAGTCAAGATCGAAAACGAAGGTAAGCAATGCGAAAAGGCCTGCCAGAGGAACAGGCGATGGGCCTCATGAGAAGTTTTGTTTTGTTTACTGTAATTGTGGGATGTACTTTTTATTTGTTGGAAAAGATATATTTTTTTTTGAAATAAATCTATAACGAGAGTGTGTACATGTTAATTGAAAGGAATGAAATATGTATCAATATATTTATGAATCATATATTCATGAAATGTTTTACATAGGTGAGCGGACTTATCACTTAGGTATCTTGGAGATTGGTTATTATAATTGTTGCTTGTAATTTTTTATATACTATTTGATCAGTTTCAATACGTTCTCCGACGTCATTGATACCCGGTCTCTATTGATCTCTATCTTTCTAGAGATTCTCCTCCAATAAAAGTTCTCTCATTTTTTTTTTTCTATCTCCTCCCTCCAGCTTTTTCGAGCCTCTTCTGCTGCCAATTTTCGGTTGATTCTCATTATGTTTTCTTCATTGTCATATATTATTCCTAAAACTGCCAGTGCTATGTCATCATTATCTGGTTCAGGAACATTATCTCCGATACAAAGATTATGAAGCCCGACACAAGCATTGATAATTTTACTTGCCGTCTCTTGAGCATGATGAAGAACTCTGTGTGCAAGCAGACAACGCAATCTCATCTTGAGGACCCCATTGTATATCCCAATAAAACTTCTGATTGTTTTGCGATATTTATTGTAAAAATATTCTGAAGTACCTTCTTGTCAAACGTTTACACAAACACAGAAAAATCGAACTATATCACGAAAACGAATGCTACAAAGCGCTCGCTGTAAACACTCGCTTTGAGAACGTATGCGACCTTATAGTCACGAGTCAAGAATACCAAAGCGTGTGATATTCTGAAAGTTCGCATACGCATAGAAAGTTCACTTGTCGAGAATACGGGCCCATGCGGAAAGCGAATTCCGAGCTACGTTCACCAACAGGACGACGTATGTTCAGGACGTGGACTTTTCTCCAGAGTTTTAATGATAATGTAAGAATTTGTGTTGCCATCTGGCAACCCTTTGCTGAACAACTATGAATACCACAGTATAACCACTATCCTTCAATAGGATGCTAACAACGGGCTCTTGGGAGTACTACAAACATCCCTGGGATGTTTTGCGATGTTTCTAAGTACACTGCGCAAAAAAATTAACGCACATTATGGAAATCTCAAATTTATTCTACAACTGAAGGTGTTCTCAATGATGATTATTTTTATCAGAATTATGCATGCATATGTTATCAACTTTCAACGTTTTCCTTCAATACATATGTTTTTTCCCAGCAGGAATAAAAGAAGGTGATATCAGATTTTGAATGTATTGGCTCCATTCTAAAATCAATTTTTCTCGATCAATTCTAGTGATCAATAGTTTTTCTTTCGTTTGATTTTCTACACTCGATCGCTATGCAACGCGAAACACGCAATTTGACCCAAGAGGGTGGACATACACAAGAATTGCAGAAAGGTTTGGGTTTCCCATACAAGTTGTCCAGAATGTTCGCGATTCAGGGAGACAGGTATGCATGTCCGAAGGTCAGAACAGGGTAGACCACGGGTAACAACTGCCATTCAAGAACGTTACTTGAGAGTTTCTTCCTTGAGATAACGGTTTGCAACTGCTCGCCTCCTTCAAAATCAGCTTGAGCAAACTCATGGGGTGCAAATTAGCACTCAGACAATAAGAAATCGCCTCAAAGAATATGATTTAAGGCCACGTGTCGCGGCAAGAGGCCCAGCTCTTACCCAAGCACATAGAAGGGCGCGTTTGGATTTTGCGAGAGAGGATATCCATTGGGAAGAGGCCAATTGGGAAAGAGTTCTCTTCACAGATGAGTCTAGATTCTGCCTCTACCATTGTGATCGACGTTCCCTTGTATACAGACGTCCACATGAAAGATATGCTCAGTGCAATTTCCTGAATAATACTGGTTCCGGGGGAAGATCGATTATGGTATGGGGTGAAATATCTTTGACTGCTCGCACAGACCTAGTGGTCGTTGATAATAGAGCTATGAATGCTGATAAGTAAATAAGGAACATTCTTGAAGATCATGTAGTTCCATTTGCCCCATACATTGGTGAAAATTCCATTTTTATGGACCATAATGCCAGACCCCATCGTGCGCGCATCGTTCAGGAGTACCTTGAAGAATGGAATGGCCTGCAAGAAGTCCAGATCTCAATCCGATTGAGCAGGTTTGGGACAACCTCAATAGAATGCTGAGAAAATCATCCAGCTACTCTTAATGACTTAGGAATCCAACTAGGAGAAATCTGGGAAGGATTAGATCAGAACATTTTAAGATCACTCATTTTGAGTATGAACCGTCGTTGCCGAGTTGTAATTAACGCAAGGGGTGGAAATACCAAGTATTAAATCACTTATCAGCATTCCAGTATTTTGAAAATTGTTCATTTCCCTTCTTTCACATAAGATTCGGTGAAATCCTGAATTTTTTTTCCACTTAATGTGTCTTGTTTCGTTCAAAACCTTCCCGAGAGAACATAAAAAATAAGTTATAAAGTCAATGTAGAGTTAACTTTCATTAAAATTGAGATTTTCAGAATGTGCATTAATTTTTTGCGCAGTGTATTTTCAAAGAAAGGCTTCGAAGAAGTACCTTCTTGCCTTTGTTTTGAGGAGAGTCTTGTCTGTGGTGATTGAGCCTCTCACTTTTTTGGTGAATCTCTCATTTGCGACGGGCTGCTTTCCTTCGATTCTTGAAATGGGTAGGGTCGAGTCTGTTGAGAAATCAAGATCCCATTCACCAACCTTGAAATATTTTCGCCCTATAACGATTTCTTCTTGTTTTTCAAAGATATTCGAATTACCCTTGCGTATGAGGCTAACTGATTTTTTGGAGAGATATGGTATAATTAATGCTAGCCAACACAGTTCCTGTTCAGGCCGGTCAACTACTATTGCTATTTATGCATTTATGGATAGGGTTGTGGGTTTCATTGAGGCAGGAGACTCAGGAGAGTGCTCGACTGGAATCTCATGTGACTTGAGCAGGGCATTCGACTGTGTCATCCATGAGATTTTGTTGTCAAAGCTCACAATAGTTCAACCGCTTGAGGTAAGATTAAATAATTATGACGAGCCGTTGCCTCAGACTGCCTCTCTTACATTTTTGGGAATGATTCTGGATAACACACTTTACTGGAGAGATCATTGTGAGCTTCTCTTGAAAATATTAAGTTCACAGTGTTTTCTGTTCCGCAATTTAAAAACTGTATTGATTCCGGCTCAGCTGGTATTAGTGTACCATGCTCAGGTGGAGTCACGTTTGAGATATGACCTACTTTTTTGGGGCAATTCGTCTTTATCGCACAGAAGAAAACACTGCGGGTGATTGCAGGAGTCTCCCAAATTGTTTCCTGCAGACCACTTTTTTCCAGATATAAAATTCTACCTCTTGCATGTTTATATATACAGTGGAACTTCCCTATAACGAATACGCTAAATCCGCATAAAAATTTCGTTATACAGAAATTTCGTTATGCATAAATTTTTTTTTATTGGGTCAAGTGTCAAAAAAGCAACGTTCACTTGCATTTTTTTATTTGAATACATTATACATAATTAACTCAAGCACTTCCTCCTAGACATTTTCGCACTACTATTTTCATTAACGAGCGAAACTGAAAACTGAAACAATCTGTATAGCCAGGGGTGCAGCTACACTACAACTGTTTCAGAAGGAACTCTCCATCCGCCGTAAAGGTTTAGTTTATGATCGGGATTTAGTACCTACGTCCGACAGAATTACGGAAAAAACCATCCCTAAGTATACCTACTCTGGGAAAAACCTTCTTACCAATACGCACTTAGAGAGTGACTTTCTTGGAATAATTCGTTATAGAGAGAATTCACTTCGTTTTAGAGGGTATTTTTAACAGGGTATTTGGATTCAAGGTGCAATGACAGATACGAAATTCGTTGTACAGAGAAATTCGTTGTAGAGACGTTCGCTGTAGGGAAGTTCCACTGTATTTAAAATGTCCCTCTATGTTTTCAAGAATCGAGAAAAGTATTCGGAGTGAATTAAATTTCAGGAAAAATCTCAAGAGCTACCTGGTTTTTCTAAGTTGAACGATTTCTTGAAGTGAATGTTTATGTGAATTGTTACTTGTTTGTCTTTTTAATGTACTTGATGTACCTTTTAAGCTATTGTTGCTAATGCTTGTTAGTAGAGTACTCATTGCTGTATACCCCCGCAGACTTCTGACAATTTTCTACACAATACTTGTATGCATTATCTATGGAAATAAAATATATTATTATTATTATGTTTATAAGATCCTTACCAAACCAACCATAGGGGCGAGGTGTGGGGTGGTTCAATGAGCATGAATAGGATTTCAAATGCTCAAAAGCCAGTACTCAGAATATGAGGCATACTTGATCCTTGCAGACCATTTTGTGGCAGTTCCTTTTGCATACAAATATATAATTTTCTTCTTTGTGTAAAGGAAAACATCAACAATTTCATGAAACTCTCTGATTATACAAAATAAAACACACGTAAAAATGGATAGTCTTTACTCCCTTGCACAGGACCCATGAACACGATTACTCCCCATATTATCAGTGGATTAAAACTAAATAATCATCTTCCATTGTACAAACGAACTAGAGTACCTACTCTGCCTTTAAGAAATACTTAAAAAATCTTCATTGGGATATTTTGTTTTGAATTTCATTTTTTGCTATGACTTATTTGTTATGTTCAAAGGCAATGAATAAAGATTATTATTACATAATTACGATGAAAATCAACGGTTCCCATGAATAAATCCTTAGAGTACCCCACTCAAAACAAATCGCTCTAATACAGAAGGTGTCTGAGTCAAGATGTTAGGTATGTCTGAATACTCTCAATTTAGACAGTAGGGTACGTTTGTACCCTAGTCAACAGAGGTTTTTGTGGATTGCAAATTGCAAAACTTTCAATAAGGATTCTCGTCTAAATAGTGTACCGAATAGTCATCATAGTATATCATATATTATATTATTTTGGTGGAATCACTCCTGTAAACTAATCATGTTGGTTGGTGTCTTGACCGCGGTATACTAGAGCAGGCGAGGCAAAATAAATTGGGGATAGGTTCCTAAAGATTCGTTTAATATTACTTTTGCATAACCAAAATAATGCTTAAGCTTCGGCTGGACGTCGGGAATTTTGGGCAAGTTTTCCAATTCATTCAGAGCGGTCACAGTTACCCATCCATTCACAACTAAGCACGCAAAACTACTTGACTCCCGAATAATGGCTATTTTCTTGACTTCTCATTTTATATTTCTCACAAATTTTTGCAGCCTTCAACGTTATATTATAACTAATGACAAACTTTCAAAAAAACCGTTTTCCATAATGTATGTCAGCAAATCTTGTGTAGATCACAAATTTCGTGCAAATTAGCAAGGCATTCAAGAAAGCACTCTGGACCATTCAATGTCGGCTCAAAATTCGAGAATTATATACATTCAGACAAAATATCGGGGTCTGATCGTAAAAGCAAGAGCGCAAAAATTAGTGGTGTACGAAAATGAAACGCATGTATTTCCTAATAATTTCTAGATAAAATAGCTGTTCGAAATTTTCTCACAGAATAACCATGAAAGAAGAGAGTTCACAATATCTAAGTACTGAATGACTACCTACCTAGCAAAAGCTATCATCACAAATCTGCCTATGGCTTATTCAATTAACAAGGTTAATCAAAATTCTCAGAAAAAATTAGTTATTGAAAATTTTCCCCTCAAATAAGATGCTTGATTATGCATATCATTCCCCTTTTAAATTTTTTTTTGAACTTTCATCAAGAATGAAAGAGTTGTTGAAAACAGTCAAATCATTAAATTTAATGAAGAAAAAGTAAAAAAAACCAGCCTACATTTGTGCATCTAGGTTTATTTCAGACAGTTACTTTATGTACATCATAAAAATTATGTGATGTCTACAGAAAGTACAAATAATGTTTAAGGCCTCTACTGGCTTGGACAGTTATATATGAAAATTAGACAGTAAATGAATAATTTGTTTATTTACAAGAATATCAGTAACATAAAATTCTTAATAAATTTATGTAGGTAGTTAATGCGAAACAAAGATCACCATAATACACAAAAATGAAACTATGTTTCGTTGTGTTAAATTGGTGTCTGTTAAATACCTTCAAGACTAGTTGTGTAATGCAAAAAATTATTCCAAAATTCGCGTTTCCGTTTTGAAGAACTGGAATTATTCCACATAAGGATTGATACTATGTACAAAAAAAATGTCTGGTCCCCTATCTTGTGTTAACAAATATCAAGAATAACGATGAAGTGAATTGTTATTGCAGAGTTCTGAAAAATCAAGTCTGAAATTTGCAAATTTTTATTTTCAACTGAACAATTTCGAAGGCTTACTTAATTTTAAATTATTGTTGATAAATCAAAACACTGAGTCATACAATCGGTGCTTCCTTTTAAAATATCGATAATGAAGAAATAAATTAGGTGAAAATATAAATATATCTGTAAAGTGAAATTCCACAAGTTTCATGAAGAATTTTTCAACATTTGAACTGAATACCTCTTCAACCTCAAAATTTAACAAATAACAAATCTAAAATAATAAACAATTTAGACAATTTTTCTTGTGCATACTATTAAATCACTTCAAACAGAAATTTAAACAATACGAAAGATATTGGGTAGAAGTGAAGATTCCGAACATATCATCAAAAATTCAAGTTCCGAAAGTTTTGGCATTTTCACTGTCATAACATCGGTGAAATGTGAAAATTTGGGATGTACTCCATAGATTCACACAAAAATACTTTCTAGCTATAATAAAAATACGTTCGCGATTGCGAAGTAGCTGGATCATATCTTAGTGCTCACCTAAAATAATTAGTAACAATAACAAGAATAAAAGGAATCTGTAATGTTCTAAAAATCAAAAAGTAGAATAATTAAAATTGACAAATAATGTCTAATAAGCGTGTACAGACCATATTTACAAAATAAGTTTCCAATGGCACCATTTGATTCCATTTTTCAACAAGACAAGTTCAAAACGAACTCAAGATTTTGTTCACTTTTTTACAAATTCATAGTTAAAAATATATTTAAAATAAGTAGTCCTATTTCAAAAAATAAGACCAAATATTCAGGCACATATTGATCTTATATTTTTAATACTTGTATAAATTTTATACATTTTGCTTTCCCTCTCTTTAGTAAAAAATAAATATAAATATTATATGAAATCATCAAGATAAAGATAAACATCGAATTTTCAGTGATATTTCACATATGATTTGGGATATGCAGAACATATGTAAGAATAAAAAACACTCTTTCGAAGTGTGTTCATAGTTTAAGATCATTTCCTCAAACTTGTTCAATAATTTTCAATTTATTTTCTGGTAGTTCCAAGCTCGTTCATTATTTAACATGTCAAAAAATCTATCAAGATGAAAAAGACTGATTTAAGACTTCATCAATATATAAACAACACACAAACAAGTTGTCTCTAATAAATATGTTTAAAACATGGAATGAATGAAAATCAATAAAATGGTAATTATTCAAAATTCAACAAAAAAAGTTGCGAAATGCATGTTGAAGAAATTCATTCATTTTGTAGTTCTTTTGAAAATATAAACACACACAATAAGGTGCAAAAATATCTCACTAATCTGAATTCAATAACACAAAGTACCGATGGCAAAAGTACTGAGATTATATGAATACAAATATATAAATGTATAAAAATATAGAGAACAATATTTCCATCTTATTCTTTGTGCACAATGACCCTTTCATAAAATTTCTAACTAGCCTTCATACAGCGGTGTTTGATATATTTTAAGACTTATAGTCAGTTATTAATCCTACATTCTCAAACTTTCCATTGAGAGTAGACAAAAAATAGTCAGTCCTTTTTCCATACCACAGTAGTTTCAAAAACCTCCAAAATTCTAAGACATCATTACCAAATGTAAAGGTGAATAAATAATTTGCAATAAGTGCACTTTTTACTCTTCAGGATGAGTAATTCTTTGTTATTGTTCCAATGATTTATAACAAATGTCATATGAAAACATCTAAAACAGCAAGTGAACTTCATGACAAGTTTGAGGTTGCATATACTGTCTTTTCTACATTTTCTGAGACCAGATCATTTCAATCTCAATCTGAGAGAGCCACACGATTACAAGAAAATATGTTTTGTGATTATCACTGAAAAAATGATTGATCTCTTAAAGTAAAAGTATTTGTACATGAGCAAAATTCAATGGAAATCGTTTCTTTCCTATAAGAAATCGAAAAGATCTGCTAATCCCTCTGATGGATCCATACTGAAATTATAATCTGTCTGTATAAACGTTTCCAAAGGTACAAAAGGCTCGGCACACAACAAGGGATCAGCCAACCCTGTAAAAAATAAAAATTTAGAGATTTTGGAATTATGACCAAAAACTCTGAATCGAAAAAAGCAGGTAGATCTTTGACTTGTACATTTTTCCGAGAATAAATTTTTTCTGCTCACCGAACATTTTTCTTTCAACATTCCTCAAATTTCAGCTGGATATCCTTTACCAATACCTTAACAAGGCTATTCAGACCCAAATATATTTTGAACAACTGATGATTGCTTTGAAGAATTCAACACACTTGAACTAGTTTGAGAAATATCTGACAAAATTGTTGAATGCTTGTTAGATCACGTATTAGTTACATATTATGAACAGATAATTATAGTTTGATTTCAAATTCAAAAATCGAAGTCCAGAAAGTCTGAGTTAGCTGATTCCAAAAATGTTAAGCAAATAATATTTGAAGATATCTATATCCAAATGTTTTCGGAAAATCATTGCAGATTTAGTATTCTGAATTACATAATGTAACTGTAAAATGCTCAAAATGAGATTGAATGGAAACTCATACTGGAAAAATAACGAAATTAGTTATAAATCTCTTTGTTAGTAATGAGAAGAATAAAATATTCATCAAAGACTTAAAAGAGCGAGAGCAAGTATTCTGATATTCGAGGTGTATTATTAATTTCAATGATTTATTGGTTCTCAATGCTCAGTTGATTAAAACCAGGAAGTAGCTCTTGTAAGTTGATCCTAGAACCCTCCTTTGAGACTATCTAATGATGGAACCCCAGTATGCCCTTGTGCCATCTATTAGGAAATAACTATTCAAAAATTCGTGTTATCATTCAATTAAAAACTCTCTGCTACCAAGGTCCCTTTGAAAATATTGTTTCAAAAATTCGCCTTCTACTGAAAGAATAACAAAGGCAGAGGTAACCTTGGTCATGGCGTATGATTGCCAGTCTTGGACAAGACCCGAATAAAGCCGATACGAATGGAAACGATTGGGCATCGAACACGTTAACATATGCCCCCCATTAGTGGGGATATTCAAATTCAAAATTAACCGATAGTAGTTCAGTTAGTAGAAATGAACTGAAAGTTGGTACATTTTGAAGAGAGAAGTTCGGTGGTTATGATCAATCATGTTTGCTCGTAATACAATACTGACAATATTGAATACGTGAAAAAAAATTATTTCAGTTTATCTCATGATTCCATAAGTTAAACTAAAAAAGAATTAGAAAAATTATGTACAAAAAATTCAGTTATGTTAACACAAAACAACAAAATATCCAAACAGTTAGTTGAATGAGGTTAATGCATTGAGCTGAATCCCATGGTGCTATGACCTTGAAAGCCCGCATGGGATTCAACGCAACAAATCAACAAGGAAGCATTAGTCAGCATTAATATTGTTAGATGTAGCATAAAGCAATGTGCTACAAAGATTTATTCACAAAGCGCAGGACCCAACAGATTCACAGAAGCAAGATGTAAACGCATAGCTAGAACTCTGTCTGTGATGTGATCAAATACACACAGGTCACGGACATAGTTCCAGAATGCATTCACGAAAGACAGAGAGTTGAAGCAGTTACGAGATATTTACAATGTTTATCAACCTCAATGAAAGTTTAGTGTTAGCAATGTAATACCCCAAGATATAATATAAATGTATTTAGAAAAATAAATTAATTTAAAAAAAGATACCAAGCAAATATCAAAAAAGCTTGATGATGTAAAGCAGTTTTGTATTTTAGTGATACGGATCTAAAACATGTAATTCATAAAACTTTGCTACTCGGATTCACTAGTTACTGAGTTTATATACAATGTACATATTCACAAATATTTCAATATTTCAGTCACGTTAGAATAATCAAGTCATATGCATCAATATTCATCAACATTTCACACGAGAAACTGAAATCAGAACAGATATAATATACTTATTTCTGTTCATTTCCATTTGCTTCATGGCAAACACCAAGAAGAAACGCAAAAAAAAAGTAAACAAATGACAGCAAGACAACAGCAAAAGGCCCTGAGCAAATCACCTGACATCGTATAACCATCCCAACTAACACAAAGAAAAAAAATACAATGAATAAAAAAAATTAACTAATAGAATTAGATAACAAAAACTAAGAAAAGCCAAATCTGTTAACTGGATGATTTACTTCAATGAAAATCACACACAACTCCACAAAAATGTACCAACAAAAACCATTGTCTCATGAAAATTGATCTGCTTTTTGAACAAAAATGAAATTAGAAATACTGAATACAGACAAACAATTCATTTATCTGTCAGTTGATGAATCAGTAATCAGAAAAAATATCTTTGCCTATCCAAGTGTTAAATAAAGAATCGAGAAACAAAGAACTCGACAAGAAACAAAAAAATGCATAGCACAATAAATGATATAATTAACAGTTATATTCAGAAAACTAAACAAACTCAAAAATAACAACAAAGTTGATATCTCGTTTGACAATGACGACAGATGAAAATCCTCTACAGATTCCTGAATAACAATACACAAATGCACCTCTAAAATGAAATTCTTCTACAGCAACATCAAAAGCTATTTTCCAAAAAAAGACCTTATAAAACAATTTCATTGAAAAATGTAACATCCACTATGCATTGTTTGTTGAGTGTAGAGGCAAATATAAAAGAACAGATTTCATATCGAGACTGGAACATTATCAAGAAAGTAGGGAACAAAAACAACAACAAAAGAGCAGGAAGTATTTTGCAGTGTCACCTAAGCTGTAAACCGGAAATGACATCCCTAATGCAATTAACAACCAAAATGGATGCCTTTTCTTCAAGAAGAAAAGGTACATGTTTTCCTAGTGTATATTCATCCATACTCAAAAAATACAGAATGAGGAAAAAACGCTGAGAAAGTTTCCAGCCCAGAATGTAATGGGCAGAACAAACCCAGACATAATAATTATTTCAATTTAATTCCTACAAAAATCGATTTTTTTGCATCTGAAATAATTAAGTGTACAAGGCCAAAGGACTCTTCGGTCAATACCTTTGATTTTGGTCAATAAAGAGCAGCTATTATTATGATTATTTCAATATTTGTGAATATCGGTGACTTGCTAATTAATACAACCATAAAAAAATTTTCAATCTGAGAATATTCCATATGCAACAAAATATTTGAAAATGATACTCACCGGTTTGTGGTAATTCACTCTGTGTTATCATGTGGCTTCCCGCTGAACTATTCATGAACTGGGAACTATCCGAGTGAGCTCTTGATGTCGATGCATAAGTGTCCAAACTACCCATTATAGGAGATAAATTGAGGGGGGAGAAATTCAAACTCGATGACGACGTTTCAGTGTTAGCTGGACCAAACTTCAGTACTTTTTGAGCTGAAGACTTTGAAGAACTTGCGTCAGAGTCTTTACTGAAAGACAGGCTCCGACATACCTACAAAAAAATTCGAATTCAAGTATCAACTCATTTGACAAATATAGCAGTTATTCTCCTATGATTTTCATAAGTACAAACTACTTAGATAATATTAAGAATTCTATTTCATGCAATGGAGATTGTTTGTGGAAAAATCAAATTGCCATTTATTCAATATGACTGTCAGACAATCTTTCAATCAGATCAAATATATAAACAATGGAAAATTGTGTTTTGTTTTGTGTAAAGATCATTTCATGACTCCTTGTCTACGTGTAAACAACTCCAGAGTTTTCTGAACAAGAGTAGTTTTTCACCCAAAAATGTGGTTTCAACAAATTACAGTGCTGCCAGAGATGGACACTGAAATAATGCCTACATTAAAATAGCAGAGCTAATAACCATAGCCATCAATTCTGCTTTATTTGTAAAAAATCAGATAATAAATGCACACTGATTAGAAGTAATCTAGGATCGATTTAAAGTTGTATGCTGATAGATCTGGTCAATCAATTAGATAATTTTTGGTTATCTACTTCCTTGATCAAATAAGTTTTGATTTGTGTCTGTTATGCTTGGAAAAATACAAAATTTCAACAATAATCAATGAACAATAAAGTGAGACGTAACTTATAACGCAACAAAAAAATATTTATTTCTTTTCTCTACTGCCTCTCTGTTCTGTTTATACTGTTGTTTCAGAAATAAAAAACAATGTTGATTCCTGATCAATCTATGCTTTTAATAAAAAATGATTCACTCAAGTCAAGGAATCGTTTTTTGGAGTAAAGAACTATAAATCTTGAGATTTGTGGGTTCGTATCCAATATAAATAAAGAAAAGATCCAAAAATTGGTACATAAGTACTAATAGGTGATCATAATAAGGATGATGAGAAAATGAGCCTGAAAACAGGCAGTGCAGATCAAAATCTACATTGAAAACTGCAAAGTGAACTTTAAAACTATATACATATACAGACTGCTTACAATTTCAATTTTCGTTTGGGGTTTCGAGTTGTCAAAAATTTGAAAAAAATTGAGTTTGTATGCATATAACCAATCGTTCCACGTAACCTCTATGAAAACTTTTAGTTCGGAGTGATAATTTTTCTTTTTGGTTGGCTATGCTGAATAGGTCACCGAGATTCTATACATACATTTAAAATAAACTGGTCCACAGTAAAGACAGGAGAAATAAACATACAAATTAATGACCCTTCTGCAATATTAATGACGACTTTGAATTTCAAAGATCATATCTTAGATGATATTCACAAACTTTTTCTCTCAACTTGTTGATCTTCCTAATCTATGAAGAGTGATGAAAAAGTGTTCATAAAATGCACAGAAGTTATACTTTGATCCTAGAGAATGGGCAAATCTATTTTCATGCAAATTAGCTAGATAATAGTATTCAAGCTCCCCTTCCATTTATAGATATAAAAGAACTACCCTTTGTAACGGAACACAATCGAATCTTACCTGAGAAGAAATAGGTTTATGTAGAGAAGGACTTTCGAGAAGAGGAACTGGTGGCGTGAGAATATTGAATAGTCCAGGACTAAGCTTAACATCTTTCAAAACTGGATCTATAGGAGGCACAGGCTTAGGTTTATGATGAGTCACATTTTCCGGACACAAGAAAACTTCAATTTCATCACTTGTACTCTTCATCAAGATGCAATATTTATCTTCGGACTCTGTAGGTACTTGCAGTTGAGTATTTGGTGGTGCTTTTATAGCCATAACCGTTTTATGTTTGAATTTTGAAATTGACCTCAAATCTTGATACGTAACATAACCATATTTATCGTCATTCAAATTTCTCAGTTCACTTTCTGCAGATTGTATCATCCTATCTAAAGCATTTTCTTGGTTTTCCAATTCTTCCAGCTCTGAAGTGAGTTTTGCGTAACTATTGCCTTGTAAGCCACCACCTTTCCACTGAATGTTATTTTTTGACTTTTTCTCCACAATACCTATTCCTTCTAAGACATTCGTAATATCATAAATCCTCCGTTTTTGTACATTTAAATCCTGTGAAGCTTTGTTGAGATCAACAACACCATTTGGAGACATTTCCAATAAAATAGAAAATTTCTTAGTTAATAGACCTAAAGAAGTGTAGTACCTAGTATTCTGTTTTACAGGTGTTTGTTTCTTTGGCTTTTTAGGAGGTGGAGCTTTGAATTCATGTTTGAAAGGTACTATATAGTGTTGCGATTCTAAATTGAGTTTTCTTTTGACGGGAGGTGCTGCACATGGTATATTCGACGAAATAACCTGATTCTGAGGGGTAGCACCATAACCATGATCTATCAAGTGAGGACTTGGACTGAACTCACTTTTAATTGTAGGACTAAACTCTTCATTCACTTCCTGTTTTACAATGTTCATATCAGGAGTGGAGGCTACTATTTTATAACCTCTTGGGCTTTCATGTCTGCGAATTATCCTCTTCATTGTTTTACCAGAGCTTGTTCAACATTGGAAATGTGTTTTTATCCCAAAAAACTGCTGATATCAACCGAATATCTCTGAGCCAAACCAAAAACCTGCAGAAAATTTCAGACTTATAAAAGTAGAGTACCTTTCAACTCGTATATTCTTTTAGAAAAAGGGGTAAATATGTGTTTCACTGAAATAGCATGATGATCCTAGTTACCTAGCTTCTTTCTTACCCCTCCCAAAAAAGTATCTTTTGAATATCAAATCTAACCTAAATGTACGTATGTCACTATCAATGCTCAACGAGATAATGAATATTTAAATGATATGAAAATATTTCACTTCAACTATTCTTCAAATAGATACCTTAACAAATCCTGCGTTAACTTTTCAAAATACTGACGAGTAAAACAAAACTGAACACACTGAATAATACGTGTAGGTCATTTAAAAATTTTGCCAAGCATGTGCTAAACTAAATTACCCTGCACTTCAAATACAAGCAGTACATACATCAACGAGATCAAAAGTTAAATTGAGTTTTTTTCAAACCCCCCGCAGCTTTCCTCATCCGTCTATTACACCCATCACTTTTATGACATTTCTTTCAATTCACGTTGAAAAGAATTGTTCAAATCCAATTCAATTAACATACCTACGATTTTAACTTTGCCACATTGATAAGACGGTTTGATGATATATTTAGGTATGTCCTGAGCAAAAAAATGCAATGAGAATACCGTTGGAAAATTGAGGGTTGATTGAGTTCTGTACATCTACTTGGCCATATTTAGGGAGGAAAAATTCGTTGCCCTATTAGACATTCATAATGACAGAGAAATTCAATCAAATTTCAATCCTGACTTTTCGAAATGTTTTTCTTTCAATTACTATCAAAAAGTCTGAGAAATAACGAATGTATGTGTAAATAAATGATAGGAAATTAACGCCTTCTTCTACTGAAACCGCCATGGCCACCCGAGAAAACAATGGAATTACATGAAAATCCTTCAATTTAAATCTTACCTTTTTCAAAAATATGTATTCCACGGATTCACTTTATGTATCTAATTCATGAAATATAAATTATACCGACCGGATTTCGTAAAAATACTACATGTTCGTAGTCATCCAAAATGGTTTCCAAGCCACTTTGTATAAAGCAGCTGGAGGAACTTGGGCTAAAACGAGCTCGGAAAGCATCGAAATCAATTAAATTCCGAAAATTATTGAAGATTCACATTCTACGGGATTCGACGAATCCACTGAACCTATTTCATGTAAGAAAAGTTGACGATTAAGCGCGTAAATAAATCGAGAATGAACCCGATTTTCAGCCACTATTTCTCTTGAACTATAAACGGACACCTCTAACGAAAACATCTGCCATCTGTACCGAACATTGGCGCGAACATAGGCGCAAGCGCTACGAGAATCTAGTAGGGAATACAACAGATGATTATCATATGATTTTGTTTTGAAAAACATTGTCTTTATTATTTTGACTACATTGTTTTCATTTATAAAAATTTTGATCAATCAATAGATTCCTACTAGAGGCATTCTATCTGGGTCAATGATGTTAGTTTTATCTGAAAAAAATTCATTGAAAGGTCTAACTCTAACTTGTGTTTTGCTTGGCGCAGTTCTGCGTGGCGGTTAACTTAAAATTATGAACATTACATAATTATTATCTCATACCCTCCAAATCTAGAATTCAGAATTATTATTTCATAAGGGATAGACTGTGCATCAACAACAGTTTTTCATTACAATGGTCAGAAGTGGAGCACTTTTCAAATTCATTCACAATTGACGTATTCGCTGTTGAAATTTTATATCAGATTATATTATGTATTTATTTTTCCAGAACCAGAAGATTGTTCATCTGATGATGTTTTGTAATTTTCTTCATATTTTTTGTGGTTCATTGTGCGTTACAGTTCAGGTTTCCAAAAATCATTATAAATATAAATGTAAATTCACGACCGGATATAATGAAATTGAGATAGTTTTCCAGGCCCATTGGCCGTGGTACATTAGTAATTATTTCACCTAACATTGTGCCTACATCTGCGGTAGGCATCTTCAGAAGATTCTTGGTCGGTAATCCGACCGTAGAGTTACGGACCGCTCCGTTGCAGGGTTCAATCCGGAGTCGTTATTTATAGCTCCGATAATGGGTGGAGGGGGGTATGTTGATATGTCCGATGTCCATCGGCCAATCGTTCCCTATATGTATTGCCATATATGTATCAAGGGTCTTCAATATATTTCCTATCCATATAGATTTTATGTTCATGTTCGTTCTCCTTAATTCTCGTATTGATAGTTCGTTTTGTTGTACCATGTAGAATTTGCCGCAGTCGCAAGGTATTCGGTAAATACCGAGGTAAATACTGGCTTGTGAAGGTGGATAGATTTATTAATATCTTGTTTAGAAATTTCTGGTCTTATTGCCTCTAATTTTATTCTGCATTATATCCATTAGCGATAAATGCATGCTGTAAATGTCAATTCTGACTAGCATAAACGTCGGGCTCTTTTATCAAGTGTTTTGATTACTCCTCCTTTGTCTGTCGGGTGTTCTATTAATCCTGTGTCCTAAAGTTTTCTATTAGGCTTTCTAGTTAGAGCCTCAATTCTTCATCTCCGTGACTGCAAACGACAAAAGAATAAAAAAGTTTCGCTTGTTTTAAAAAATTTCTCTATTTCATTTTTGATTTTAGATTTCTTTTTCCATTTTGATTAGTCGTTTGCTTCCAGTTCTTTTTCATCGTTAGAACATAAAACTATTGATGATACGATATTATCTATAACGAAGTAGATCTTCAACTCGAGTTTCTGACATTATCAACTTAAATAACTCGTCCACTGCATGGTAAGGAGAATGTAGAATAGGAAATGAAAGAGATATTATTGCCGTATCGTTGATAGTTTGCAACGAGGAAAAAAAACTGGGAGAAATTGAAAAAGTCAATATAGAATAGAAAATTTTGACAAGCGAAACTTTTTTGATTTCAGTTTTATTAAAAAAATGAAAAAACTGAATTAAAAAAATTCATCTACCTATTTATAACGATGAACAAACTATAAATTGAAAAAAAATTCAATTTCTCTTTATATTGATTTTCATTACCAAAAAAATTGTGAATTTAAAAGAATTTTACACCAATTAAATATACAGGGTGAGTCCTTGACTTGTACATATATTGAAACCATAAATTCTAGGGGTAAAAGGATATACTTTTTTCTTTCATAATTTTTGCCGATTCAGTCTAGATAAAAAGATATAGCCATTTTAAACTCTCATAATGGGCTATGCCAATCCTGGAAACATGACACTAAAATTTTTTCGAGCATTAGATCTAAACCTTTCAGAAAAAGTAGAAGAAATTTAATTCTGTGAATCTTTCGAACAGAGTTGGATTCAGCCAAAGTAACCAATTTTTCTAAATTCGTTGATATAAGTTTGTTTAAATCATAAATTACTAAAAAAAATGCGCATTTTATGAGATTTCACGAAGAATACTTATATTTTCCAAAATGACCAAATATTCATTTATCGGCATTCAACTTACTTCCAAGAGATGGGACCTTAGAATTTCTGATATGATCATGCCATGTAATGGTATATTGATCATAATGAAAAAAAATTAAACATGTGAGTGAAATGTTGTGTTCGTAGAAGATTTGTTACATTAATTAAAACCTATATTCTGATAATCATTTCATTCGATGAAATCATTCACGAGTTATATTCGAAAATTTGATTTTTTTATGGATTTTCAACAGCCTGTATCTTTCTAACCGATCTGAATCGGAAAAAATGGTAGAGATAAAATGTGTTTTTTTTTGACCTCAGGAATCTTCAGTTAAAATATATGTACATACAAGTCAAAGACTCACCCTGTATAGTACAATTTCAGGTACCTACAACATAAATAATTTCGGAAAGCATAAATAGTATATTATTTCTGTTTCTTTTTTCTTGTGACTTATCCTATACATGTATGAGCATGTCTTAAAGGATCAATATATATTATTATTATTATTATTATATATTTTTTCACAACTCACCATCAGTGTGAATTTCCTCCCAAATGCATCCTTTCTTTTGTAAATCGATGTACATACTCAAATTATGTAGAGCTAGCTGATCACGATCCAAGTAAATTAAGTGTTCGTCATTCATGACGATAACAATGATTTTCTAATAATACATTTAAAATTAACTATATGATCAAATGTTTTGATAGCACCTCTGCAACTGAAACGATCACAGTGGATTACGTCACGAAGAAAAATTTTCTTGCACTTCACCTGGCCAATTATTTCCGGAAACTAACTGAAAGACTGAAATTTCCAATATAAGCAATTCTCCTAACTATTTAGAGTGCCGTAAATACTTGCAGTTAGAATGAATTGAAAAAAACAGCTTTCTTCAAGTAGAAGAAAAGCATCTTATCTGCCCCATGAAAGGCTCAGGCGCAGAAAGTTTATGTCGATTTTTCTAGAGTGTCGTTAAAATGTAATTATAATTAGTATAATTCGAAAATTGTCAAGAAGTGTGATAATTCTGGTATTCCTGTAACAGTTCAAAGGGCCCTATCTCTTGGAGTTTCAGGTAACATGGGGATAGCAGAAATCTTGAAAATAGTCGATTTGTAAAAACTAAAACAGTATCATTCTCTCAATTGGAATACAAAAAAACTTTTTGTAAGGACAAAAAGTATAAGTATACGCAATTTTTGATCGATGCGGCTGTGTCATTGGGCCCCTTTTCTGAATATAAAAAATGTTAAGATTTTAATTATACGGGACGATTACGGATGTCCCTTTTATTAAAAATTGATCAAGTTTTTGTCTGGTCATGTATAAAACAAAAACATCTCAGGGATTGCAAGGATGACCAGAAAAAAGTTTGCCTCTAACAACTCTAATTCCCAAATTTGCATTAAAACGCAGAGTGAAGCAAAAAAGATTCGTAAACAGTTATGTATAATCTAATGGAAATCTTTACTTGGAATTTTGCGGATCAGGTTTCTAATTTACTCCCGATATTTTTAATTATATGGTAATTCATGAGATCGTCCCGAAGCTTGGTGTATTCACCTCTCTCCTAATTCCAGATGAGCGAGAAATTAGTATTTCGAATTTTTATGAGTTTCTGACCTAGCCAATCATCATATTCATTCTGCAAAAAACTCCCCGAACTAATTTCTGTATTTAATTTGATCCTCACAGATAAACTGGCTGCATGTGAACTGTTGAAAGAAGATTAATAAATAGTTTAAGGCTTTCACGACCGGATCCACTGACATTTAGTCTTCCGGGCTTATTGGCTGGAATTATTTCACCAAACGTTTTGCCTACGTCTGCGGTAGGCATCTCCAGAGGATTTTCGATCTGAGATTGTACCTCGAAGGCTGAATTTCTGACACTGACGTGTTTGATCCCGAGGTGTTGTTTACACCTCGATTAATGACGGGAGAAGGTAGTGAGTTTACGTGCGCGATGTTGATTGGCCGATCGTTCCCGATCCGTATCGACTTGATCTTTGTTTTTTCTAAGATCGGCAACCATGCGATATGTAACAAAAGAGTTTCTACTCTTCTGTTCATGGTGTTTTTGAGTTAATAAATCTCAATGTCTTCCATATTCAGCCTAGGACAGTTACTCTTGATATTCGAAAATAACCTCTGCCTTTCGAAATCTATGTGTTCATCTGTCTGATTTCAGTCGACAGCATCGTTTGTGCTCCTTTATTCTCGTATTGATACTTCGTTTTGTTGTACCTACTAATATTATTCTGCGGTACAACAAAATGTATTGATACATATACTTCGTTTTGTTGAACCAATGTAGATCTTCCAAATCAATAGAAGGAATCTGGTACACACAATTTTTCGAATACCCCCAAAGGAAGAAATCTAGCGGAGTGAAATCTGGAAATCTTGCAGCTACACTATCGTGTTCATGAATAAACAATCATTATAAAAGCCAAAATCAAGATAAATTTCAATCGTCATTTTCTCCATCAATCAAATGAAAAATACAAAATGTATTACATCGTTCAAAATGTCATTTTGAGTAGAAATAAAAAATTACAGAAATTATACAGGGTGTTTGAATTAAAAAAATCAGTCACTTCCGGTCAAACCGGAAGTTATTTTAAATTTTTTGTTTTTCTCAAAATGAAGGTTTTTTGAACGAATTGGAGAACATGGCATTTTCAAATTTTTATTTTTCGAAATGGCTGAGATAATCCATAGGGACAGGTATATTGGAACACCCGGTAACACCCGGACATGCGGCAAAACTGCCAATGACTATGACCGTTTTTCTTCCGGGAAGATCAAGATCCCTTTTAACTTCTTTTTGGACCAATAAGGCGAATGTCTCTCGTCATTCATAAATCGAGAGCACATAGAAACTTAACGGTGTGGAAGAGGATCGCCAGGTATAAAATTCAGCTGTACGCCATTGTAGTAATTTCGGAAGAATCAACGGTTCTCAACTATAAAAGAGCATTTTATTATTATTACGTTGATTGTTGTTTATTCACAATAACTTATCAGCTTTTCATTTCAGGATTGGTCGTCTTCACCTGGCCTTGGATGAAAAAACTATGGAACAAGCTGCACAAACTTCAAACAGAAATTAAATAGGATTCTGCTCGATCTTTTTCTACAAGATGTGGCTGAGTAAACGGATTTGAGACATAATTTAAAGAAACATTTTGAAAATTTTCGAATTTGTTATTCATCGGCATCCACTGAGAATCTTGAAGTAGAAAGCTGGTTTTTCTTCTTGCACCAATTACAGTTTTCAGAAGACGTCGAAGCTTTCAAAAGGTGTCTTGGTTGATGGAACTGGTGGGAGGTAAAAAAAATTCCGCCACATGCACAAAATTTTCAGTCTTTCAAAACCAAAGGCCTCAACAAGTAAGAAGAAAATTTGATTAGGAAACCACTGAGTTGTAATAAGAGTTTTACACTGAGTTATATAAAAAGTTTTATAACTCAGTGGAGTTCTATATACCTCAGTGGAGTAAACAAAAAGCTTCAAAATATGGGTTATGTTTGGGGTTAGGTCAGCTTTCTTTTTAAAAAAATACGTAAATTATGCAATATTAAATAAATTTGTTTTTATTTACATTTTCGGATTTTAAAAAACATTTGCAGTCCTTCGACTGCAAAAGGACAAAGTACAGTCTTGAAATAAAGGACACTGTCCTTTGAAATAAAGGACGGTTGGCAACTCACAACTCTAGCTCTAGTGTTGTGATTGTAGTACAAAAAAGGTTTTGCGCATGTCACAGCGGCACTATGAGCAATATTTTACACTTAGAAAATACAGGGTGTTTCAAAAAAGAGGACTCCCTCTCTAAAATGAAAAATAAAAGGAATTTGGTCAGTGAAAAATTTTCGTATTGCCATCCGTATTCAACAGAGGGCATTGAAAAAAAAAATTTGTTTACGATTGTGCCGAAACTACCGGCAACATTGTACTGAAATTTTATACGAACATGTTTTGGAAGCTGATGCATGTAATGAATGTGTTTTGATGTCTGACTCTCATAGAGGGCGCTAGTTACACGGTTTCTACCAAGTTGTTGTGAACATTACTTTTTTATATTGAATTTATTAAGCTAGATTTTGAGCGATCTTAAACATCATTCAACTTTACACCATAAAGGTATTCTTGGTGAAACTCGATACTGTGCACCGTTTTCGGAATATTTTGATTTGAAAATTATGAAGCAAAAACCGATGCTGGTATAAAATATTGATAAGGTCATTAACTATTATTATTATTAATCACGATGGAGCTCCACGCCACATTGCTAGAAGGTGTCGTAATCGGTTAAGTAACCATTTTCCGAATCGATGGATTGGTAGATAGAAGTGCATAAGCTCCGATTCATTGGCCTCCTCCTTCATGCGATTTCAATCTCTTGGATTACACAGTTTGGCCGTACTTTGAAGAAAAAATTTATGCAACAGGGGTAAATTCAGCTCAATAATTGAAGGACAGAATTCAACGTCACTTCAATGACCTCATAGCTGACTCCCAAGCGTTAAAGAAGATTAATGGATTATAGATTTTTTTAGAAAAAAGGATAGATATTCATGTATTTGTGAAAACGGAGGACATTTTGAACACAATTGAATTTTTTAATGTTTTTTAGCCTTTTCAAAAATTTTCTTGTGATCATTACTTCATAATTTTCAAATCAAAATATTCCGAAAACGGTGCACAGTATCGAGAGAACCTCTTTGGGGTGAAATTGAATGATGTTCAAGATCGCTCAAAATTTAGCTTAATAAATCTAATATCAAAAAAGTAATGTTCAAAACAACTTGGTACGAACCGTGTAACTAGCGCCCTCTATGAGTGTCAGAAATCAATTTACATTCATCAGATTTATCAGCTCCCAATATATATTCGTATAAAATTTCATTACAATGTTGCCAGTTGTTTCGGCAAAATCGTAAAAAATTAGTATCTTGAATACGGATGGCGTTACGAAAATTTTTTACTGAACAAACCCCTATTATTTTTCAGTTTTCTAAGTATCCTGAAGAACGGGGTCACCTTTTTTTGAAACACTCTGTATATATAGAATAAATATCTATATTCTAAGATTTTACACAAGCTTTATTCGGGTTTCATTTTTCCAGACAGTTCTACGACTGCGGCGAATAGATTCGTACTTTTCGATACCTAAAACTGGTTCAAGTTTTTGGAAATCCAAATGTATCAAACGATTCCTGTAAGAAAGAAAGAAAATAAAAGCTTTGAAATTATATTTGCGAGAAATACATCTTGTCTATTGTTTAATTAAGGGCTGGTATATTCACTTAAGTTTATAATTTCGAGTTTAGATGAAATAAAAGCACTAGTTTTCGTAATGTCGTTTATTCTCTTAGCAGACTGTTTTCCATCTGTTCCATTTTTCCTCTCTGACCGAGGGGACTTATAGGTACATGTGTTGATTTAATATGAAATATGCTACAGATTTCTCCGTGCGATTATAAAATATTAAAACCTGTATCAGAGATGGCATTACTATGCTGAAAATGGTAATTAGCTAATATTTACTCTAACATTCCACCCACTTCATTTTCTCTCAGAAAATGATTCACAAGAAAACAACAAATGCAATAATTACAAAAATAATTTTTATAAATGAAAACCTCCTAAATAATTACCAATCAAACTGTAGTCTCACATTCAGTTTTAGATAACAATATAAGCTTGGCTATCAGTCGTCTATTTCTATATACTGCGACAATAACCCTCACGCCAAAAACTAAAAAGCAAGCAACCAGAATAATCCTAAGATAGTTCCTGATTTCTTAAGCAGCTGGGATAGTCCGAAAGTTTTCCCTGATCTTGCTCAATTATATACGCACCAATCACAGAAAGTTTCAGCCTTACAGGTACTGCAACACTGCTTGGAGATTGAATTAAGCAGTTTTGTATGGCCTTGCACAACTCTTCTTTATGAAGGAAGCGTGAATTACTGAATGAAATGGTCGCATTCAACGGACGAAGCGCAAAGCGCTACTGCGCTTTATTTTCTGTCAATTGTTAAGTTTGCAAAGAAAGAAATATCATTCTCATCCTCAAGCACAAACCGAATAATAGAGAGTTATCGAATTGCAAATAAAGGCCTAACTTAGATATATTTTCCCTTATTTTGACATTTTCTCATGCGCATTCACAAAAGATTTAAGGAAGCCTGTATGAAAATACAGGCCCCTGTACTTTACTTAAATAACGGACAACTGTATTTGAATAACAGATCCCTTATTTTGACAGTTCTCTCAATCTTCTAGGTTAAAAAGCTCATCATAACTGTCAAAACAAAGGAAATGTCATAATGAAGTTGTCAAGAAATAAATAGTTTCAATAGCTCAAATATCCGACCAACGTTAAGAGATCTTTCATTACAGGATGCTTCAATAAAGTGAGGCCTGTATTTGCGTTTCCACAACTTTTTATTGTTTCTTGAAAGTTAGTTAGTATCCGTCTGGTATTTATTCTTCAACTTTCCGTTTCCGCCACAGTTGCACAAAGTTGTGATCGAGATAATCTTGATAATGGTATATTTGTTCAAACAGCTCAAATAATGTTCCAACAGTTAAGCAAAGGTTTTGTCTGCTAAATGCGACCAATGTAAACACTTATAGACAGGAAATTGATAGGAAAATGAATAATAATGATTCATTTAGAATTATCATTTATTTATACTACTGTGGTAAAAAATAATAAAATCGAAATACATTATTATACATTTTGATATATCCAATAAACCTAACATGCATTTGATAATCAATTAAATATACACATCCATAAAACAGATCGAATAATAAATATAAATATACAGCCGTAAATCCACAGAGAGCCATCTAATGTGAACAACTTAAGTGATCCCCGTCCAGCTACCACTACAAAGAGGCAACAAATATGCCACCATTAAAGTACAAATGATGAAACGATCGGAATAACGCTTGTTCCAATTCAAAATTTAATAAAATACATACTTTACAATTTTACATTTTTCAAGGATTGAAGAAAAATAAAACGGCTCATTATACAGATTTTCTTTACACATGTATTTTACAGTATACAAAGGTGATATAACCAAAAGGAATTTACACTTTACAACAGTTTTAGTATCTTTACATCAGTCTGAGGCCACTTTGCCGTCTTGATCCGATCGGCCAATTTTAGGTTAGCAACCTTATTCCCCGTCACCGCTTGATAAAAGGTTCCGTACATTGATTTTCCGTCATTTACTCCATCATTTTTAAAGTTTCTCTTCTAGCTCTTAATAATTCGAAATATAACCGACATGAACATTTTCTATAAAGAAGAAGAGTACTGAAATACAAGAGTTTTGAATTATGTTGGCAATTGATTAAAATTTAGAGCATCTCAAAATGTTAATTATCACAATATGCATTTAAAATTAATTGATAAAAATCTAAGCGTTAATTAATTTACAAGCTTTCTCCATTCAAATTAATATCTTTTATACATGTTTTCTCTATGACTTTTTACAAAAATTTTTAATGTTCAATTGATTGATTAATGGCACCATAATTTTTCATTTAAATGTATTTACAATTATATTTTTGATAAAATCTGAATCTGTCTCGAACAATCAATGTCAATTAAGGGAAAACCAATGTTAGGGAACCTCATAAATGTTCTTACAAGAGAAATGTATAACAATTTTTCTAAGTACAAAATAATTATTTTACATTATTACACTATTAAACACTGTTTCAAATTTGTTTGTAAATGAATTCAACACATATATACATATATCACCAAAGCGGTTCGGGAGAAACGGCGTAATCAGTTATCTCTAATAAGTGCAAAAATGTTTCAAGTTATTTTGCCAATAGCTGTTTTGGAAAATTTATAAACGAAACTATATTACATATAATACAAAACCTGCTAGTTCTATTTACACTTACCAAAGATGACTGGAGAGGTGTCCTAATTTAATCAATCCACCCAACAAATTTTAAATTGTGATAGGCAAAACATTCGAAAAATCATACATATGGTAGATACTGGGTCAATAATTCTTGCTACCCTCTGTACCATTCAAATGAATACTGAACAAAAATTTGTATCAGAAAAGGGGCTCAAGCTGGAAAAACCAATATGTATGTTTTATACCATTTATAGAGTAGTACTAAAACAGTAGTCTCATATTAATTCAAAAGTGTCAAGCGGGTGAAATAGAGTCAATTTTTGGAGAAAAATTATGAAAATTTTAATGGCAGCTATTACACTTGTATTGCTTCTTTTTAACTATGAGACCCACTAGCTAGCCTTGGTCCGGCCAGTAACAGTTTACATTTCCTTCTGACTGATGTGAAGACTGAGCTTGTCAGATTCAAGAGACAATATCAATGATAGCGGAAAAAAAAAATTTTCTTTCCTGGCCGGCAAAATTTGAAGAGAATTACTATAATACCATTACATATTAGATCCTGCCAGCTTTCAAAGCCCCATCTCTTATGAGAAAACTAAAGTTACATAGGTATTCTTACATTTGCAATTTAAAAGTTCTGATTATGTGATCAAGTGTTTCAACATTCCTCATACTATTGAAAGAAATTTTCAAAAGATATTCTAAAGTATGTATGAAACATTCAAACATTGCGTTTGGAACCGTGAGGGTTAAAACCTCTTTCTGATCTTTCATTTATCAAGTGACCGACCTAAGCCATATTAGAGAAAGTGATTGGGTGAACTGTTACACTAATTGTTGTGTATCGAATTGAGAGAGATATTACAGATGTTCATGTCAGGGAATAAATTTCAAACACATATAACATGATTAGTGAAATTATAAACACATCACATACAGTTATAAATGCGTTGAAGAAACTAATTAATCAATTCATGGTTAATCATTACGATTGGAATTTATGAGAGAACTGTACAATTATTACAATACATTACATTTTACAATTTTAATACTAGACCCAATAAAAAAGGTGCTCCTTCAAATTCTACATATATTTATAAATTCACTAAGAATAATCGTTCCAATATTTTCAACTAACGTTCTGCTAAATATTGAGAAAAATTTAATTAAATCAGTATATGCCTTAAAGCACCAGGAAAATCTTGTTTCGAAATAAATTGTATGTGTATATTCTTAATGCTTCCGATCATAAAGTCTCTGGACCATTGCTAATAAATTTGGACACTCTGCATATAATGTTACCGATCTGTTTTTTATTTGAAAAAAGCTTCCCATATGAAGAAATAAAATTCGCATCCTTTAACCTCAAAACTACCCAGAAATATAAGATAATTGTGATACTAACCCTGAAACAAAACTACCTCTTGAAAGTATTTTCAAAATAATTGATTTCATATTTAGGGCATATATTGATACATTGATTAAAGTTGAAATTGAAATTTCTACGACTCAGTTTACCACATATCCAAAAAATAAACATTAATAATTCGAGAACGAAAATTTTACCCAAAGAAAAGGAAATTGTTGTAAACTGAGAACAAATGTGTCTAAATATTTGAAGAAATATCTAAACTACATAGTTAAATGCAACTTTTATGTTTAAATGCAGGAGAAAAATTAGAAAGCGAAATTTCAAATAGCTGAAAAAATTTTCAACTTTATCTCTGGGTAAAGTTATTCATGAAATTTCTTGCGTTCATAGAGAATAGTAAAATCATAAGGAATTGGATTAAATCTTTTTGAAGATCAGTGCTCCAAATGTTGTAAAAAATTTGATTTTGAAAAAATTTTAGTTGTTTCCTGAGTACTATCACAATATTGTGAAAGAGAAACAGAATCATCAGTGAAGACGACAAGTGTCAATTTCTTAAACAATACGTTCATCTTGGTTATATGTACAATTCCTGAAATATTGAAATTTAGAAATTAAGCGGCACCAGTTTAAAAGTAAGTAGGATCGGAAATGAATCCAATGAGATTCATAACTTAAAATTTTTTTACAACCTTGATGATGAATAAAGAGGGTGCACAATTCTCAAATTTTGCCAAGTATATCATCATTCCCAGATATAAACTACTCATCATCCATTTTCAGAACAAAGTGTTGAATTAATCTGTTGGGAAAAATAACTTCATATTTCAAATCTGAGGGAATGGATATATGAAGAAATCAAAGTCAAGAAATGTGCTTTCTTCATCACAAAATTATATAAATTACAACTATAATACAAAAAAACTATTCACTAATGTGTACAGGATATTTCATCGAATAAACTAAACTTAACAGTATTCTTCATACAGTAAAATCATTATGAAATTATTTAAATGTGAAAATGAAAGGAATAAAATGAAAAAAAATACTGAAAAAATCTGTGTAAAAAAGCGTAATTACATGACACATGATTTTGGAAAATAAGAAATTATCAAAAATTATCAAGTGAAGAAATTAAATCAATGAAATTTAAAGAACACCATTGGTTGGAGGACCAATGGGGCCGAGTTCTCCTCCGATAGAGCCCATCGACCCTGGGGCTTTCATGAAGTATTTTTCAAGTTTAGCAATTATGTGTTTGCCGTAAGTATACTTCTTCAAGGAATTCAAGTGAGGTCGTATTTTGTGCATCAATACTTTCCTCTGGGTAGGTTCGCTTACATCAATCATCTTTTGTACAACATAGTTAGCATACTGATCCTTCATCATGACATGGAGAGCGCTAAAAAAAAAAAATTACGAGGATATTTTATATTCAATTTCAATTATAAGACTATTTTACTTTAAATTCATTGAAATTTTTTTAAGTTCATTGCTATTCTGTTCTATACTTTATATATCATGAGGCTTTTGACTTGGGATATTAAAATTGATTAAATGTATTCAAATCTTTCGGTAATTCAGTAGCTTCATCTAGTTTTCATACGATTAAAATATAAAACAACACAAACAGAGAGTTAGACATTTTTCCATTCAATAAAATAATTTTTGTACTCACTTATCATTGAATCCGCAAACTTCTTCTATGAGAAGAGCTCGTTCTGCTCTGGTAGCATGGGTGACGCATTTCTCAACAACATTACTTGCAAACTTATGTTGACTCAGCATAAGAACTTTGCCTCTTACGCTCGTTATCAGTTGTGACTTGTCTTCTGGCTTACCATGCTCTGAAATGAAAAAATTGCATTATTTCCAACAATTTAATGTCAGAAAAGAAAAGACATACCCAACACATGTTGAATGACGTAGTTGCCAAATTGATCTTGTATCAGTTGTTCGGTGTGTTGATGTAGTTCAGCCAAGATCGGTGCTGTCTGCTCCTGTGTGCAATGTTCCAATATGCGTTGTATAACACGACATCCATAAGGATGAGTAGAGAGTGTATAGACTTGGCCAGAGAACGATTGAATAATGAACTGAAAAAATAGAACGAAATTAAAGAATTCATTGAGATAGCACATGAAAAAATACAGCAAAGTTAATGTAGAGTTTTCTACCATAATGGGTGGCTGGCATTTTGTTCCTCATAGTTGGAAAAGCCTAGCAGAAATTAGGAAGAAACTGATGCATTTTAATCAAGAGGAAAATTAGAGTTAAAGAAAAGTCAAATTGTAAATTGACAATAGATGGTTGCTACTAGATATCAAGTCCATAATTTAAATATCACGTGCTTCGATTTTTGTAAAAAATGGTTACATAAGAATGACATCATCTGCCTTAATCTTTTGCGACACATCACCATTACAAGTTCGTTCTCTAACCCATTACCCAACCTAAAACAACTGGACCCTGATCAAAATCCAAACTGCACTATCCGATCTTTCCCAATCTGATCTGACCCGACCTTATCTAAAAACTAGCTTAATGCAATTAATCCTTATTAACCCTACCTAAGTTTATATAAACCATGAGTCAGGGCTTAGCGGCCCCAATTATATTTGATTTTATTTCCCATGAAAACTTCTCCAGCTCAATGATTTAAATAAATTGTGTTTCACACTTATAAAACCTTTGAAATGTATATCAAAAAAGGATATTTTTCGGAATAAAATAAAAATATGAATCGTTCAAAATATATCAAATCCAGGGAAAGTCAACTTCGAGTAAAAGAAAACATTTTTGAAATAGTTATGGCAGTTTCTGATAGCTGTTGCGAATTCTAAACAATGGTAACTTCGTTATATTATAATGGTATAGCAAATAGTGAAGAAGAAATAAAAGTTGAAATGAGGCCTATTTGAATCAAAGAACTTACCTGCAATGCATTAGGATCTACACATTCAATACATTTCTGAACAACATGGTTTCCATTCTGATCTTTCACACACTTCAACACATGTCCATCCAGCTCTCTCACAATCTCTTGCTGTTGTTCTGGTGGAATAGATTCCAGAGCTTTCTGTATTACTCTACAGCCGTACATTTGTAAAGCCAGAGGCAATACGTGTCCTCTCACTTTCTGGGCTAATGTCGTTTTTTGGTCTTGAGTGCCGAACTCAAAGAACTTCTGAATAACATAATTTCCGAATACGTCAGTCATAAGATTGTAGGCTGCAGATAAAATTTCATTGAAGACATCTGTTTCTCAGCAGCCGTGGCTCGTTCCAGTTTCTGCTGGATGAAACGAGATCCATGTTGGTCCTGAGAGAATTCGACAATATGATTGGCCAAGTCTCTGTAAAAAAAAAAAATTTTTCATTGGGAAAATTATCAGTTACTGAAAATGAAGATTGAAAAACTAACCAAACAACATTTAATGCAACAACTTATATGTTATGTTCTATTATTGTGTGATTTGTGATTTTTTTCATCATTACAAAGTTATGAATGAAAATATAGATGGACATACCTGAGTTGTAAATTGGGGTATCTGTTATTTCTAAAATCTTCGAGAAGCCTGGATCTTCCCTGTGGTCCCTTATCCAATGTACTCGGGACTGCAGCCAAGGAACTATTAATCTTAGTAAATAACGAACTGGTGGAACCAAACATTGTATTCGCCGTCAAACCAGCAGCAACCGAATTTCGATATTTTGCTTCTGCCCAGGAGCAGCAGACATCACTCTGGATGCAACTAAACCTCCAAGTTGTAAAGAAGGAGCTGGTGGTGGTGTCAAGCTTCCAGTCAAAGGGCTTGGACTGCTGCCAATGTTGTATGACGTGGGCCATTTCTGTCTATAATCCAAGGATGGTGAGAAAGCAGATGTGTTTCGATCGAAGGAATCTCTTCTACCAGAGGATGTTGTGTTCAAACCCAAACCTGGAATTCAAATTTTATATAACATATTTCTGCACAAGTTTTCTATTTCTAATTGAAAACTTATATTGATCCAGTTTTGAAAACATTGAATTCTGATCATTTTAACACTAACGATACTGTTGTTATTCTGGGCTATTTTGTAAATTTGCATGTTCATGATTTATGCAGGACTTGAATGAT
Organism: Hippodamia convergens; assembly: GCA_038502775.1. NCBI lineage: Eukaryota > Metazoa > Arthropoda > Insecta > Coleoptera > Coccinellidae > Hippodamia > Hippodamia convergens. The sequence goes on from CM076610.1 coordinate 49,313,821, forward strand.
CAGCTTATTCATGGAGTACCAACAATTATTTTGTGGGTTGCTAATTCTTTCAATATGACAAACCCACAATATTTTAAAAAATTTACATAGAATTTCAGTTAAATTTCACGTTGAAATAAATGAACAAATTATGTCATCACATGCATCTTTTTTTCACCTTCAAGCACCTGAGGTGCCAATTTACGTAATTTACACTCAAAAATGATACACATCCAACGTTGTTCCAGCCGACCATACAATTATGCTATCAACATATTTGTTTATATATTCTTGGAAATTTCAACGTGGACAAAATGAACTCAAACCCCCTCAAATTGTACATTTTGTTCAGTTCTCGCCATGCAGAAATCTATCGGGTCATGATATCAATGATCATGCAAGCTGCAATTTTAGTACCAGAGAAAGCAACCCTACCTGAGTGCAGAGATGAAGTTGTAGCTGTAGATCCCAATTTCCTAGTGAAGAACTCCCAAAAGCCGCAGAAGGAGGTGCTGCGTGAAGAGCAGGAAAAAGCCCGGAACCGACACCCTGTGCCACACCTGCCCATCAACCAACACAAAGTTAGTAAAATACACACAGAGTGTAATTTTTGTTATATTGTCAGTTATGAATGTAAACTTAATATGTACAAGGAAAAAAATTATTTTGCTACAAACATGCATTTGTTAATCAAAACGACTTATGTATACAAATAAATGCTTTCATCAATTATATTGACAAATTTATTGAATCATATAGGGATTAGAAAATTTTAAAAATACGGAATGTTCGAACTACATAATTCACCTGAAAACAGGATATACCTCTCTCTAGAAAAATTATAATGAAAAAGGTTACGTTGTGGAATGAAGTAATAATATTCACAAAAATACAACTACATTAAGGAGATTCATAAATAGACGACAAAATTAGATTAAACATATTGAAACTATTCAACATATTGAAATTTGTGGATTAGAACAAAGTACAGGGTGATTCACTTATCTTGGTAACCCGAATTTTCTCGTAAACGTCCTAATAGTTTTTCATTCTGTGAATGGCGTTTTGAACAAGTCAGTGTCGACTTGAGATGCGCATGAAAAACTGCGATATAAATTAAGATGCAGGCGTCGCGGCGCTGTCAAAAATTTTTTCTCCAGGGACATACCTTTTTTATCATGTCATTCGAAAGATAATTTCATTCTGAATTTTTTTTTTCGAATACAATTTTTATGCATTTCTAACTGTCAGCGATCTGAAGCGTGTTTTATGTTAATTCTATTCCATTTATTTTTTTCTGTATTGTGGTAGTATGCCCTTATTTGGAGACGTAGATATGATTTTGTGCCTTGAAATCAGAAAGGATGATTTTCTAGTCAATGTGCCCCACCAAAAAAGATTAAATATGTGGGGTACCCTCAGAAATATGGTATACCTACCAAACTGATTCTAATAACTTGGACCATTCGCAAATGAAGATCTAGTCTTCAATTTCAATACATAAGTTATATCATTTCCTCATATAATTCTAAATTACTTTGATCAAAATATAAGAGTTTATTTATTTTAGAATTCTTTATCTCAATATCTCTTCACAATGGCAGCGTTGTGACATGGAGCCCCATCATGCTGTATCCACATATTTAATCTCATTCGAGGAGGCAGATTGTTTACAAAACTATCCTTCTTGAATTCAAGGCACAAAATCAAATATATGTCTCCAGATGAAGGCATTCTACCTTCTACCACAATATAGAAAAAAAAATTATGGAATAGAATTAACATGAAACACGCTGCAGATCGCTGACGGTTAGAAATGAAGAAAATTGTAATCGAAAAAAAAGTTCAGAATGAAATTATCTTTCGAATGACATGATGAAAAAGGTATGTCCCTGGAGAAAAAAAAATCTGATAGCGCCGCGACGCCTGGCGTCTTTATTTATTTTGCAGATTTTTATGCGCATCTCAAGTCGACACTGACTTGTTCAAAACGCCATTCACGGAATGAAAAAATATTCGGACGTTTTCGAGAAAATTGGGGTTACCAAGATAAGTGAATCACCCTGTACATGATTTTATATTCACTGAAACAAATTTCGCTTGCTGAATGGGGAATATAACACGAGTATTCTAAACGGATTGCATCTATCTCTCGTATTGAGGTTTCATTTCCTAATCTAATACATCCGAACGACCATCAAAGAATGATATTCTATGTGATATCGCAAATATTACTGAAATAAATTCACGTATTCTTCGTGAGGTACTTACGTGTGTGTTGATAATACAAATCAAGGAATTCTGAAAAAGTTTACCTAAAAAAATGTAACCGTTCAATAATTTTTAGAAAATCAAAATATTTTTCTACATTTCAGTAGAATTCGATGTTAATTCGTCATTTATATGTATACATATTCTGAATGTGGAAAACTGATGAAAATTTATGTATATTGGATGATTTTTGAATATGTACAAAATAATATCCAAGATCTGTATTGAATACAAATATAGTTGAAATAGGTTTGAACGACCTTGTAGGAACTCTACAAATGATAAAATTTTCATATTCATATTATGTTCTGAAACTTTATTCTGGGATCCCACATGAAACTTTGTGGAGTTAAGCTTTACCCACACAAATATGTACAAAATTTCACATAATGATGAAATTTACAACTGGTTATTTACATTGCTCGGGTACTAGAGTAAAAATTGTTCCAGCAAGCTTACACCGTCTTCAACTCAATCGGTAGCGTTCTGGCGCTCAACCGATTTCGACTATATTGATATTTCATCAGGAATATAAAGTAACAACTTGGCTTACCTCCTAAAGTACCACCATTAACGGAAGTATTGACGTTGGCGTTGTAAAGGCTTTGGGGTGTATTGGAATAGAGCGAAGCTCCAGCAGGAGTTTGTCTATTGCCCTGGGGCTGAACCAGCACCGGAGCAGGACTCACTAAACGCATAGGAGTGCCATTACGCATTGCCGCACCCTGTGCCATGATAATAGGTGTATTCTGATCGTAGTAAGGAAGTATGTAACCGCCAGGTACTTGAGGCTGTAAAAACGATATTATTTACAAATGAGCAGTTTTTTACACACCGAATTACTTGAGTGGATTCGGAAAGAATATAGCACGAAAATGTGGCGATAAGGTACAGCATCCTATTTACACGTATGTACGAATTTTGATCCTCTACCAAAGTGAATGATGACGACATAAAATTATTCCCAAAAATTCCTGAACTTCAAAATATGTGTAGTATCGTCTTCCAATTCTTTCGCACATCATTTGATTGCTTTTTAAGTGTATTCCATATTCATCAGAAAAATCAACCCTGACGGTAGACATAAAAAGCTTTAGTTGATGTGAGAGAAATCGAAATTTATTTTCTCTATTTCAGTATCGTAATGAGTTCATTACAGTACTAAAAGAAGTGTTGTAATGAAACTCATTACATGATTGATTTCAGTTATATTTTTCGTGTTGTGGTTGTCAGGACTGACCTCAGATACTCTCAGTTTTCAAATCAAATCAAATAAAATTCCGGAATCTGTCAAATTTCATAAGTCACACCAACTGCCAAGATACAATACAAAAGTCACTAACCTGAATTTTTATTTGAATTTCGAGAGTATTTCACAATACTTGACTGAAATAGAGAAAATATCGTCTAATACTCGTGGCAGAAGGCAATTCCAACACTCATGCTTTCCAAAATTCGCTCCTTCGTCGCATGTTTTCGAATTTCGCATTCGTGTTGGAATAGAAGCTCATTCTGCAATTTGTTTTAGAATATACTATTTCGTAATTTCACGAAAAAAAGGGTTTCCTGAAGGAAATTCGAAAATTTGACATTGAATCAACTCAAAATTGATTAAAATGTGGGGCTTTTCATTTGAAAAACTAATGTTCTTGTAATATAATTTTCAGAAAATTTACAGGAACTCATCTTGACCAAATTCAAAGCTAAACTGCGGAATTGCAAATGTTAATTCGGATTCCTTCCCGAAAATATTCTAACGAACGGTATTCGTGGGACCTCCACTTTTGTGTTTTGCTACTGGAAAGGGGAATTAACGATATTTCATAGTAACAGACAACTTTTGTTGTTTTGGAAATGAAGAAACTATAAAATATGAAGCAAAAAGTTCTAGATCTCATTGAGAAGTCTTTGTTAATAGTGATCTGAAGGTGACGAGAAATATGACAGAGATAATGAGGAATGGTAGCCAATTTCCAAAGAAAACGAATGCAGAAATATTTTTGCTTCTTCGAGAAACATTGTTGAAAATGAAGGAGCATGGGAACATTCATTAATAGATATAGAAACTTCCGAGAAGAATATAACATTGGCATTACAAAGCTCAAATCATATAATTTGTCTGGACCAATGACATCCAACACTGCATTGGTGTCTCACAAATTTGATGCCACAAAGAAAAAACAGTTAGACTGAACTATCATTTCTGAAAATATAAATCTTAAGTATTTCAACGATAGAAACAGGTGTCCAGCGAATTCTTAATGAATATGGAAACTTTTATTGGAAATCAAATATGAAAGATGCTCGAAAGATGACCGAACGAAGGTTGTTATAAGTAAAAATATGTTATTTCGTCTCCACTCATTATGTTTAGAGGATCAAATAGCATAATTCTTGTAACTTTTGGTATCATCCACTACATACTAAAAAATATACATTCAGCATTCATAGTTAAGTACCATTTCACATCTTCAAAATGTAATATCAACAATTCTATACAAGAGTTTGGATGAGCTGTACAACAAAATTAGATATCTAGTGATAAAGCTTATATTTAAAAATAAGAACATAGGTTTCTAGAAAATCGAAAATTAAATGCTTTCAACTGTCCAAAACAAATGACACTTAAGGCACTCCGCCACTCTACCTGATTGTGAGATGTTCACAATTGTTGTGGTGATTTTGGTACCTTTTTTTTCTATATCAATAAAGAATGATGATAATTTACTAACCGTTTTTAGAATATGATGTGGAGAAAAACCTATTTTCTTATTATTTTTCAACTCAAAATAAAATTCTGCCACAACAAAATGAGATATGAAATGAAATAAAATCATCACGACTCCTTTGTTTGTGCGTATCATTCTATCAAATGCAAATATCCTACCTGTACTTGTTGCTGAGCCTCGGCCGTACCATTGGGCGTGATTGGTCTCCTTGGTCCATTGCTGGCGCCCTGCTGTATCAAGTTGGCCGGGGCGGGGTACACCCAAGGACCGACACCGTAATATTGAGGTACTCCCGTGGTAATCAAGTACGGCTGATCCTGTTGCGGGTTCAACACGTACGGCGGTTGCGGGAATGCGGCCTGCTGTTGTTGTGCCAAGTACTGCTGTTGTTGCTGTTGCAACAGCTGCAACTGGGCTGCATTTGGTGTAGGCGCTTGCGTTTGCTGAGATCTGAACAGTTGCTGAAATAGAAAGAAAGAATTAGAAACGAGGGAAGAGAAAATGCAATGAGTTTTCTTTTCATATACAGAAACAGGAACAACAATTGCGAAACAAGTCAATCCGCAAGAAACTTAAATCAATGATTTACAAGTGGCATGGTATTTTTAAACATGGCCGAGAGTCGATTAAAGACAACCCTTTCTCAGGGCTAGTTTAGGTCACCTCATCAGATGTTGTCGAAAAAGTGGAGAGTATCAGATACCACCAATTTGCGAATCAATTGGAGTTGTGTGGTGATGAACCTTTACAGATATTGGAGCGGATTGTTACTGGAGAAGAAATATGGATTTATCACTTCGAGCCTGAGTCCAAACAGAAACCATACAATGGCACCAAAAAAATTCAAAGTGTCAGAATCGGTTCAAAAGTCGATGGCGACTGTTTTTTGGAATTACAAAGAAAAAGGAAGAATCATCACCGGAGAATACTGTGCAGCGATATAAGAAAAATTAAAGGAGGCCATCAAGAAAAAACGTCGTAGAAAATTGACCAACGCGCCGTTTCTAAGGACACAAGTTGCAATGGCTGTTCTGCACAAGTATGGCTTCGATTCAATAGTCCATCAACCCTATAGGTATGAGGTAAGAGGTAAAAGGGGCAATTTGGTTCATTATGAGGCGAAAGATGAAAAATATTTTTATGCTGGTTAAAAAAATAGTATATTCTAAAACAAGTTGCAGAATGAGCTCCTATTCCAATTTGAATTGCCTTCTCCAACGAGTATTAGGCGATATTTTCTCTATTTCAGTACATTTTTGTGAAATACCATCGAAATTTAAATAAAAATTAAGATCAGTGACTTTTGTACTTTATCTTGCAGTTGGTGTGACTTACGAAATTTGACAGATTACGGAATTTAAAAGGCGATTTCGATTGACTTTGGTTCTTGGTTGGTTCATAGATTGGTCCGTCAGTTTTGGACCAACCGCATTCGAATGACAAATTGGTGACATCTCGAATCAGCTGTTTCGCCGAAACTTGAACCGTATTCGAAAGCGCGGTTCGTTTGACGTTGTCATTTATGAACCGAGCGGTCAACCATTAACCAACCAAAATAGCCATTCGAAATCGACTTAGTTTTCGAAAGCATGAGTATTAAAATTGCCTTCTGCAACGAGTATTAGACGATATTTTCTCTATTTCAGTAAAGTTTTGTGAAATACTCTCGAAATTCAAATAAAAATTCAGATTAGTGACTTTTGTATTGTATCTTGGCAGTTGGTGTGACTTACGAAATTTGACAGATTACGGAATTTGAATTGATTTGACTTGAAAATTGTTAGGATTGGAGGTCAGTACTGACAACCACAAAACGAAAAATATAACTGAAAACAATGCTGTAATGAGTTTCATTACAGCACTACTTTTAGTACTGTGAAAAACTCATTACGATACTGAAATAGAGAAAATTAATTTATGGATCTAATAAATGTATTGAGCTCAAGGGTAATTATATATTGAAGGAAGCGTTTTATTTTATTTAAAACTCTTTCATTCAACGAACTTTTGGACCTCTAGAATAAGTATGAGGAAGAAAACCTAGTATTATTCTTGAAAAAATTGAAGAACCACATGAGAGATATTTTTTGTGCGAATTCAGGCTTGATTCCTAATCCATTTGCTAGTTGAGATCCGTTCAGTGGAATTGCTCCACTTCGATTTTGACCGAAGACTTCGTACAAGAGAAATCTTTCCGCGCGGCCAGTCTAATGCATTACTATTACTGACGTACGTCGTAATAAGTGCAACAAAAGTGAGGAAACTGCAGTCGGTTAGCCACTCACAGTTAGTTGGTTAGTGGGCTGAAGAACTTGCTCATAATAGAAGGGGAACAAGGATGTCTTTATGTCTCACCCAGTTATACTGGAGAGCATAATTGAGCGAGCTGCATCAGGATCATTAGGTGAGAAGTAGTACGTGATGAAATGGTTAGAAACACGCTTTTCACCTTTCACCGTGCCTAATCGACTGTTAGAATCCATTTTTACGAAGAAGAACTTTCTTACTCTTGGACGTTCCGATGATAGAAAAACAAAGTTCGATTGGAAACTTCATTTTATTCACGAGTGATCCGAATACACGAAAGAACTCAAAAAATAAATGGTTCATTTCGTTTTGACAAAAATATATAAACGAAATTACTTTCAGAACCTCAAATCAATTTGCAAAAAACCTATTCGATTCCTTCAATATGGACGTTATTCAATCGACGTGAAATTGTCTTCGCTAAAATTTACAACACAATCGGATTGTGGCATGTTTTGTAACTGTATACGTACCTACCGACATTGCATAATAAATTTTCATACGACGGAATTACGGTGCTTTCAGAAGCCTCGTATAAGTGTGAATTTCTAGTACAAAAACAGAAGAATAGTGCAGTGCATAGTTTCGGTACTTATTTTTCCCAATCAGCAAATATGTTGAAACATTATTGGGCTGTTTCCATAGATAATGGAAACAGCCCAAATAATGTTTCAACAAATACACCATTATCAAGAATATCTCGTTCAGCAAATATGGTTAATAATATGCAAAATTCATATATGAAATGTGATAAATAATACTACTAGAAGTACGAGGTATACTGGCGTTAAGAAAAAAGTCTGGTTAATCTGCGAGTATGGATAATATCTGAAAGAAAAAAAACTGAAAATATTTCCCAGATTTTTAGCCATTTTCACTTTTCGCTATCTGAGATAAGCCAAACTACTGTATTTATAAACTTCATGTTACACTTGAGTAAATGTAAAATATTTATGACTTCGGAAATAAGTGAACTTGTAATTCATTTTTATATTTTGAATCCATCCAAAAATTTTAGTTAGACTCTGATATTGTGGTTTTTTGTCACTAAGAGAATAGATTAAGAGATTCAAACAGACTGGAAAAATGAGTACGAAAAAAATTTAATACGTCCTGGACTGATAGAAAAATGTGTGGATACATGAGGCCTAGTTGAGTTTGCGAGAATCAGGCGAAAAATATAAAATCTCATCCTATATATAGATTTTAGGATGCTTTGCCTCTACATGAAGTTTCGGGTTTTTTCTAAGCGAGTTGTAGGAATTTAAATCTACTTGATGTCACAGTTTTTTTTTTGCTTGGTCAAATCTCTCCTAGGAAACGTTCGATTCATCCAATTTGAATAATTTTAAACTCCGTTCAATATACCTTTAGTTGGATATTTCCAACAAAATGATATTTTTAAATGATGTTTTTCTGAAAAGCTTCCATAAGTTTCTACTTATCTCAAATTCCTGATGGTAAGTGTATTATTTCTTGGTCTACCATTCCGTTGTACACCAGGAACGAAATATATCATGGCATTAGTTTGTGATAACGGTATTTTGTCCGCTAAGAAATTCTTCGTGACCCAGCACCAAGAAGATCATTGACACCGAGTCCTACTTCTTGGATGGGCACCACGCACTGTTCACCTTTTTCATTTTGTGCGCAAAATGAGGTTAGATCGAACGTTACGGCTCAATGGAGACACTTCGTAATATATCGTCAACCAGATCTGCATTCTAATTTGAAAGTATAATGCGCACTGATATTAGGAAGCCTGAAGACTGAGAACATTAGCCGCAATACATAGAAAACTGAAATAATGTTCAATAGAAAACGAAAAAAAAAAAAATACATAAATTCCATCATTTATTGGTATGTACCAGAAGAACTGCCAGCTGAAGTTGAAATATTGAAATTAATGAATGAATTATTTGTTTTCAGGGCACTCAAATTAAATCTTTGTGGGAGTAAACCACATGTTCGAGAAATCGAATCAATAGAAATCAAGTGCAGAAAAAACAAATTTGACACCCAGGCATTTCAATAAAATCTAAGTGTTTCCGTAGTTAAATTGGCTATTTCCGGTTTATCCGGATCGCAATGAGTAATTGGTATCCCAAATTTCATATTTTTACATTGAAATATTGTTAAGAATGTGTAAAAATAAGGTTTCAATGATAAATGTAACACGAGCGGTAATAAACAGATGAATTGATGACGAGTCAGATGGGAAGTGCATCTAGAACTATGAATGAGAAATTTCGTAGAGACATTATATCTGACCGATTTAAATCTATTTTATCTTAACATGAAAAATGAAATCAAATATATAGAGATTTCATGGTCAGTTGTATCAACTCTATCATAAGAGATTCAAGGATAATCTTGTCAATTTGATTCGGTACTGGTATAGTCTATCATAATTCTTTTTTACCAAACGCACAAGGCATCGAAAATATCTGTATCTGTAGTTTTCTTGATAATATTTCTCGGTTATTCGATGCAAGACCTTGAAAAAGCTGAATTCAATTCAAACAAGAGCGTAAAAACTCAGTTTTATTTTCGACCAATTCTTTCTTATAATATCGGCATCATTTCCAAAGACTGCCACAATAGTAGAGCAATGCTAAACTGAAATAGGGTTTCCTTTGTCTCGTGGCGCAGTGCATATGGGAGAAATTTCTCGCTCCTCTATTTGAGACGAAGTTCAATGAGCGGAATACTGTATTAAATTGAGAACGACCGTATAGAATGTTATGAATCAACTTACGACATACAATCTTCGATATAACGTTACACAGAAGTTGTAACTTGCAGAACGACCTCTACTTCAAGATCAAGGTGGCTGGAAATGAGTGAACTTTATGGAAGCGACAATATTCCATTCACCTGGATTTACACGAGACCAGTCTACAGTTAGCATCTCGACGAGAAGGAATTAATAATATCCGCAGGTTGTTGACTCTGTCGATTAAATCGTCATCAGGGAGAATGGCGTAAGAAGAAAATCAAACCTTCGAATAGATTCTGTTCTAGGGCATACTTAGAAAGAATATAATACTATACCTTTTCAACTTCGAATTGAGACTAATCACATTAAAATTGGGATTAAACAATTTCAAAATGAGAATAAGCAACTTCAAAATGGTAAACACAATCGAACTGGGAATAAACACATTCAAAATGTAACTCAACAATCTCATATTGGGAACTGACATTTCTTTTTTTCTATATATCAGAGAATTTTCACAATTCTGAAGACTTTCATGAATAGAATTTGCTACAATCTTTGAGAGTTCGAAATGTTATTTCTTCATCTATTGTAAGGCAGTCAGTTTTTGAATGGATTTGTGCAGAAGTTTTACACAGTGGTCCTTTTTCTATTACATATTTACCCATTTTCTGATTGATTTTCGATCCGGAGCTGTGAGAAACCTTAAAAAATGCAGAGCATTGATTCTAACATTTTTCAACGAAATCGTTCATGAATTTATATAGGTAGGTCTTTGCATTGTGGAATACATTTTTTCCTCATTTCGATTTTCAGTTTCTTCATAATCATTCTCTCGAAATATGAAATAAAGCAGAAAACGGCTTTTTTCAATATGAATGTGTTAAATCCCAATTCGATTGTGTTAACCATTTAGAAGTTGCTTATTCTCTTTTTCAAATTGTTTCATCCCAATTTGAATGTGATAAGTCTCAATTTGAAGTTGAAAAGTTATAGAATTTGATTTTTTTCGAGATGATATATTTTTTGGTTAGACCCATACATGTCATTTCATGATCACCTTTACCATCAAACCTCAGACCCTGAGACGCTTCTTAACCGCAACAGACAATAGCTCAAGGCGTCTTGCATTGAAATACGATCTCAAACCATGAACATTTCAGACATTACAGTGTCACATGTGTTCTTCAATTTCACGGTTAAAAAAATGAGACAATGTGGCTGGCGAGAAACGCTCAGATACCACATAATATAATGTATTCGGAATAATGGTGTCTTGTTCGGTTTTTTGTTCCCAGAGTGAGGAATTTGAACATTAACTGAACAAGCACAAAGGTTGATTATTGTACATATACTCAGTTCAATCAATAATTTCGATGAAACATTTGATCAACAATTCTTTGAGGCACGGAAAAGATTTCAGAATTCCTTCTTTTCGTGTTCTCTACTTTTTCTGTCATGTCCCCTTTCTTCGTTTTATTTAATTCCCTTCATTCTACGATTAACTGTTTATAATCTGATTTCTAGTTAGGTAAAATCAGCCTCTAATAAATTAACCCGCATCTTTGTAGTTTTCTATTTCCCACATAGTCATCGAACAATCTATTTCTTCTTATCGTAGGGGCCGAGTTATTTATCCAATTTCTCCGTTTCTAATATACAGTGTGACTCACATAAAGCAGTCCAGCGGAATATTTCCGTGAATATGAATAATATCGGAAAGTCATTATTTTTGAAATAGAGGGCAATTATTTTTGTTGTGTGTGAACCATGTAGACTTGAATTCTTCCGAAAGAACATGAAATTACTTACTAATAAACGATCAAAATTCTTTCATTGTATGATGATTATTGTATTTCCAGTTTTCCTAAGTATGATATTTTCGTTACTTTTCATTTGAAGTTTTTTGAATAATTCAAGGCTTTTTTCTCAATATGTTACGCCTGTATTCCCAACTCCACCCTATTTCATACGCATACGAGTTGTCTCCGTACGAATAGCCAAAAATAAGATTGAATGGAGATCAGCATACCATAAAGAGGGAGCGCTATACAGTCTCCAAATGAATAATGAATGATGCAAAAAAATGAGTGAAAGTTGCATCTAAATAACATGATAAAACAGAATGGCGGCCCCCGTTTGGGATTTAATGGAAAATGACTGGAAGAAATTAAATGGTGATCAAAAGTCATTTCGAATATGATTTAATAAGCTCGAAATTTACATTCGATAAAACGGATTGGAAATATATGGAGAGCGAACGTTGAAAACGGTAAATTTTTTATACTTTATGGACATGTTTACGGTTTTCCGTATGAAAATACGCCATAAAAATACAGCAGAATAGAGCTTTGGAGCAAACAGGAATCTTCATTCGTAATTAAGTTAACAGAAGATTGATTGAAGTTTTTTTCTGGAAAAAACAGTATATCTTCACAGAGTCAGGGCTTCTATTCTCGATCATTCGCAATATTTGAGTCAAACGTTGAAATCCGTTCGCAAAGCGTTGCGGACGCTATTGAGAACCGCTTCAGATAATGTTCAGATATATGTTTATTTTTTATTTGTTTTATGATTTAAAATTGTCGAACTTGATTATTGTGAATGTTTGTCATTTTCAAATGGGAACTACCGTTAAATGTACTGAGCAATGCTCATGTTCATTAAATAAATAAATAAAGATTACCGATTTCGAAAATATGCCATAACTCTTTTATTTACGAAAATATCAGAAAACGATTAAAATTTTCTAGAAGCGCTCCATCACCGGAAATAAGAAACTATAGGCGGGTTTCAGAAAGCTATAATTGTACGATTAAAACCAATAGAATCACTCGTTTTGAAATTTCAACGAATCGCGGTGGCTCCAATTAATTTAACGGTACAATCAATGTTTTGTGAAACCGACCCTATATTCAATTTCTTTTTTTCTATTGGAAAAAAACACAGTTTTATTTTAAATACGGACGCATATTTTTTATCTTATATCATACAATATATATAGGTATTGATAATGATCAAAAAAATTAATAATAAAAAAAATCTCAAATAATGACTCAATCCTAGTGAAAAAGTGCGTTAGTATGAACACGCGCCAATATGAACAACTCCGTAATGTGAACACAACATTTTTTGGATTGACTACTCTGTAATATGAACAAAGAATAATCTCACAAATATGAATTTGTTGTGACTTGTCGATTTTTTTTTCGAAGTAATGAATCGTTTTCACGATTTATGGTTATTTATACATTTCCGATTCGAGCTTCCATTAGTTGTCTCGCATTTTTATTGCTAGGTACTTTTTGTTTCAACATTTATTGTATTATTTTAGCTCTCTTTTTCATAAGAATATATATATATATATATATATATATATATATATATATTTTTAGGAGTACTATTAAGGAAATGGTGGAAGTTAGTACAAAATCAAGATGTTTTTCTCTTCATGAGAAAATATCCTTACTGGTGAAATGATTCGAGATTGCTAGAGCCGTGGTCTATTAGTAATTATTCTACCTAAAGTTTCGCCGACACACATGGAAATGATCTAAGCATATTGACAATTTCAAATGAATTTCAAATCTCAAGAACTTTCTTGAAAATGATCCGATCCTCACGAGCCATGAAGCATCCGAAAAGTTATTGTATTTATTGTCCTTGAAATACAGGAGTTCAAATTGATTCAACTTCATTTTATAAACCCGGAAGCTCATCTAATGTCATTATAAACCTATAGATGGGACATCAAAGCGAACGGTCTGTTCTATAGAAGACCGAAAAACAAAAATTCTGGAAAGAGTATGCAGTACAATCAGATTGATCAAAACATATACTCTAAAGACGGCAAAATCCTTTAATAGAAATTCAGCAATATAGATTGTTTCTTTTCCAACGAGAAAGCAGTTTCTGGACAAATGATCGAACCACAAAGTCTTCAATTAAAGATTGATCAGTTTTGATCATTCTTTAAATACCTTAAGGCTTCTTTCATTGGACTATATACGCATCTATATACGCATCATTATTATTTATACTTATATGTACTCTTGAAGAGGTTAAATCTAGAAATCATGCAAAAAAAATTATTTCTTGACCTTCACAAATATGAACAATTCCTGTTATATGAACAAACCAAAATTTTTTGTGTTCATAATAACGCGATTGTACTGTATCTTGAAAAAAAATGAAGATATTGGGAAATGAACCCTACTGATGTTTTCGCGGAAATCGAGCCCAGGACTCCTTTCAACGTTTTTGCCTATCTAGTCTAGAAGTACCAGAAATAGCCAAAATCAAGCAATTTAGAATACCCTGTAGAGGGTGGGCAAAATTGGTGATATCTGAACTACAACTTTTTACCCAACGAGATAAAGTGAAAAACATAGTACGCTATGCAAAAAGACTCTTTATAATGTTTTCATTTCAACATTCTACCACAAACAGCAACAGAGATAATGATCAAAGTTGAAATCGCCTAAATTTAATTTTGGCCTATAACTCGAAAACAAAAGAAGATAGACGAATTCAGTTGATGGCATTATCAGTTTCCTCTATTTCTTTCGGTTGGAAAGTTGTAGTTCGGGATTACCAATTTCGCCCACCCTGTACAAAAAGTTTTTTCGGTAGTGCGATTTCTACCACATGCGGCTAATTAAAAGATATCACCGGAGGAACAATGATAACAATCGTTCCTCCAGCGCTGTTGAAATATCATCAATCGATGGACAATCGCATAAATTGTGAATTGTCTAGAAAAAAAGCTCATCTCGTTAAATTTGTAAAATCTGCGCACTTTATGGAATGCCTTTGGTACTTTATTGCTTTTTCGGATATTTCCTGTGTTGTGTGCAGCAGCTACTGCTTTAAGAGTGTTTCCGCCACAAAATTCGGCACCGATCCACCCCATAAAACGAGATCGGCATAAACGATATATCAAACGAACGCCAAATCGCCAGGCTCGCGATATCGGCGTCGGTTAAGCCACAGGTGCACGTCGGGACTCCCCGCACATAAATCGCGAGCTGCATGCCGAATGGCGACGCGCAAGCTTGACAAGTGGGTTACGGTGCCGAAGACAATGTGCCGTCATTAACGCGAGAAAAAAAAATCGCGAGCCGCAAAACGGACACGGGGGGCCATTAAACGTGCATAAATTCGGATGTTGCGCGTTACTGACGGGGGGCCGTTGTAGACTTCGGAAAACGTCTCGTTAGATGTAGTTTGTGAACGTAAAGGAACACGGCAAAATGGAAACGTGGAAAATTTGTCTTGTTAGGAAAAACCTCGAGGCGGTTCGGCATAATGGAAAAATACGTTTTTTTCCGTTTGAATGGTATTGTTCCGAATATATGGGTTGTGTATGAAATGAGGTGCGGGATTTAAGGAGGATTTGGTACATACAATATTTCAGAAAAGGAATAATAATCCAGTAACTTTAAACATCATAGTATACGTCAAATCCGGTAGTTTTGATGTTTTGCAGACTCATTAATGATGTTGGCCCCTGAGAAATCCAAGTTTGTACGTTGAACGCAACTTTATCAAAAATTAGAAAAACCGCGAAAAAGTTTTTTTTTCACATTTTGGAAATGATCACCTTGAAAGAATGGATTTTGAAAAAACTTCTCCGAGAAGAATTTCTTACAATCCTTATGATACCAGAACTGATTCTGTAGACCTAATAGTTTTTCATATACAGTCTTTCAAAGTTAATAATTTTTTTTGACTTTCACAATTTTTCACGCTCTTACACTAATTACACTATCGAAGCACTGTACTGTACTGTACTATGAAATGATGTTAAAAAGAAAAAAGAGGAGTGCAAACGCCCCGGAGAAGTTTTTTCAATAACCAGTCCTAAAGGGTCATACGCTCTAAAATAAGAAAAAAAAACGGTTGTTTTGATTTTTGACCAAAGTTGCGTTCAACGTTCGAGGTTACAATTTAGATTACTGATTAGGCCAACACCATGAAGAAGTCTGCAAAAAGTCAGAACTACCGGATTTGACGCAAGTTACTGGACTATAAATCGAAAAACGAAAAATTTTTTGCCTTAACGGAGGCCCAACCGAAATCATTTTTGAAACATTGATGAATTCAAGGTAGTTATTATCGGAATGAATACCATTTTGAATTCACAGTTCTTTTATCATGAGGTTGGAGAAATTATATTAGATTTTGTCACCCAGAGGAGAGATACTGCTTTCAGCCTCATTTGACATCATCAGCATCCCACACCACTCAGGGACAAAATGTTCATACAAAACTTTTCATTTGAAGTACTTAGTTGTGACGTACTGAGTGAAATATTACAAAGTAGTGACATCTTATAGCGTCAAAAGGAATATCCACATCTACAATCTTATGCTAAAAAGAACTGCGTACATCCTCCTTCACTCCATGAGATTTCAGCAGAGCCTCCCAAGAAAAATTCTCCGAGTGATGGAAACGCCCAATTTTTTTCGCGACTGTGATTTAGGGCCACTGCTAAATATTTTATTCAGTATGTCACAACTAATTGCTGCAAATATAGAAGTTTTTATGAAGATTTTGTCCGTGAGTGGTATGGGATACTGATGATGCCAAATAAGGCTGAAATCGGTATATCTCCCTTCTCGGTGATAAAATCTAATATCATTTCTCCAACCTCATGATAAAATATCTGTGAGTCTAGAAATTGAAAATGGTATTAATTTCGATGATTACTATTTCGAATCCATCAATGTTTCAAGGCAATTTCGAGATGAAATAGATCAATGCATTCAGCATTTATTGTCAATCTATGGTCACCATATATTGACGAAAGCCAAATGATATATCGAACAATTTCAAAGATTCTGAAGATTGGCATGAATTCAAGAAATTGCCCGATGAAGGATTATCATATAGACTCCAAAATGTTGCAAAGTTTGAAAGTACGAGGTTTTATTTCTTTAATAATTGTTTGGCAAGAATTTTTATGAAGGAATTGGACAAATTAGTGCACGAAATTCACTCAGGGGTTCTTCTCCTCAAATTCGAATAAATCTTCTAATTTGCAGAGACTGGGAGAGAAAACGCTAAAAAATTTCAGGAAAATTAGTTGATTTTCTTAATTTCGATGTATATTCTGAAAAAATCCTCATTCAAAATCGTAAACAAAAGTCGAAAGGTTTTCTATTGTAAGAGCACCAGCTCATTATTTCAACATCGGACACAGGTCAATTGATAAAAAGAAAGAAGTTCGCATTCCCTGAAGAATTCTCCGCGGTAACGATAAACTTTTGAAATCTTCCAACCTGCCCCTGAGTTTTCCCAGTCCCGAATTCACCCCGAGAACTTTTCTCTAGAACAATAATTCCTTGAAATTTAATGGAAAAATCCTGTTCGAACAGAATATCAAAGCACAGCAAGCGTCCGGTGAACTCCCCAAGAATTTGACGTACAAATAAGCTGCTTGGTGCATCGACCTGTCGGGCCACCTTCCTCAGACCGTACCGTTAATTGTTCTACTTCTAGAATCTACGCAGACTTCCCTTCCCATATAAGGTCAAAAACAATACGCCCAGTTGCTTTGAATTTGAACGCTCGCGATGTTGAAAACGAAACAAACGTCTCTTTATGTCGCAATGACAGATATGAAGTAGGCGAGTGGAATAATTTCAACCCGAGACGTAGATATTTGCGTATTGTGAAATTGTCCGCATTTGAGGCGCTGAAACTTCGTCTATTCAAATTCAGCCCTTGGATTGTCTTGCGATGAAGCTGTGATAATGACATGAAAAATGCGCCGCGGATTCTATCTGTATCCATTGTTGAAGCGACGTCCTTCAACGTGATTATTTCATGGTATGCCTCACTATAAACGAATAGTTTATACAAATTCAGAATATATTCTTCCACGAGTTCAAAATTAAAAAACCACTCACGAAATGGCCAGCGTCCCTTTAACCTTTTGATAATGTATTATAACCATAATTCTGTGTGAAACTGTGATATTCTTCCACAAGTTTTTGAATGAACTCATGACTCATGAGTTTTTTTATTGAAATTAATGAAATATTTCCGTAGATATCGTTTAGTGATAATAAGTGAATTCGTGGCCAACACTTAATCAATAAATGTCAGAATGAACAGATTTGACACAAAATTGGAGAATATTATTTTCATAGTGAGAGGAAACTTAACTAACAAACACACTTGTTGAAAGAACGTAAAAAATAAACGTAGAGAAAATTTTGGAGCAGTACCAGGGATGAGGAGAAATCAATAAATAACGTTGAATAATAATGAAAATGTTTCCACCAAAACAAACCATCAGTTGACGAAAATAGATACCTACAGAATTAAGTCTGACTTCCAGTGCTAGATATTATTTTTATTTGTTTCTCATTTGTGAACGTCAGTTTCCAAAAACACAATATTAATCAAGAAAGTTTATTTTATCAAGTCACTAACTTGTAAAACTGACAGTTAACTTGCAGAATTTTTAACAAGTTAGTAGTATTATTTACATTAGAAAATTTTGTTTTATCGTCATATATGTTGAAAATCATGGTATAATTGTTATTTCCAGTAACACAGATTTTTGATGATGGAAGACTTGATACTGATTATGATGAACCATCTGTTGAGTCAGAAACTGCTGAACTCGAGGACTGCAGAACATTTGTACTCTCTTTACTACCAAATAATTTGCTAGACATTTCGATTTTTTTGTTGACCGAATCATCGACATAACTCATCGTAATTTCGGTGCTCTTCCACCCTCCTGCACGCTTTAGTGCTAAAATATCTCCACCCGAATCCGCAACCATAGTGGCTCCAGTTCTGCGAAGAGAGTGGCCGGTGTATAACTCTGGGTCTTTTAAACCTAAATATTTCGCTATTTGTTTTGGGACACCACCAATAGTGTGCTGGCCAGCATTAAGGGAAATGCACTTTCCATGTCGATATATCAAAAAAAATCTTAGGCTTTCTGTTCCAGGAGGCCGAAGATTTACATATTTTTTTTATAACATGCAAGGCTTGAAGCTGCAGCCATCATCGGTTATGGTGAATCTTCTTGTTGTTAAATTTTTTGTTTGCCGCAATGTCACAATAAAGTATTTTTCCATATCTTCTACATCATTCATGTTTGAGGAGAGAATTTCGTCAAATCGACAACATCTAATAATCCCAAATATTGTTACAATTTTCGCCAGCAACCACTGGTCATCAGGAGCATGTAAAAGAAATTGTTCAGCCTCTTCTTTACTTAATACCATGGCATATAACGCTCATTTTTTCGTTTCAGAAACGCTATTACCTTTTGAAATCTGCAAATGACAACTAAATGCCATATTTTTCAATAAAATTTTTAAAGAAAAAAAAACCAGCGAAGAGGGGCATTTTATTTCATTTCATCTAGCTGATAGTTGATTCAAGTAGAACAACAAAACATCTTCAGCTACCCCAATCACACTATTATTGTTTTGCCACTTTTTGAAGTCGTCGTATTCTCGCTCGTACCTTGAAGCTGATTTTGCAGGTAATAAACTTGATGCTACACTGCTGGCTGCCTCAATAATTTCTTTTGGTACATTCATTTTCGCTTTCGCCAACACAAATGTAAAGAAAAATAAACAGACATGTTCATGGCGACGCTTTCATAGCTTACGACATTTACGACAAATTATTGAGATTTTTTTGGAATTTATCTAACCTTTTTACAAATGAGAAACAAATAAAATATAAAACAATACACGCAAGGTAACGGGTTTTACTGGCTCAAGGAGGTAACTGACTCGCCTGCGGCTCGTCAGTTATATCCTCTATTCGCCAGTAAAAACCCTCTTATCTTGCTAGTAATGTTATAAACTATACAAGGTTCAGAATACTGATTAGTTTTGTTATTCCCATTCCTAATGATTACCAACAAAACAAGGGTGTGGTACTCCATTCAAAAAGGGATGTGGGGTTTTTGCATATTTAATAAAAACAAAAAAACGGATCAGAAGAAAAGATTGTTTTTATCAAAATTTTTCATCATATTATTCGAAATGTTTAGATTTGAAGAACAAAACTTTCTTTTCTTCAATTTTAAAAACGAAGTGACAAAAAACTCTGTGCAAATGAAAAAGCTGTGTATATGTAATGTGAAATATTAGCCAATACATTCAACACTCCGTCAATAACTACATAAAATTTCGATCATCCAAAGCACCTTTATATGCGATGAAAACAGAAAACCAGAACGACAAGCCAAAATATCGCGCAAGATTGTAACGCCCGACGAAATTTCTCGGGATTTCCTACTCGAAGTTGATAAATGAAAAACGGACATGAGCACGTCAGGTCGAAGCTCCTCCATATCACGAACGGGGGGAGATAGAAAGTGATAGACACAAACCTAATCTCGATCTCGGGACGCGGAAGGAGGGATTTGGGAGAGTGATGAATCATATGGTCCTGCGGGTTCGCGAGAGGCGAGGATACAACAAAAAAATACCTGCCGAAAAAGTGGGGCGAAGCGGGTGGTAATGAATTAATGAACCGGATTATGGCAGGTTCATGTGCAGATATTTCTGCACATGAACCTTTTATTAAATGACATTTTTTCCGTTCGAAATCCGGGAAATTCGTTAGGAATCACGTAGTAGCGAAACGCGAATGGCTCGTTTTATTGGGTCAATTAAAGCCTCCAGTCCAGTAATTTAAACAATTCAGATATCCACTAACATGATCGAGGGAAAAATATTTTCATACATTTTCTCTCGAATATTTTCAATGTTCACGGTAAAATCCCGTGAAATGTTGACCATTTAAAAAATCTGTATCAGCGATATAAAGTAAATTGATTATTTTGGCTAATGCAACTGAGCAAAAGTTAGTATTGAGTTTGTGAAGAGAAACAATTTCATATGAAGGTAAATTTTTCTTTGAACATTGCTTGGGAAAACCGTTATTGGGATCATGCTGTTTTGTTTTTTTTTCTTACTTTTATTATAAAACCTGTATTTTTTAGTTGGTAGAATAGAGACTCACGAACAAGGGATATAAGTCTCACTTATTCCCTTTGTGGGCTTCTATGTTTGTTGATACAAAAAAAAAACAAAGCTGTATTGTGAGTTGTACCTTATTTGTCAATAAACATTTATTATTATTATTATATTACATAATATATTTTTCGGAATCCAATTTCTGTCTGCACACTAAAAATTGCTTGCAAATGTTTTCCTGTTGAACAGATTCTCAGAATTAAATTTCTCTAATTCTATGTCAAATCCGTTCATTATGTCGCATCTTGTAGAGAAAATCGTGCGAAAATATCTCGATTTTGCAGTTTTCTAGGTAATATTGATTTATTATAGGTATTTATGTTGGGCTACTGTCACGGATTTATTTGTTATCTGTCAAATTTGTGGGGATAAAAACAATTCTGCCAACCAATATTTTTCAATGCAAAAATCATTGAACGAGATTTATAGAAAAATTCCATTAAATTCAATAAAAATTCGACTAATACTTGGCACTTCATGCTTCGTTTTTGAATTTTGAACTCGTGGAAGAATGTCAGTGCCTTCTGCATTCGTATTATGAACAACTAATCTGCTATATTTTAGGCAGTAGATCTAATGCTCGGAAAAATTTTAGTGACATGTTTTCAGGGGGCATAGCTTATTATGAAAATTCAAAATGGCTTTATTTTCTAGGCTGAACGAATAAATGCTATCTATACGAGAGTATTTCTTACAAAAAGTTGCAGAATGGGCTCCTATTCCAACACGATTGCAAAATTCGAAAATGAGCGACAAAGCAGCGAAGTTTCGAAAACATCAATATTGGAATTGCCTTCTGACACTAGTATATTACGATATTTTATCTATTTCAGTCAAGTTTTATGAAATTCAAATGAAAATTCAGGCAAATGGTGTGACTTGAGAAATTTGACAGATTACGGAGTTTGAATTGATTTGATTCGAAAATTGATAGAATCAAAGATCAGTACTGAAAACATCGAAACGAAAAGTATAACTGAAAACAATGCTGTATAATGAGTTCATTACAGAACTACTGAAATATATGCTGAAATATAGAAAAAGAATTTCTTTGGACACCGAAAATCTATTGTTGAAATATATGTACAAGTCAAAGAAAGACTCGCAGTTTTTAGCAGTTCATTTGTCACGAGTCAATTTCAAGAGCTAGCGCTGTTTCAAACATACCCCATAGGTGAGGTTAATTTGACAATACATAATTGGTAAAAAACATATGAACCCTGTATATTTTTCAGAATTAATCATATCGCTATTTAGTCCCAAACAGCTTTGTCAGAAAAAACTCGATAATCGAAAATCATAGTTATTGATCATTCTAGCTCTATCATGATTAACCTGGCCTCAAAAACATTACTCATAATCATGAAAGCAGATCCCGAAATAAATAATGAAAATCCTGAAAATTTCATATCGAAGAACCATGAACCAATTGAACGAACATTAATTCAACTATTCAAATCAAGGACTGCTTCATTCGAAAACGTTGGGCACAATTATTTTCGACGGACTTGAAAGGACTCCAAACTGACATACCGAATTTTCTTGCCCTAAACTTCTAATCCTCAAGCTGTATTATCAATTGCTGACCTGGTCGCAAGCCTGAAAACTTCATAATAACTTTCTAACGTTTTAGGACATTGGTTTCCACCTACTACCCAATTCGAAAGTTTGTGATTTAATTTCGAACTGACGGGATTAATCCAGACCGTCTCTGGCTGCTACCATTTCAACCATGAAATGTACAGAAGTGTGGGGGAAGCATTCCGAATTGGGAATTTTCTATTAAACGAATTTTGAACTCCACTCTACATAATGCGCCTTCCACGCTTCTGCCCCTTCAAAAGTGAATTGTTACTTGTTGAAATTGCGAAATACCTGAAAAATTACAGTTTCAACAATAGGGAGTCGACGGCTCCCTTAACGCGAGACTACCAATTCGATGAGAGAAATATTGGATGAATAAATAATGTTGCATAATGGAGTTGTGTGAATTGGGCTTAACGATAGCGTGATATCACACCTATAGATTGTTTCCTTTGAGGATATAATGGGAAAACGCTGGTGAACGCCAGTAAACTTCTTCAAACGATGGACACGCAACAATCGCTTTATTAGCAATAGGTGTGGTGCTTCAATAGAGCCAAACTAAAAGCTAAAAGCTATCAATGTTGTTGACATGAAATAATATTCGAATAAAGCCCCATATCCCCTGATTTTCACGGGTATATTTCTTGTTGACGTCCTTCACTCGTGTGTTTCATAGTCGGTTTCATCGTTAGTATACTTTATAAAAATCAACGCTCCAATTGAATAAAAATTTTTTGCACTAGATTCATGATACGTAGAAGTGGAGAACGCACTGATATTCTTCCACAAGTTCAGAATTCAAAAACGAGGCTCGGAGCAGCTAGTTTTTTTAATGAACAAGTGAAAGAATAACTTTTATTGCCCGATCAAGCACTGTCAGATTGATTGGAGCTACCGAGATGCGTTGAAATTTCAAATAAATGAAATCGATTGGTTCAAATTTACGTGAGGTTTTTTGCATCAAAGTTTTGTGAAATCCACCTTGAGCCTTCTGTATGCGTATTATACAGGTTGGAATGAAATATGTAACCAAGTAAATATTTTTGAACGAAAAGGACAATATTTGTAAAATCTTGCAGGTATTGAGTGCAATGGTACGAATTGCATCTGATGCACAATTTTTTGTTGCTCATATACAGAAATACCCTCAACTTTTTAAATTTCCTCTATATCTTTGCAGATTTTTTGAAATATTAATTTGGGTTTTCTCTCCCAGTCTGATTGAGACTCCGGGACGTTACGCTTAAGAGTTCAAAGTGTTTTCTTTTTATTCATTGTTAAGCAACAATTTCTTCTCATAAAGTTTTGGCCCATGACAAATTAGTGCTCAAATTTTTACGCAGGGGCCTTTCTTATATTATTAAAAAAATTTATAATTGTTTCTTGTTTCAGGGACTGGGAGAGAAAACCCAAATTAAGTTTTCAGGAAAATGCAGAGACCTCCCAGACAATATTTCAATAGATATCTATCCATGCAGATGTTGAAAGAGCTTAGGATTTCGAGTTCGTACATACTGGGTTCAGTGTAAAAAATCTGTATACACGAAAAATTATCGCACGTTAATCAGTTTTTCACATACCCGTATAAAAATTTTCAGATAAACAAATTTATGTTATGTGTGTATGCATCGGCATACACTAGAACAGAAATTAAAAACTGACACTTGCGGAGATATGATTCTATCATTACTTTTTAGTCCTATCCACATTCAATCGTAAGTACGACCCTGGCAGTCTGTTCAAGATGATGAAGGCATAGGATTTATGACGGTTTGACGAATAAGAGAATTTTATATGCGCAAACTATACAATTCTGGTTGTTTTCCTCGCTCTTTCTTGTATTTGAACAGACTATAGTACGAACCTTCAGGAACTGTTGCTTAAATGTCAAGTGAAAAAGATTGTACTTAAATATTACTGCTGATCGGTTGTGGTGATATTTGCATTGAAAAATATTGATTGGCCGAACTGTTTTCTCTCCCTCATAAATTTGACAGAAAATAAATAAATCCTTGACAGCAGCCCAACATATAATGAATAAATTACCATAAAAACTTTACTCAAAGGTTGATATGATTACCGTCTGTAAAACCAGCCCTAAGATGAACAACGCGAGAGCGAAATCATCGAAAATAATGAAAAGCGAAATTGTCCAGAGAATCCCGATTCTTTCGATATCCCGATTTCGAGCGGGACGTTATTCGGTTGTGATGTCATTCGAAAGTCCAATTTCCCCTGTGACAGATATGGCGTGAGGAGGCAGTGAGGGGTGCGGAGGGGAATTTGCGTATTTCGTATCGAACGAGGACGTTATCTGGCGTTTGTACTTCGCCCGAAATCCGGGCAGACCAACCAGACTAGACCGACGATGTGAACAGCTTTGTAATTCCGGAGAACGTCAATCGGTGAGCAAGAGCCCTACGGCATATTTACACAAGAATCCAATAGTTCGACGACTTTTCAATGAAACGTGCTTATGTTAGCCAAACTAGTACGTCGAGTTTGTTGCTGGAACTCATTGGGGATCGACTCATCCCATCGTCCTGGATAGAAATTCGATTTCGTCATTTGTTCAGTTTAGTAATAAATGGAAACTTAGTCTTTTCTATTGATAGAATAATAATGTGAGAACGGAATCATATGCGATGTTGGGCGTGAAACGACTTTATTAGAAATCTTTACAAAAGATTTTGTCTCGACTGTCTATCGCGTCATGAACGCCCGGAATGCCTCGCCTCATTGGAAGTGGTACACTGTACCACTCAAGTACAAAACTGAGGCTCCTCTTACAAACTATATTTCAAAACGTGTACTACCCAACACTAATTGAAAGATTCTTTCGGGCTTATGGCCGTGGTCCATTAGGAATAATTTCACCTAATGTTTCGGCTACAACTGCAAACTACATTTCGCTTAAGCACTCAGGTAGCTTAATTCAGAGGAGACATCTGAAATATAACTCCTGAAGATGCCAGACACTCGAACTGGCAAAACGTCGAGAACTAATCCACGACGAGAGATAAAATGCTCGAAAAAACAGGTTACAAATTTGGGGTTACTAAGAATTCATTGTTTTGAATCCCGAGGTCAAGGTCAATATCGTTGAAATATAGGTGCTTGAAAAAAATGTGACGGGGTACAAGGACCTCTCTTCTTTTGTTTTTCTTCATTCATATTTTGAATAAAGAAAAGGTTTCAGAATTTTGTAATCAAGAAAAAGAATTTATACTTTACCCTCTCGAGAAAATACTTCAGCTGAGAACTCACCTGCAAAATAAAAAAAAATATTTAGATTGGGGAAATTTCATATACTACTACCTATCTACTACTTTTTGAAGCAGACAGATGTAGCGTACGATATACTATGCTAAAGAGAATAATTCTCGACAAATTGTCTTAAAATTGGAGCGCATTTGAATAATAATAATGGCTGAAGAATTTTGGATTCTGTATTCGGACTATGAATGGGTGATCAAATTTATATAGAAGTAGCGAAGTTATGATCTGTAACGAATCTACCAATATCTTTTGTTCACAGCCATTGGACCGAAACATTTGGTAGAGCGAGTATGAACAAAACAATACAAATTGCTATTGTCGATAAATCGGCAATTTTAAAATATGATCCAATTTATGGGCGAGCGAAACTAGAATTCCTTTTAAATTTCGAATAAGATTTAATTTTTTTTTAGAATTTCATCAACTCTCTACTTGAATCTCTACTTTCCTGTTAAGACTTTCACGTTCGACTGGCCGAAAATGTTACTTCCAGATATTCATGTATCCGCTATAGAAAACGATATGTTACATGTGAATATTCAACATTATGAAAATTTAATTCTGTCGGTGCGGAGCCCAATTAGTTCGAAATTGATAATCACGTGGAATGAAGAGGATTCATTTTATTATTCGGTCATTCGCTTCACACATAGAGTGTATGGAAAGTTATAATTAGGGATGCATGTATACGTGTTGGTCGATACCATAACAAATAGCAACGGTGGATATGTATCAGCGATGATGAGGACTTTCTATAGCAAGACCATATCGTCAACAATTTTCAACCAATTCGATTACAAACGTAGCTAGAGTTAAAAATTTTAATTTACATCCGACACGCTGCAGAAAACATTATTAGTTTTTGTTTTACAACAAAAGTGAGCGAAATGGTGTATTGCGATAAAATGTTTTTAGAGCCAAGAGAGAATAGTATGTATATTCTAAAACAAGTTGCAGAATGAGCTCCTATTCTAACACGAATGCGAAATTCGAAAGTATGAGTGTTGGGATGGAATGAGTGTTGGAATTGCCTTCTGCAACGAGTATTGGACGATATTTTTCTACTTGAGTCAAATTTTGTAAACTGCTCTCGATATTCAAATAAAAATAAAGATTAGTGACTTTTGTATTGTATCTTGTCAGTTTCAATTGATTTGATCATTGATAGGATCGGAAGTTAGTACTGACAACCACAAAACGATGCTGTAATGCGTTCATTACAACACTACTTTAGTACTGTAATGAAATCATTAAGATACCGAAATAGAGAAATGACATTAGGAGTCCTTCAGGCTTATTGGCCGTAGTCTGTTAAGAATTATTTCAAATAATGGTAGATATGTATCTGATATAAACTAACTTGGTTTTAAGCGTGACATACCGATACTAAAGACTTTTTAATTAAAGAAATGTTGCATCCAAATGGAATGTTCTATTTTATAGCCAAGAAATGGGGAAAATAAAAGACCTAGTGGCAGGTTTGAGGGTGTACATTCTGAGGTTTCCGTTCATGAAAATATAACTTTCATTCCAGACTTTCCCAAACCTCTATTCAGAATCCTCCCATAAAAAATTTATGTAGAATATTTCAGAATTATTTCGAGAGATTAAAAAGTCTTTTGCATAGCAGTTTTTAGCAGCAGGGAAAACGAAATCAAATCTTTACCAACAGATCATGCTTGTCAATATATAAATACAGGAATATTTTGAAAACTCATAGGAACTGC
Source organism: Hippodamia convergens (assembly GCA_038502775.1). NCBI lineage: Eukaryota > Metazoa > Arthropoda > Insecta > Coleoptera > Coccinellidae > Hippodamia > Hippodamia convergens. Next base: position 49,341,443 of record CM076610.1, read on the forward strand.
ATGTTACGAGCATTCTAACCACATGCGTCAGTCTCATCAAACACCTTCAGGCATGTTCGTCCAATTAGCTTCCCCTCCTTTCACCAGTGAATCAGAGACTGTTCATTCTTTTGATGCGTTTTGATACTCGACGAATTTTCGAATCGGAGAAGAACTCTAAACTGGGACATTAGTTCAATCGATTCCTCGAAAAATAGACAACATTTCCGTCGATAAACATTCGGAAAAATTGTAGGAAAACGCCGCGTTCGATATTTCAGGTCGACCTGCGCCACGATATGTTTGAAATTCAATTCCGACAATTTCCTTCCGCCGCTGCGAAAACCGAGCTGCTAAAAGGAAAACCCTAACGGGGGTCTTTAATGGAGTAGGTGAGCACTAAATCAAATTTTTCGCTAATAGAAACAACAACGGCGTCGAGCAACTCCTGTTACCTCCGGGCTCAAATTGGATGGAACTTATAAATATTTCCGGATGTTTACTATTTTGAAAACCTGGGAATTTTAATTGTTTGGATTCGATTCGAGTAATCACATTTTTCATGTGGATTTTAGCTCAAATATCTTTGAAACTTTCACATTCGTTAATTGCGATAATGAATCCAGTGGAAAATTTGGAAATTCCGTATTTCTTATGAAATCTCGCGAGATTGGTATATAAGTTTTAAAACAGAAGTGCTCCAGCACATATTGAGAGAAAATTATAAGTAGATAAGATAGATTTCTAAGAGCCTGTTTCACCACTTCCCTTTTCAAGTGATATCTTAACCTGGCTGTTACATCGCTTCCATCCATCTCTATATTACGTGTCGTGGAAACAGAACATTTTAGGATACCTAATGGATCTTCTTGAGTGTCTTGAGTACGAGGGTAATCATTTCGTTGAAAGCTCATCGAGGCCGATTAAACGGAGCGAAATTAGGAGTCGAGTAGGTCGTTTTGCTGAATATGAGAATGGAAATTTAGGGTATAGAATTCTCATTTCTTCCCCCTTTCGTATTTTTCCTCCCACAAATGAATAGCAAAATTTGTGCCTTCTTGTGACACGAAAATTATTCGAATTTCCCCCCGGAAAAAATCAACTAAGCGTGTTCAGAAAGTTGTGTCGGATCAAAAAAACGTGAATTCGAACCAATCGAATCACTTTATTTGAAATCTTGGTGGCTCTAATCAACTTGATCGAGCAATCAAAGTTTTGAGAAACCCATTAGGTTAAGAAAAACCGGTAGGGTGTAGGAAAAGTAGGAAAATCAGTTTCTCTGTTTCAGTATCGTAGTTCATTACAGTACTAAAAGTAGTGCTGTAATGAATTCATAACAGCATTGTTTTCAGATATATTTTTCGATTTTTGGTTGTCAGTACTGACCTCCGATCTAATCAATTTTCGAATCAAATCAATTCAAATTTCGCAAGTGACACCAACTGCCAAGATACAATACAAAAGTCACTAATCTGAATTTTTATTTGAAAATCGAGAGTAGTACACAAAACTTGACTGAAATAGGGAAAATATCGTTTGAAACTCGTGCAGAAGGCAATTCCAATACTCATGCTTTCGCATTCATGTTGTAAGAGGAGCCCATTGTTTCAGAATATACTATTACTTGGCAACAGTGTGTGTGAGGTTGATTTTCGAAAATAAAAAAAGTACTTAATTGTGAAGGGTTTGAGCTGCTTTATGCCATTGAAAGTTTCTTCAATTCCATACGGTTTTCAAGATATTTCACAAATTGTGTTGTAGGAAACATGTGCCCGTTCAACTGTCAAATGACAGGGCGATTTCGTCTCGATTTTTGTCTGAAATAATATAGTGCAGTCATAGAGTGAAGAATATAAATGAAGGAGCATATCGTCGATTAAGCGGGGAAACGGATTCGACATAAATCGGCCAGAATTTAGAAGAACGAATTCTGATAAATTTGATCATAATTTATTATTGTCAAATTTGAGTTGGTGATTTGGTACTCTTTGCAGCGTTTATTGATATTATTGTTTGTAATTGAGGATTCATTTGGTGTTGTGAACGATTTTTGTTGTATTCGTGTTTTGTAGATATTTTCATTTTTTATAGATAATTTGCAAGAGACATTCCGGTCAATAAAAACAATACAAAGTATCCACTGTTCAGATTCTTTATTCTATGAAGTATTGAGAGTATACAGATCATAAATCGAATACTTCTGTGCACGTCAATCAAGCATTAATTGGAAGGAAAATCACGCATTGATAGGGGTCATTGATCGACGGTTTCGTGTACGCTGAAATAGTTTGTTATTGCACGGTCAACTCAATGAGGTAGGCAAGAAAAATAAGGTCTCTTCGATCTGGGTTCCTGGTCATTCGGGCATCACAGGTAACGAAGAGGCCAATAAACTTGCCAGAGAGGGTGCTCGGAAACCACTGACTGGCCCAGAACCTTTCTGTGGTATAGGAAAATGTACATATAAGAAGGAGTTTCTGCAGAAGGAGAAAACTGAAAGAGAAATACTCTGGCAGAATCTCCCAGGGTTGGATCACTCCAAAAAGTTCCTTCGGAATTTTGAATCTGCAACGTCCAAAAGATATTTGGATCTCAGTAAGGAGCAACTACACCTCCTCACTGGCTTTCTTAGAGGGCATTGTCGCCTCAGAAAGCACTTGCTGAGAATGGGCGTATCGGGCACTGACAAGTGTAGATTCTGTGGGGAAGAGGAAGAAACTCCTATTCACCTAGTCACAGAATGCTTTAGCATTGTAAGCCAAAGGAAACAGTGCTTTGTTCAAGAAACCTGTAGGAATGAGGAATAAGCCTCACTGAAGCCTTCCGAGATATTGGATTTCATATGATCTCTGGGACTGGAAGACGAGCTGTAAAGCTTTGTCAGTGGGCATAATAGACCATCAGGTCGCAGTTTTAAAACGCCTAATATGTACCCTGTCTAAGTTAGTCTGGGGTTGACAACCCTCCAGTTGCTATAAATCGATTTTAAAAGACTTCTTTTTGCTCGATAAATTTCGAAGAAATTAAGGTGAATGCTCGAACATTATGCACCACCACCCCCATTTCATGTTCCGGAACAAACAGCCGTTTCCCACTCGCAAAGGCTCCCATTTTACACCAACCCTTTTTCCTTATTCGAATAAACGCCGAAATACCTCCGCAGTACGTCGACTCTTAACGTCCGAGTCATTATACCCGACAACGACTCGCAACTCTGATGTTATCCGAAGAATTAACGATACACATACACTCCTTCAGAGTCCAACAACCGTAAAAAGACAAGCGCTCGGAACGAAATTCTCCCGTTTGATTTTCCGGCCGTCCGTCAGCCGAAGAGGGGTTGATTATTCAAATGTAACGAGGCGATTAGGGGTAGGGGGGGCGGCTGAGACGGCACCCATAACGGGAGATGGAAGGACGACGGCGTCGTTCGTGACACGACGTCGGCGACGGTGAACCCGCGACGCCCACGACGGAACGACTGGGGATGAAAGCCGCAATAAGTAAAAACTCCGGATGAAAAATCCAGATTGTCTTAATTTAACGGTTTCTCATCAAGGGACGAGAAGACAAAATGAATTCCTCATGATGAAATTCTGCTGCAGATCCTCGCCAGCTCGGAGGAGGGGCTGAAAAAGCTGCGAATTTTATGAAGAGGTTCAAATTCTCGTCTTTCATTTCGTTTTTGCAGGATTGTTTCTATGAGGAGCATTATCATTTCGTCTGAAGGTCTTCTAGTAGACGCGGATATTTAGCTTTGATTTATAACAGATCCTGATGAAACTGCATATAAGTAATGAGTAATAACTGCAAATATTGGCATGAAATTTAATTTCAACAATAAAAATGAATATCTATCATAATAGTTATTTATACTAAAAGATGTATGTAACATTTAACAGTCGAGGACAAGTTCTAGACTGGTTAATGTACTTAAATCCCATATAATATATCATTTTTTCCTCTCGCTGTATTGTAAGTTACCAGAAAGTGCTGGATATATTTTTGGATTTTCATTATCATTTCATTCTATAGCAATTTATGGCAACTGTGGCAAACGTGATCCGTTGCTGAAGCAACATAAGCAGTTTTTATATTATCAACAACGTCAAGTTGGGAAATTGTAGCGAAAATTTAGAAGAAGTCGAATTGTTTGATTCTATGTGGACAAAATGTATGTTTCAGATAAAGAAAAATAAGCGAATATTGCTTGTTTATCTCTATTACCGGAAAAGTCGAAAAAAAGGTATGAAGCAGCATATGAATCCTTTAAGAATTGTTGCCAAAGCAAGTCGGCTACTATAGTCTCAGAATAGTATATTCTAAAACAAGTTGCAGAATGAGTTCCTAATCCAATACGAATGCTCCTTCGTCGCTCGTTTTCGAAAGCATGAGTGTTGGAATTGCCTTCTGCAACGAGTATTAGACGATATTTTCTCTATTCCAGTCAAGATTTGTGGAATACTCTAGAAATTCAAATAAAAATTAAGATTAGTTACTTTTGTATTGTATCTTGGCAGTTGGTGTGACTCACGAAATTTGACAGATTACAGAATCTGAATTGATTTGATTTGAAAATTGATAGGATCGGAGATCAGTACTGACAACCACAAAACGAAAAGTATAACTGAAAACAATGCTGTAATGAGTTTTATTACAGCACTACTTTTAGTACTGTAATGAACTCATTACGATACTGAAATAGAGAAAATATAATACACATCGAGAAAAAACGAGAGAACGTGTTACCAAATATTGTTAATGATGTGAGTAATTTCAAGAATTATACCATCAATATTCATTTCGATTTATAATACTGGATTTTTGTAATATGTTGATGAAATCAGAAATCAAAGTTATTATTATTTTCCTAGGGATGTAGGTTGACTCACATCCTGTCGTGTTGTTGAGTAATTTTCACCTAAGTTTGTCAAAGCAGTGTTAAAATAGGTTGCACTCAATACAGCCAGGGAGAAAGCATATGGTTGTCAATACCAGAAATAGATAACATCATGTTGTTTCTTGAGAAATCGATAAATAAATTATCTGGAAAAAAATTAGGATGGACGTTCTGTACATTCCCTTGGCTACATCATAAAACAAAGGACAAATACGTATCAACCTAAACACCGAGAAAATCCTACTGCACGTCACAGCTCGACGAGGAAGTCTCCCGTGAACACCGCGAAAATTACATCGGATTTAAAGTCGTAAAAACGGAGATACTCGGATTAATTTGTGACCGCCTATCGGCGTCGGACCGTAACGCGATTTTGTCCGCAAATAATAATCTGTTCTAATGGATTTATGCGTTTCGTCCAAACTAGTTCGGCTCGCTCCGATGCTCGGGACTTTCGAACGGACGCTTTTCACCACAAATATTCCCTGCAGAATATAGATGGGCATCGGAGCGCGTCCGCACTTTGCCCGCGATCTGCTTTCTAATCCGAAGATAAGCGGGAACGAATGCGCTTTATAGCCAAATCTGGGAAAATCGATGGGTCTCCATTAAACGCCGATAAATATACTCCTCGTCAATAAATTCCGGACGGGCAAAATTTTTGTCAAATTCAACACCCTGTATCTTTTTTCGTGATACTCCGATTATGTTGAAATTTTCACCAGATATAGTACTGGGTCTTGTTATATTAACCTGAAATTTACTTTGCGAAAATACCTGTAGTTCATCCGTTATACATGGTGAAACAAAACCTTGTTTTATACCCTTCATTTCTAAATACCTGGTGAAAATTTCAACAAAATCGGAGAACCACGAAAAAAGATACAGGGTGTTGAATTTGACAAAAATTTTGCCTGTCCGGAATTTATTGACGGGGAGTGTATTTCGACTCGATCGAGAAAATTCAGTCGTTCTTATGAATATATGAAAGTTGAACCTTATCGGAAATTCAAGAGCGTCCGATATAGAAAATCATTTTTTTTAGGTCAGATACAACATGCAGTTGAAATTATAATTTGCATGGAAGTGTTCGCAATTGATAGCGACTTCATAAATATTCAGAATTAACAATGCAAATAATATTCATTATGCAGCAATAATCTGTTCCTGTAGGTAGAACATACCGAGGCGTCTCCAGAAAGTTAGTGTACTCAATTTTTATAGGATTTAAATAATTTCTTAAAAAAAAAATGTTAAACGGCAGATTAATTTATTGATGCCTGCTTTGAAGAACTTTGTCGCCACCTCCTTTATTCACCATGTAAATGCCTGTATCATGGAACTGTCCAGGCGTACAAATTCCTGCCTTGATGACTTAAAGTAAGTGTGAAACTTGAAAAAAAAAAATGAATTCTGTTAAGATAAGATATTATAAATGCGTCAACTAGATTGAATTCAAACAAATGTACAAAATTGAATGTCACGAGTAATAACAAATAGAACCTACAACGTCCTATATTGTTAGAGGATAGGAATCAAAATAGCCAACTTTAATCATTGCCATTTGTGTTTTACACGAAGAGAGTTACGAAATCATCCTACAAGTATTTTCGGGCTGCAATATTTTGGTCATATTATGGTTGTCTTGAGGCACAAGGAGTCCTGAGATATAAGTATCTCCCCTACACATCTGTTTTTAGTACCCTTTTACTTTTTAGAGAAAGGGTCGTCGACCACCGTCTACGAGTTTTTGTGGTTACGTTTACAACCCAAAAGGCAATAATTTTATTTGTCAATGTTATTCGCCGCTTTTCGAAGATGTTATGACGCCAGACAAGAGCATTTACGGCGTCGGCTGGTATATTTCGACATTCAACGCCGAAGAGATTGCACAATTTGGTGTCATGAAAAATGCGATGGCATGCAAAATGAAATATCCCAAGTTCTAAAGACGGGTCAAGGACACCTATAATGTAGATCGAAAGAAGGGTGAAGAAATAGTGAAGATCATCGATAAAACGAAGTCAACATCGAAACAACACCTTATTCGACAATTAAACTAGACAATTATTCCTCCATTTCAGGGTAATATTTTCTTCTCTAGAATGCTTCCGTTTTCCTACCACTTCATGTAAAAGTATCGTTACATCATTTCTTCATCCAAGCATCGGCTATTACTTCATAATTTCCAGAACAAAGTATCGAGTTTTATCAAGAGTATCTTTTTGGTGTGAAATTGAATGATGTTCAAGTTCACTTGAAATTTTGCTTAATGAATCTTATATTTGAAAGGTTATGTTCCATACTACTAGGTACGAACCGTGTAACTATGAGAGTTACAACTTTATTCATAATGAACCCCTCTATTTGAGCTGAACAAGATGAAAAACCTAGATTTAATAAGGATAAACAAATTTTTTTACCCACCAACCTCCAAATAGGCATATCCAATAGATCGAACTTGATCCTTTTAGTCGCGTTCAACACCCACGTTCAAAAATATTTAATAACACAAAAAAAATTATAGTCCCTGAATGAGGCGCTCTATTTCGACCTCGACATTAAAATACAAGACAAGGAACTCTCATGTTTCAGACACATTGCCCACTCCAAACGTCAGATGCCATAAAATATAGTGCGAAGTAGAACCTGAAGAGCAATAAATAATTTTTGTTACGAGCAGAAACTCTACCTTTTCAGGAATTTATTCGGAAAATTCACGTCGTTCTTTCACGTGTAATTTGGTGCCTATGTAAGAAAACTTTAGGATGAAAATCGCAGTGATAATATTTCGTACGTTGATTCATTTCATATCGGAAATCAAATTTCCGCAACAAAAATAAAATGAAGTCTCGGTATCGTCTAGTTCAAATGTTTTTTCATTAGTCATTTATTTATTTTTCAATCTTTCACACAGAAACCTGAGCGAATCAATTTTCTGACCTACTATGGATTAGGGAATGCGATATCTCTATCAGAAGTTGTTGAACGACAAATACATATTTCGATATTGAATATTCAGATCTATATTCTAAAACGAATATATTTTCTTGAAAGTTTTGGATAAGTGCATCAAATTACCGATAATTTTGCATCACAGCGTGTTGTCTAATTTTTCAAAGACAACACGCTAGAATGCAGAATTATCACGTCATTTTGATGCACGAGTGTAATTCGGGGGAATATTTCCCGAAATTGCTATGGATACGAGCAGTGCAATTATCGCAGGGATCTTTCGCTTTCTACAATGCAATTATCGCTGTAATTTTCGATAATTGTATTCTATTTACATGAAGATTTTCATTCAATTTAATTTTGATGAGAAATAGAATTGCATGTGTCTGATAGATGTAAATTATATATGTAATATTCTAGGACTCCTATGAATCGTGACCAGAAAGAAAGTGTTAATGAGACTCTCCTAGCCTTTAAAAAAAAGACCAAAATAAGTTCAGGAAATTGACGATGGTGGTCAAAAGAACAAAGAAGGTGGCGGCAGAGTATAATTACTTTTAGTGCACGCCGTGTATAGTGCTGCCTCTAAGCTGTGAACGAAAACAAAATGGTTATTTCGAATAATTTCGTTCGAAATCCGAGATCTTTGTTTTCGAATTTCCAAAGAAATATCGCTCATTCGTTCCTTTGTCAATGTTGTGCAAAGTTATAGCCACCTCCGTATTTTGCAACAATAGACATCCACGTATAAACAAACCCGAGAAATTAATGCAAATGAGCAAGAATTATGTCAACTTCTCGAAGACTGGGAAGCAAATCCACGGTACAAGACTATTACCGTCCGAGATATATTATAAAATCGAATTATCATTACGATACGTGGGAAGCTGCAGAAGGAGTAGCCTTGTCTCACTGCCGGTCGATTCGTATCACTTTTCCACCTTGAAATTGAACGTGGGCCGTGGAATTTGTTACACATATTACATAATTGAACGGGTTAATTGATGGTCCGATGATAGAGCAAAACACAACTCTATGCGACACCGCCGGCGTTAGCTGGAACTAAGCCCGAAACGAGTATCGTTTTGACAGTTAGTACGTGAAAGCTGGCTTTATTTGTTTATTTTTACGTTTTTATTGCGATTAAAAGATATGCCTAAGGAAAAAACCGTGAAAAACACTAATTGTTGTGTTTATGGATGTAATTCTAAAAAATCTAGGAATCCTGGAGCCCACTTTCGTGGTGAAAATCAAAATGTTTACTTCACCAATAAACTAGAAATCGTAGAGGAAATTAAAAGACGCAAATCGTGGAAGCATGTTTCGATAATGGAAAAACTTGTATCTAAACATATTAGAGCATGCTTACAGCATTTCCGACCAGAAGATTGTGAAATCAAAACCATCAAGAGTGGAAACTGATGTCAATTGAAAACAATGCTTCATATGTTTTGAATTATTTCAGAAACTCTCACTATGAAAACATTTCTATTACTGGAGACGAAAGCTGTACCTTCACTAAACCTACCACAGAAAGCAGTTCAAGTCAAGTCATTTTAAATTTTTGTTCATATCGTTCTTGTACAAAATTTTCATTCTTATCAAAATGAATTACTTTGAGTCTACTTGATATTTTTGAATATATAGAAGTTTCTAATTCAAGAAGCCTAGTTGAAAGTGCTGAATTCAATCCATATGATAATGTGTGAGTTTAAGTGATTCTCTCGATGGTTGCAAAATTGAACTTATGTTCAGCAGTGATCAAATCTACATGTGGAATTTCCAATAAATTCCGAGAATTGGCAATTTTAAACAATATATCATACATATATGTATCAATTTAATATTAATATTAAAAATAGCTTGATAATATTGACGTTCATTTAGCAATAGAAAAGGTGCAATCAATCGATAGATGAGTTGCATTATTTTATTTTATTATAACTGCAGACTGAGACACAAGTGAGATGCAATAAAGGAATAATACATTAAAATCTAGCGTAATGAATTCTTCAACATGATTAATCAAGGATCACGTCATGTTCTGCATACATGCAGTTCTCTGATGAATGTCCATTTTTATTCAAAATTTATCACCCATTTTCTATTCATAGATTTTTTCCCTTCCTAAAAAGAAAAAAAAATTAGTAGCTTCTATTAAATGAATATATTTTTCATGCTGATGTTCATTTACTGATGTTCATTTACATTACAATTTTACCTTCAAAATCAGTAGAATTGTCAAAATATTTAGTAGTACGTACAACCTTGTAGAATAGCAGGGCTAAAATATGCTTGCAAATTCCAGACAATCTTGCTTAGTATCTGTATATAATCTTGTCAACCTTCACACCATCATTTTTATAGACATCATTTCCTCAATATGATGGGATTGTCCTTCTAGAATTCCAATGTTTTGATTTGAAATAATTTTTTCCCACATAGAATCAACACTTGCTCACCCTCTACACAGCATCTGTGAGCATGCAAATATTGGAAAATTTCCTATAATTAGAGAAACTTTTGGTAAACATCTTGCCAGATGAACTGAAAAGCATTCAAAATTGAATAGAGCTCTCCTCAACAGTTTACATAAAATATAACAAAAAGCACAATATTACCTATACTTGCACTTACAATATAATCCACAGGATCCACAATCAAGGAAACAACTTCGATCACTGATAGCCAATAAACGTTTGAACTAAAAAATCCCATAAAACAAATCGAAATCTAATGTAAACACGAAACAATACTCGTTTCGGTAAACAGCTGATCGGCGAATGCAGCGACACCATCGGTAATTATTTTGTCCAATACTTTTAACGATACCTGTGTTCAGTTCTCGATAAAACCAGATTAATTAAACATTCCTCAGCGCGAAATTAAGGACAAGAAAATCTGACAACAGGGTTTCTACCTAACGAAAAGCCCTCGATCAAGTTTCAACAGGCAAACAGGTCGCAAAAACAGTAGATTGACGTTGCAAAGATTCCATGTTGACCTTCCGAAATTAATGCATGTCAATCGGGACGGTCAGAAAGTGAGAGTGCAAATATTTGCGGTCCCGAATAAGGGTGTATCTGATTTTGCATTGTTTTAGGGAGGAAATCCCGAATATAAACAGAGTCGGGAGCAACCCTTCATCATCATGAAGATAACAATCCAGGAGATGCCCTTTCGGTGCCTTCGTTTGGAGATATTCAGCATTAACTGGGGGGTAAAAATTCGAAAATCATAACTTATTCATTTACATAGTCTTTTACCTGTACTCGTTACAATTCGAGATTGTTGAACAGTCGAATAATATGAAGATTCGGTTGAAAAAAACGATTTTTTGTATGTATAGAATTCAAGGCTGAATGAATGTTAAGAACAAAACTAGGAAAAGCCATATTCATTCGAATTCTCATGGAAATTTAAATATATTCTTCTTCTGGGGGTTTCCATCCCCTTCAGTCTACTATAATACTATGTAAATTATTCGTGTTCTTGTTCGAAACAAAAATTTAAAAAATTCGTGATGTTTACTGTTTTCAGATTATCAAGGTAATTTTTTCGATTTGTCCACGTAAAGCCAATAATGAAAGTAATCTCAAACTACAAAATAGTTGACTGGTATTATGCAATAAATTCTGATAAATTCATTTTTCACTCACAACTTAGGTTGAGTCGATGAAATTATCATCTTTTAATGATGTAAAATATCGAAATCAAAAGTAGTTGAATAAGTAACAATCCATGATGAATTTAGTGTAAATCGAAGCAGTTGTTCGATTAATATGGTTTGGTATGAATCGTAGGCAGGTCAAGGACATCGTAACATGATGGAATTCATCTGAGAGCCTTAGATGCGAAGAAACAGAGGAGACAATGGAACAATCAAGAATTTTCCCATATACAGATCGAGTCTTCGACTCGTACATAAATTCAACATTGGGGTCAAAAGGAATATTTTTTTCGTACACATCTTTTTTCCGATTCAGCCTAGAGATGAGCCTTTTTTAACTATGATAATGAGCTATTCCACACCTGAAAACATGCCAGTGAAATTTTTTCGAGCATAATATCTGCTTATAATCTGCGAACCTTTTGATCAGAGTCGCATTCATCCAAAGCAACCAATTTCTTAAATTTTGCCTATATAGATTTTTTCTAATGATTAATAACTCGAAAAATGAATTTTCGATATAATCATGAAATGTAATGGTAAGTAATAATCATAAGATCCACCACATCAATGGAAACCCATATTCGAAAATCATTTAATTCCATAAAATTATTTAAGAAATATATTTGAAAAGTAAATTTCTTCATGGATTTTAAACAGCCTGCATCTTCTCAACCGAGTCGAATCTGAAGAAATTGGGAAGTATTGGTATTTCTTTTGACCTCAGGAATCTTTCGTTGATTTCGTCAAACACACTTTGTATAGATTCAGGGAAGGTTTGAAGGCTTTCGATAGGTACATGAAGTCTGAGATTTTTTTTCACAAAGTTGCTTTTGAATTGATCTTTCATGTTTCTGGTATCCTCTCTTTTTAAGGTCCCGGCTGTCTCGAAGAAAACGTTCTAAGATCATCAAGCCTTCAATATCGAATATTTTCAGTCTCACAAATCTTTGTCCCTGAGCCCTCATATCGTACGAAGAATTTTATTTTCCTCTCGCATTAACACTTCTTTACGGTTGTGGTACAGCTACAGCTCATGAATCTCACAAATAAAAGAATAAAGGGTGTGAATGAATTGGAAAACCAAATTGGTAAGCTGAACAAGAAACAACAAGAATGAATTGCTCTCAATCAAAAGGATACTAAATTAAATGTCTGTCTGTTGCTGATACATCGCCAAATAGTATTGGACTGATTCTCGGAAATTTCTTTCAGTATCCTTCATAGAAAATCATTTTTCAACATCACCAAATGCAATGATTCAACGAATATAAGAAGTACTGCTACTAAATTCCTACTTTTCCGCCATAACTAATTGAAAACATGCAAACACATTTATTTACGAAGCGATGTGTTGGCCGACAGATAAATAACGGCAAAAATAATCGATCGATCAATAAAAAAAAAAAAAAAGTACTCCGTTAGAACGTCGACCAAGCCGTCGTCGACATTAGACCAATTTTGACGTCGATCCAACTGTGTCGGTCATTACTCAAATTTCTTTCGCCCCGATCGGACGAGGCGGTTCTTCATTAGACGCGGCGACATTAAGACAACGTTAAATCATCCATTTTGGCTTGTTTGTCTTATTTATTACGTATTACCTGGCTCGCTTTGCCGCTCCTACAAATCAAACGGGCCACTAAATCTCCGCAAGACCTCGGAAAATATGAACGAACGAAATCCCATTTTCAAGGCAATAAAGCCAAGACGACGCACACAAAGTTGCATTCGGAGATGATGAAACTTCCAGAATTTGAACCGTCCACTCAATCCGAGGTTTCCAAAGACAAAGGAACCTCTCCAACGTCTCCAGCCAGCGTTTCAACTTGGTATTTTTCGCCGGATAAAAGAGCATTTTCCCCAGAGTCGCGTTCCAGAATGGTTTAGAAATACCGGTTCGATAGTGATAATTCAAAAGAGGGAAAACACACGAATTTAAGGAGGTTGAAATAGACCTGATAAGAAAGGGCGTCAGTTCGTCGAAATCCATCCCTATATGTAGGGTGAGGTTTTGACATAAAATCAGTATGACACATTTCGTCAATCTGGTCGCCTTTTTTCTGAAGTTTGGTTCTTTGCATATATATTTCATGAATGTTCTTATTTTGAAATAGTCAGTTTATCAACGTCCACGATTTGAAACGAGTTTTCTGAAAATGCCAAGACGTAAATTAACAAACGCTGAGGCTAATAGGGCTATCGGAATGCTACAGGCTGGCTTTACTCAGGTTGTTGTAGCGGAAAGGCTCCAAGTCAGCCAAAGTGTGATATCTCGACTTTGGAATAAGTTCAGGGAGACAGCTTCCGTGTTGAAAAGACCAAGGCTCCTGCTCAGGATCGTTTCATCACCGTTTCGGCGAGAAGAAATCCTACATCTACGTGTAGAAGGCTACGAAATACTCTCAAAAATGCAGATGGGGTCCAAGTTTCCATCGGAACCATTAGACGACGTTTGAAAAAGGTGAATCTAGGTTCTAGACGTCCATTAAGAGGAGTTATATTAACGAGTGACCATAAGCGTCAAAAACTAGAATGGGCTAGGCAACATATCAATTGGAACGATCAATGGCGTAGTGTCCTTTTCACTGATGAATCCAGATATGGACGATTTTCAGATTCTCGAAGAATGGAAGTATGGACAATCCCACGCATACCCCGTAATCGTAGCTATGTCCAAGAAGTCCATCCATTCCGAGGGGGTATTGTTATGGTATGGGCCGGAATATGTTTCAACGGGTGCACAGATTCACACATTTTTCCTGGGAATATGACCGCCCTACACTATTGGTGAAACTTTTCATTTTCTAGACGATAACGCTAGACCGCACCGTGCAACCATAGATGAGAATGCGCGCGAGGAGCTTGGTATTCCACATTTACGAATACCTCCGCACTCACCAGATTTGAATTGCATAGAACATGCATGGAATATGCTTCAAAGAAGATTAGATAATCATCAACCCACCCCAGAATCCTCAAATGATCTGAGCGACTACTGCCCCGTTTATGGAACCAAATTCCTCAAGAAATGTTCAACAACCTCGTGTGTAGTATGTAAAGAAGATGTCAAGCTGTTATTGATGCCCGTGGAGGCCAAACTATTGATAGTCTGAAAATGCTTGAATTCTGTGGGAATAAAATTGCGTTATTTTACTCGATTTTTCTTAACGACCTGTATACGCTGCAGACCTATAGGTTAAAATTAATTTTATTTCCTGCAACTTGAAATCATATTAATATGAATTTTCATCAAAAAATCTCTTTTAATAGTATATTCTAATACAAGTTGCAGAATGAGCTCCTATTCCAACACGAATGCGAAGTTCGAAAACGAGCGACGAAGGAGCGAGTTTTCGATAGCATGAGTGTTGGAATTGCCTTCTGCAACAAGTATTAGACGGTATTTTCTCTATTTCAGGCAATTTTTGTGAAATACTCTCGAAATTCAAATGAAAATTCAGATTAGTGACTTTTGTATTGTATCTTGGCAGTTGGTGTGACATACGAAATTTGACAGATAACGGAATTTGAATTGATTTGATTCGAAACTTGATTCGATCGGAGGTCAGTACTGACAATCATAAAACGAAAAATATAACTGAAAACAATGCTGTAATGAGTTTCATTACAGCACTACTTTTAGTACTGTAATGAACTCATTACGATACTGAAATAGAGAAACTATATTTATTTTACAATTTAAGTCAATATCCCTAACTTATGTGGAGCAGTTCATATTGGATATAACTGAAAATTACATTTTTCATGGATTTACAACAACTCATATTTTTTTAATCGAGCCAGAGCGGCAAAAATTATAGAGAAAATGAGCGTTTCTTTCGAATACACTTGGTGGAAATTCGACAAAAGACAACAATAAAAGTTTCAGATAATGGATTTCACAGGCATTTAACTAATGTAAATGTGTGAACATGTAAATCTTGAACTCATTATTTAATTTGACGCTCGAATCCGCCTCAGTCTACTCGGAAATCGTGCAACAGAACTTAAAATACCCGTCGAACACAAAAGAAAACGCCAGGTACGGAAGTTTTCCGGTACTTAAAAATTAAGACGTCTCAACGAAAACAAAAAGAACTTCCCAGAATAGCTAAAACAAAAAAAACGTCCGCCTTTGCGCCCGGCTCGCCGAAACATTAACGCTCCAAGGCCCGAGGATTTATGCGCCAACTAGGACGTTCCGAACGCACCTGAACGGAGGCGTCGCGAAATTAAAAATGCTCGAGATTTGTTTGTTCCTCGAGAATATCTCGCGAGCGGGCTCCGATCGATCGAGCTCGCGGAAAGCCGCCGTCTTTCAAACGATCCGAAAAGTTCGAAATAAATTCGATAATAAACCACTACTTGCGGACGTTCGCGAGAAGTGGCCTCTCTTTGTGCACCGCTCGGAGTATTTACCGAGCTCGGTTGACGGATCGCTTCCTCGAAATTCGGGGACTATGCCAACGCGATCCGCGTTCCCTCAGGATGCGGCCGTTGGCGGCTTTTGAAGTTCTGGTCCGGGAGACTGAATTGAATTTTAGTGTTATCAAGAGCTTGTTTGCAATATGTGGGTACGGAAGCGTCAAATTCGACACCTTTGAAGGGAAATACTTTTTTTATACGACCGTGCGTTTTCACCCACTTTCCGGTACTTATTTTAGTTAAAAAAGTGTCACTTTCCCGCACTAGTGCGGGAAAGTAATAGTAGGGGTTTTTTCCGCACCCTTTCATTACAGAATAAACTGAATTATTATATGTCTCTATGCATCGAACGTCAACGATGAGAGTACCATGGTAACGACATGTAGAATTCATGTGTATCATGAATTTTCATGGAATGTTTTGTATGTTGAAATAAAATATATATTTTCAATGTGGGGTCGAAGAAAATAGGTATTTTCCTATCAAGTGCAGAAAGTTTTACTATTCCGTACGAGATTCGGGAAAGATACTTTCTGCACAAGATAGAAACGTTATTCTTTCTACGACCCCACATTGAAAATATATATTTTATTTCAACATACAAAAGATTCCATGAAAATCCATAATACACATGAATTCTACATGTCGTTACCATGATACTCTCATCCTTGACGTTCGATGACATGTAACAAAATTCAGGAGGTGATTGCTAGCATGAAATTATGATTGGTCTGTCCTATAACAAAATTTCTTCAGCCCACCTCTTTTCGAGATATCACCTTTGAAAGATGGTGACTAAAATTGAGATTTTTTTCTGGAACTTTAGAAAAGCTAGAAACTTGTTACTTGAAATTTTCATGCATTCGCAGAGGACTATCCACGGGTATTTTTTCAATATTCCCGTTACGGGAGTGAAATAAGCAAACTTTACTTTATTTCAAATTGGAACTCCTTTTCTCTATTTTAGTCTCGTAATGAGTTCATTATAGTACTCAAAGTAATCAAACTCATTACAGACTTGTTTTCAGTTATAATTTTAGTTTTCTGGTTGTCAGTACTGACCTCCGATCCTATTAATTCTCAAATCAAATCAATTCAAATTCCGTAATCTGTAAAATTTCGTGTGTCACACCAACTGCCAAGATACAATACAAAAGTCACTGATACGAATTTTTCATTCATTTTCTAGAGTATTTCATAAAACTAGACTGAAAGAGAGAAAATATCGTCTAATACTCGTTGCAGAAGGCAGTTCCAACACTCATGCTTTCGAAAACACGAATTTCGCATTCGTGTTGGAATAGGAGCTCATTCTGCAACTTGTTGAAGAATATACTATTTCGAGATAAAGTTTCATGAAATAAACTTAATTCCACCCCGTATGATGTAACAGGAATATGAAGAAAATATCCGTGGTTATTCCTTTGAGGGAGCATGAAAAATACAGAACTTCAAGTTTCCAGCTTTAATGAAATATTCAGGAAAAAAATCTATTTTAGTCACACCTTTCAAGGAGTGATATCTCAGAAAGGAGTGGATTAGGGAAATTTTTTATAGGGAAGGCCCATCTTAATTTCATAAGAGCAATCACCTGCTGAATTCAGAAACACCCCGTATTGTTTAACGGAATTTTCTTGAGATACCTACTGTTAAAATTTATGTCCAAGACTCACCCGGTATAGGAGTTTCGTAGATAAATAAGCATCGGACAATGTCACTGTTTATAGTATGAATAAAACCAAATTTTCCGATGATTATTATATATCAACAATAGAATTTGCCCTAGTGGATAAATTGAACACTGGTTCAATGGATATGGCAAAAGAAGGTTACTCAAAAACGATTTATTTCTCTACAGTTTCGGATCCAATTTGATCCTTCTTCAGGCTGCAATATAATTCAATATGTAAGGAGAGCAGACTATGAAAGTACGAAGGGCACACTCACCGAGACAAATCAAATTAAGTTTTCCTTCAACAATCATGAATCAAAATTCTATATAGTTATTCTGCCTTAAACAAACAGTCAATACAAAGAAATGAAGTGTACATGTCATAAATGAGACTTTCCATCAAATGTCAGATAAAAACAACTGAACAACGAACAAACAAATTAAAATAGATCATTATCAATATAATAAATTAATTATGAATATGTTGAGATATTATTAAAAGTGTTAGATGAATTAACGATTAACGGATGAGAAAAATGCTAACTCCACATGAAAAAAGAATAAGAACAGCAAGGGAACAAAAACAACATAACCTCGGGAAACATAGGTCCATGATTATTATATATATATATATTCTTTTGAATAAGAGAGCTAAAATAATACAATAAATGTTGAAACAAAAAGAACCTAAGCTGAGGTAAAAAAAGGAACAGGGTACCACAACATTCTTCGTATGATACTATAGTATCATACGATACTTTCATCACCAGTATTATACGATACTATAGAGCCAGGGGAAAAAACCTCAGCCGAAAAAACCTGTCTCCCCGTTAAAAAAATAAAATAAAATTGTTGTATCTGAATATTCTATATAGAAGGACATCACGATCAGCGGGACGGCTCTTCGGAGGAAGGATTTCCAAACACAAACTCCAACCTGAAAATAAAAAAAGCCAGAACAGCAAGAGACTTCAATTTATACTTCATCAAATTGATCTGAAATTTTCAACCCATTGCAAAAAAAGAGTTTGATATATTGTGTATGGCTCTAATGCCATCTTGGAATTTATAAATCGAACAATTATTAATTAGGTGTTCAACTGTTTCCTCTGATTCACCACATTCACAATTAGGACTATCAACCGAATTCCACTTGAAAAGCATGCTGTTGGTACGACCATGACCTGTTCTTATTCGATTAAGAAGGGACCATATTCTCCTGGGAAGGTTGAAACCAGGAACTTTATTCGATGGATCAGATATTAGATCTTTATTAGATAAAGAACATACATCCCATTCGGATTTCCAGATTTCGTTGAAGCTGAAGTTCGAATTCAGAAAGTTATTCGACCAAATAGGTTTACGAGATTTCAGTCTTGGAATTCTATTTTCTGGAACGTAGGAAAGTATCGGAAAAGAATCCGGAAATGAATTGAATTTATTCCAAGAATTCCAAGTTGCAGACTGTCTTCGAATATGGGGAGGAACTATATTCGATAGCACTGGTAGCCATTGGATAGGTGTAGATCGGATGGTTCCAGTAATTATTCTCATTGAAAAATTGAGCTGTGCATCGATTTTCTGAACATGAACACTATTGAGCCAAACAGGGCAACAATATTCAGCGGTGGAAAAAACCAGGGCAAGGGCTGCTGTGCGAAGTGTAGTCGGGTCAGCACCCCATGACGTACCAGCAAGTTTCTGTAGAATGTTATTTCTCGTTTTTAGTTTCATTCGTAAGTCATCCAAATGTGCTTTGTAATTCAGAGAGGAATCTAATTTAACACCTAAGTATTTGGGGGTAAAATTATGTTTCAAAGGAAAGTTCCCGAAAAGGACATTTAATTTTCTGAATTTTTGATGGTTATTCAAATGAAATAACGAAACCTCGGTTTTATTTGGATTTGGACACAAACGCCATTCGAAAAGATAATTTTTCAAAATTTTCAGATCAGAAGTTAAATTTTCCTCAATACTTCTAAAATCAGAATGACGGAAAGCGAGTGCAATATCGTCGGCGTAAATGAATTTTTCAGATGAAGTACAAGGAATATCGCATAAATATAAATTGAATAGAAGGGGTGCTAAAACAGATCCTTGTGGAAGACCATTGTTCAATATTTTGAATTTACTACTATTATCATCAACAAAAACACGAAATCTTCTATCCGACAACATATTCTCTAATAAACGAATCATCTTTCCACATTTAAGATGTGTATAAAGTTTATAGATCAAACCATCTTTCCATACCGTGTCGTAGGCAGACGATAAATCTATGAAAGCTGAACCTGTTTTTAATTTATTATCGAAACCTGATTCGATGAATGTGGTCAAACTGAGAACCTGATCATTGCAATTTCTATTTTTTCTGAAACCGCCCTGACAATTTTGAAGAACATCCTCTATAGTAGGTTCAATCCTGATGAAAATCAACCTTTCTAAAATTTTCATAGAAACACTCAGTAAACTAATTGGCCTATAACTACTCGCTTCGGAAGGATTCTTTCCACGTTTCAAAATGCCTATTACTTTCGCTTTGCGAAACTCAACCGGAAAATTGCCAGTACACAAAATGTTATTGTAAAAGGATAACAACCACTTCAATGCCCTTTTTCCTAAATGTTTAATAAACTCAGGATAAATTCCGTCGAAACCCGCAGCTTTACGTGATTTCGTGCGTTTAATAGCTGCTTTCAGTTCATCAAGATTGAACGGTTCCGATATACTTTCTACAGCTTGAGCTGATTTCCTAAATCTGTGTAATTTTTTCTTTATATCCTTGACTTTTGATTTTGAGGTTTCAACTGAATTAGAAACATCAACGAGACGACGTGCTATTAATTTTGGATCAATTTTAGTGGATGTTATCACTTGAGGTGTAGCCTCACCTAGTTTTCTCAAAATATCCCATGAACTTCTACTAGAATGCGTGAAATTCATGCTCGAAACTACACTGTTCCATTTTTCTTTACGACTGGCATTAACTGAATTCATCAGTTTTTCACAATTTTCCGGGGATGGGGAATTTTGATAATCTTTGTATAAATTTTCGGTTTCTTCTGACCAACCAGGTACATAATCTTTGCGGAAACCTCTCGGAATAAACTTTTTCGCGGCGGCCTTAACTACACCTACGAATCTACTGTAATTTTCGTGAGATGGTCGAATCCATCTTATATCACTATCAATTTTATTCGAGAATTGAACCCAATCAGCTTTATTAAAGTTCCAGCGTGGTTTTTGTAGACATGGAGCAAGAAAAACCGCATTGCCTAAAGTTAATAACATGGGCCTATGTTGACTGCGAGGAAAATTAACTAAAATTTTACGCTTTACTGCAACAGGTTCAGAGTTATCACAAGAAACGATACATAAATCAGGGTTATACCCTCTATTCCATCTAGACGAATGAAAAGAAGGTTTATCTTTAGCATCAAAAATTAAAAAGTAATCATGGTCTTCCATCCAGTCCACTAAAGCTATGCCATTTCTGTCATTTACATCATAACCCCACATGACATGATGCGAATTGAAATCTCCGCAGTAAATGGATGGGTGTTGAACATTTACATTGAAATTTCTTGGCCATGAAATATTTGGAGGTTTATAGATATTAATGACGGAAATGTCACAAAATTTGAATGAAATGAAAAAAAACTCCTTCGAATTCTCCTTTTTGGATCAGTTCGACATTATCTACTAGAGAATTTTTCACGTAACAGGCTAGACCGTAAATTTTACTAAGTAAAAAATCAACTAGTACATAACCTTTCAAATTTCCTCTTTCACGAAGACCTTCCTCTGTGGCAACATGTGTTTCTTGAAGTAGAATTACTTCAACGCCAAGTTCGCCTGCTAATTTCGATAAATAATCCGCTTTGTCCTTCGATATGCCTTCAATATTCAGATCCAAAACGCGAATGTCTTTGCTCTCTGACCGGGAGGGTTTGAAACCAGATTCGGCCATCCAAGCGATGATTTTACGGCACTTCTGATAGTTGAAGACCGCTACAGGTCCCTAATGAAGGGAAATCATCTCCCATAGACTGTCCAAAGTTATTTTCTCACAAGAAAATATGAAAAAATTTAGGAAATACGCTTTTCGTGACACTAACTTTATTATGACATTTGTCATTATTATAAAAAGTCTAATTCAATTTGAAGTGAGGAACAAACTGAAAACTATAACAACACAGGAGAGACATAAAGATTGATACAATGAAAATGACCGACAAAAATAAATTGCAATGATGAAGTAAACAACATATCGAGAAAAAAAAGATGTTTTCATAAGAACGTGGGGACGTAAAATCAGTATACCTAATCGAAAATTTTCACTATAATAATCGTTTTGATGGCTCTCTGGCATTAATTCTTTCTCATTTGAGATTAATATCATAGTTCAACTTCCTGCAAGCCTTTTTGTCTACTTCACGACACCGAGGATAATTATTATGTATAAAAAAATTAATTTAATCCCCGCAACAGTCTATAAAACCTGGCATCGTTGGTATTGCTAACGATATCATTAAACAGAATTTTTCAACTCAACATTTTCGTTTGTTTCATTGACACCGCAGCAACTGTTAAAAACTACTACATAATACTAGCCGTTCAACATTCATTGTTTATTGTTGTCACGAAGCCACTTTTTTTATATTCTCCCCGTCTAAATGGATAAGGTAAACCAACGTCGAAAGAATCAGCCGACCAACAACGACTTGTTCATTTTCAACGCTACCAATGGGGCATGTAGGATGCCGCCGTCGGCCTTTTTGAAATTCCCGACGTCGGTTTGCGGCCAAGGTGAAAACAGCTCTCATCGGGGAAAACTTGTTCTTCTCGCGTTTCTTCAGGGCGCAAAACCTCCGTCTTCTGCATCGGCACGATGAAAAATGGCACTCATTCGTCGCGCTCATCGCGACCACTTCGTGAGGATGGGCAATCTAACCGCAAATCCAACTCTGAGCGAAACTTCGGACGTTTCTCATTCCGCTGCGAACGCCCCGGAGGAAAACGATCTTTAGGACGAACTAGAAGACAGTTCCATTGTTTCGAATTAGCTGTTTTTGCCCGTCATCTGAACACTTCCTTGCGTTTTCAATTTGAAGCATTCTATTCATATTTTTTCTGAAAAGACATTCCTATAAGCAAAAAACTGAACCATCACATCTTATATTGAAACACATATCCACTATGAATAGAATACAATGCTACAGTTCAGCTCATTCATATAAAATATTATCAACTCAATCACCCCTATTGCCACTGTACAGGGTGGGCAAACAAAATTGGTGATTCCTCTTAAACGAAAGAGATAGAGGAAAATGAATGACACATTTCGGTCTTTCTTTCACAGAAACTAATAATGCCATCAACTGCATACCTCTATTTTCCTTTGTTTTCGAGTCATATGCCAAATTTGAAATTTTGTCGATTTCAACTTTGGTCATTATCTCCGAATATCTTTGTGCTAGGATGCTGGAAAACATTATAGACTCCATTTTTCATAGCAATCCAGTAACATAACATATATTTAGTAAAAACCTTTCCATTAAAAACTTTGTACTAAAGAAGTTTTCTTGCTGAGCTATAACTAAAACAAAAAGGTGTGTTTTTTATCCTCTTGGGAAAAACATAGTACGCCACTGGATGGCTACGGAAAAACTATTTGAATAATGTTTAAAGTTCAACATCCTAGCACAAACAGAAACGGAGATGATGACCAAAGTTGAAATTGCCCAAATTTCAATTTTAGCCTATAATATAATAATATGGAGTTGATGGCATTATCAGTTTCTCTGAAAAAGATGTGCCATTCATTTTTCTCAATCTTTTCCGGTAGAAAAGTTGTAGTTCAGGTATCACCAATTTTGCCCGCCCTATACAGGAAGATATATTTCACATCTTCCTAGCGTGTAACGATAACAATAAGAAAAAATATATTCCGATTAGACATCATAAGTGCAAAAAAATTCAATTACCCTTCAATATCTAGTATAAAATATGAGGGAATTCTGAAGATTATCGGCCACGCCAAGGCCCATCACAGTTTAAATCAGCAGCTGGTTTATTTCGCGATGTGCCAGGCAACATATAAAGGAAGATAAGAAGATAAAACATTCACCACACTCGTTAAAACCTTGCGGAATCTTGGATATTCAAGATTGGAAAACAAATTGGTGTTACCTAATTCAACTTCGTAATACAATTTATCGAAAACCGCTCACGAGTCGTAATTGTCCTAAACCTCAATATGCAGATTGCAGACCCACATGTCCAGCGACCGAATAAGAATAGCAAAATGCTACGAGAATTTCGCAGAGTCAATTTCAACAGTTGTCAATGTTTCTGTTTCTGGGATATTTTAGTATCGTCCTGAATCCAATGAATATCTGCAAGCACTTCCAATTGCATCATTCGTTTTCACTTGAAGATCTTCGAGCTTCCATGAAGAGAGCAAAGATTTTTCGTAGTAGATACTCGAGAGAACTCTCTCCTCTGCTTGGAAATCTTGAAAAAAAAATTCTGGTGGCCCAACAGAAATCAAACATTTAAACCGACGCATTCGCCAATTTGTTGCATGCTTCCTCAAGAAAGCATCTTCACATTTGTATGACAATATTTTCGGGTAATAATAGATATATATGTCTCGTATGTGAAAGGGGCAAAACATATATAGGAATTATTTATTTTTTTCAAATTTAGGCAATAGAGAAATATGAACACAGCTAGAATTATACAGGGGATTACAGGATATTCAGCTTCCAGTAGAGAATCACCACAAATATACACAGTGTAAATAGCTAAAATTTCAAAACCACAAACTACAACGTTAAATCATTAAATACAAGAAACTACCCTCTAATAAAAACGAACGCATTTCAACCAATAATACCTAGGTATTTTGTGATATACCTGTATTTCTTTCTCTCTTTCTTTATTTTATACATATTGAAAAATTAACTATGAACTGAACTTAAACTTGTGTATCTTGTATGAGTTTCTCCAATATTCTCTTCTTATGTTTTTCTATCTATCTTATTTCACTGTGTAGTCTAGATGTCTTACTTGTGTTATCTGTTTCTAAATCGTTAACAGCTTTCCTTCTTTCAATTGATACAATTATTTTTTTCGGAAACACGATTTCTTAATTATGTGACGTATCTTCATGCATCTTCACAGCTAGATCAATAAATGATTTCAGAATTTTCAATAATAAGGTGTACTGTTTCACCCTAAATAATTGTTGTGAGCATCTGTCAAATCAAGAGCTTTTTTGTATGAATTGAGATAAAAATAAACTAAGCTTAAATGTACTTTCACTCAGGTTTTGCTATGTTTGTTTAAAATCTTCGATACTTTCTTCCATCCTTAGCCTACAACAATTAATTTTCGGCGAGTCCTCACTTGATGCTGAATATTCAGCAATTTATTGTTCTAGCTGTATGGAAGCGTGAATATAACAAAACTCCAGCTAATTAATTAGTTGAGTTTCCGAAAAAACTTTCCTAATCCCTTTATTGGTATCAGTCGAGAGGCGGTTAGGAATAATACACTTAATATACCTCATAACTCTCGAAAAGTTCCGTTTCAGAAGTACCACTGTTAGCGGCGAAAGATAATGGTAATAACCCATCGGTTCCTCCATCATTTTCATTTTATAGTCGATTGACTCCGAAGGTTTCACCACCCCGATACTAAATTCCACGGAATTGACTCGAACGAGAACAATAACATCGTGGAGAAATCGAAACAATAGATTTTCCGGTGAGTCGGGTTTAATATCTTCAATCTCTGGATCATGATAAGTGCGCGTAAGCGTTTCGAGTAATTATTGCGAGTGAAAACGATGTTTAACGTCGGGAAGCACCGAACACCGCACTTCAAGTTAGTAAACTCACACATAATTAATGTTGATGCACCTCTAGAACTAATGTCTTCGATTAAGTAAACATTTAACAATGGTTTGCAAACTCCTGCCCCAATTTCCACACGTGTATCAAAACAATCAACAAGTGCAACGTAAACTCGACAGAAACACTAACTGCTCTTCGGAAAATGAACTCTGCTCTTGGGAGAAAGTGAAACTTGCTCATTGATAGTGTATACACGACTTGTGACCATTTTCGTTTGTGAATTTTTGAGATGAAGGAAAATTTTCTAGAGCATTCAGGGTTCATTACTTAAAAAGCACCCCTTATTGAAAGCGAAATTACATTAAAAAAAAAAACGAATTTTCATAGCAATTTGTTCAAATTTAAAAAGCTCATATTATTGTCAATGAGAATTTAAGAAAGAATCTCAAAATAGTATAAGATACAGAGTGGGCTCTTATTCCAACACGAATGCGAAATTCGAAATGGAATTGTCTTTTGCCATGAGTATTAGACGATATTTTCTCTATTTCAGTCAAGTTTTGTGAAATACTCCCGAAATTCAAATGCAAATTCAGATTATTGCCTTTTGTATCTAGGCAGTTTGTGTGACAAAATTTGACAGATTACGGATTTTGAATCGATTTGATTTCAAAAATTAATTGGATCTGAGGCCAGTACTAACGACCACGAAACGAAAAATATAATTGAAACCAATGCTATAATAAGTTCATTACAGTACTAAAAGTAGTGCTGTAATGATCTAATTACAGCAATGTTTTCAGTTATATTTTTGATTTTGTGGTTGTCAGTACCGACCTCCGATCCCATCAATTTTCAAATTTAATCAATACCGTAATATGTCAAATTTCGTAAGTCACACCAACTGCCAAAATACAAAAGTCACCAATCTGAATTTTTATTTGAATTCTGAGTGTTTCACACTTGACTGAAATAGGGAGAGTGCTTTCGAAAACTAACTCCTTCGCTCGTGTTCGAATTTTGCATTTGTGTTGGAAAAGGAGCCTATTCTGAACCTTGTTTTAGAATTTATTATTGTGAGGAATTTCATTTTGAGAAAAATCCTGTGATCATTTTTCTGTGTGTCTTGTAGAAAAGTCTCCGAACATCGAAATTGCGAAAAGTCGTCACTTGTTTGTAGAACTCAATTGAAAAACCTGTACGGCCAAAGTTTTTTGGATTGAAGTAATTTTAAAACAGGAATTTTTCCCGGTGAAATCAACTGTATAAATTTTTAGAATTATTTTGATTTTAATAATTTTGGCTTATCGAAACAAAAAAAGAGATATACTTCTTTCATTATCGAATATTTCAGCTGTTATTGCTCAATACGTCACTCCATCCACTTTCCACATATAAAAAAGAAAAAAAAACCTTTTGTTCAATCTCCCAATAAAATAAATCGGCGATATGAACCGTTCAATCTTTCCGCAATTGATTCATTCGAACTCCATTCATCCCATCATCGAGTTTTTATTGTTATTACGCACAAACAATTCCTGACGGAATTGTGAACCGAAATGGGACATTAGCGCACGAACTCGCTCGTAAATATCGGTATGTTGATTGAATCGATTTATGCGGATGATGCGAGACGAAGTTTAGCGAAAATGAGCAGGATTGGAGAATTATTAGATCGAATTTCGAGCTATTTTTTCGTTCTGGGACCTTTTGCGATGATCTCGTCTCACCAGAGTATCTTAGAATCTAATCAGAACACCAATCCTGCGTCGTTGTATAGAATGTTGAGAAAGTGTTTTCTTGAAAAAAAAGAACTGAGAATATGTTATGGAACTTTCAGAAATTTGTGATTTACAATACCTCACTAAAATTTTTGAAACTAAAATTTCCCTTTGAAAAAAATAATCAAATTTCACGAATGATTGAAGAGAAAACGATATAATTAATGGGAATAAAACAATACCTAGGTATTTTGTGATATACCTGTATTTCTTTCTCTCTCTCTCGCTCTCTCTCTCTTCATTTTATACATATTGAAAAATTAACTATGAACTGAACTTAATCTTGTGTGTTTTGTATGAGTTTCTCCAATATTCCCTTCTCATCAGAAACATAATAAGCTGAATATGTTTTTTCTATCTATCTTATTTCAATGTGTAGTCTAGATGTCTTACTTGTGTTGTCTCTTTCTAAATCGTAAACAGCTTTCAGTCTTTCAATTGATACAATTATTTGTTTTCGGAAACACAATTTCTTAATTATGTGACGTATTTTCATGGATCTTCTCAGCTAGATCAATAAATTATTTCAAAATATTCAATATGGTGTACTGTTCCACCCTTAATAATAATTGTTGTGAGCATCTGTCAAATCAAGAGCTTCTTTGTATGAATTGATCGAATTTCGAGCTATTTTTTCGTTCTGGGACCTCTGGCGATGATATCGTCTCACCCGAGTATCTTAGAATCTAATCAGAACACCAATCCTTCTGCTTTGTATAGAATGTTGAGAAAGTGTTTTCTTGAAAAAAAAAAAAGAACTGAGAATATGTTATGGAACTTTCAGAAATTTACATCCACAGCTGGGTTATTGATTTTTGAGTCATGCATTTTCCTATACCAAACCAAAATAATCAGGGATACAATAATATTTGGAAAATTGTGATTTACAATACCTCACTAAAATTTTTTAAACTTAAATTTGCTTTTGAAAAAAAAATTCAAATTTCACACATAATTGAAGAGAAAACAATATAATTCATGGAATAGAGATTAATAAATCTTAGTGAGATCGCCCGAAATTGAAACTTTCCAACTGTTCAATACTTTATTAATATTTTGATCAGTTGTTCGATAAAATACAGAAAACTTTGGAGCTAACAGGTTTCACGCTCGAAGTTCGACGAGAGTTGGCGGAAGATTTTTTTACAACTACGTCTCGTGAGTTTCCGCTTAATTTGCCACCTTGCTCGAGCTAACCGAATCGTTAGGAGATCGTGAGTACCGAAGTAAATAATCAGATCATCAGGATAACCGCACGATGTCTATTCGTGTGTGATACTCCTTAACGATTCGATCTGGTTCGGCTGCTTCGGGTCGGACGACCGTCTTGAAGCACTAATTTTCATTCCACGAGGGGAAAAGAGAAATATTATCTCTTTAATGGATTAGAGAATCTGATGAAAATCAGTTAATATAAGTGGCAATTGGGATTTTTTAAAGTTTGTCGAGTCGTTACATTAACAGGAAGTGGCTGATGAATCACGAATTTGTTGAAATGAGGATAAACCGAAAAATAATGAAAATTATCACTTAAATACTTTACCAATAAGATGATAACTCTGGAGAATCGACTTACCTGGAAAGAAAAATATAGCATTAGTAAAAATGATAAATTTCGAATAAAATTTATATTCTAT
Source organism: Hippodamia convergens (assembly GCA_038502775.1). Taxonomy (NCBI): domain Eukaryota; kingdom Metazoa; phylum Arthropoda; class Insecta; order Coleoptera; family Coccinellidae; genus Hippodamia; species Hippodamia convergens. The sequence continues at coordinate 49,370,327 of CM076610.1, forward strand.
TTTAATGAAATAATAACGATCGAATAGTTGTGAGAAAACGGGGTAAAAACGTAATACATAGATGAAAAAAGACCGAATAATGGTATATTCTAAAACAAGTTGCAGAATGAGCTCCTATTCCAACACGAATGCAAAATGCATGAGTGTTTGAATTGCCTTCTGCAATGAGTATTAGACGATTTTTTCTCTATTTCAGTCGAGTTTTGTGAAATACTCTCGAAATTGTGACTTTTATATTTCATCTTGGCAGTAGGTGCGACTTACGAAATTTGACAGATCACGGAATTTGAATTGATTTGATTCGAAAATTGATTGGATCGGAGGTCAGTACTGACGACCACAAAACGAAAAATATAACTGAAATCAATGCTGTAATGAGTTTCATTACAGCACTACTTCAAGTACTGTAATGAACTCATTACGAAACTGAAATAGAGAAAAATAATTACAATATCATTGGTGAATCACACTGTTATTTTTTGTGACCCAAAATTTTAATTGTCCTTTTGTTGTCAGTTTGGGTCAAATAATTAGCTTATTATGTCATTTGGATACAAAGTAACCATATTTAACACGGCAGGGAAGCAGATTTGATACATTTGCTGATTTCTTGGTCTCAGGTATTGAGTACTAGCCGGGACTTACATAAAGCAGATTGGAATATTATGGCAATGAACACAAAAACTGATCTTGCTATTCCATAGTGACTTTTTGAATATCTGTGTGTATCGAACCTATATTATATGAATATAAATAATCTCGATTGAAATAGAGAGAGTAGCAATTACACGAGATGGAGATTGATACCTTCTGGATCAATCTAAAATCTGAAGTAATGCGAGGTGTGATCTCCGGAAAAGTGTTTCTCGAAAAGGATATCAATAATCTTTCCGATTCACTTAGGGGGACTCAGCATAGGGAGAGCTAAGAGAAAAATTATCAATCTATCTTCGATAAGGCCTTTCATCGCCGTCATCGACATGAAAAAAAACGAATCGGCGAAGTCATTTATTATTACCGCTTTTCGCAAAAACCACTCAGAATACGAAGGACAAAGGCGTATTGTGGGTCGAAACACTTGTGGAAATTCCCATGACGGGACAATTCGAGAGTCGACTCTAACGCCTCAGTTATAACTTATTGTTTGGGTGGACAAAACGAAGAGGAATTCAGAGTCTAGGCTTCTACAAATCATCATTTATCTTTGGTTCCAATACATTTAGACTGTGGTATGATCCCAAGAGAGTTCCTGTGATCAATCTATTTCCACCAGAACCTCTTCTCGACCTCTAATGTTATATTTATTTAATTTTATACAAAGAAGTTCAACTTCAAGAAATCGAACTCAGACTGCATTCTTGGTCATCGATGGTTTCGATTTTTTCATGCTTCCGAATGAATGTGACAATATTTAGTGCCTACCCCACCACCCCATTGACTCCATTTCATAATATGTGCTCTTATATACAAGTGCAGAAGGCACTGATTCTTCCACGAGTTTTTTAATTAACGAGCGTTAGAATATCTCAACCTATTATCGGAATATTTTAAAAACTTCTGGAATGTAAACTATGTTTAAGGTTACTTGAAAAAATAGAGTAAATAACGCCAACACCAAGTACGAGGAACTCCCAAACAGATGCGTCTCATGACGTGAATAATTTAGAACCACATATGGAGATCAACCGTATCTTCACACCACCATGAACATTATGATCACGGCGTTGAGATGACACATGTGTAGTACTTATTAAAAACTTGTCATCTGGAAGGTGGCTTCTCCGGACAATTTTACGAGCTACTCCGCTTTTATACCCAAATTCATTAAGATGATGAAACGCTCCATGATCCATATCATTCTAGATACCGTTGTTCTCTCACGATCATCAAGAAACCAGAGTTCAAGGTAACGGTTTTCAGAATAACCGTAAGAAATAACGAATTTCAGGAGTGAACGACACTCGTTGAAGGAAAAGTTATGAATCTGAATTGAAATTTCGAGAGGTAACTCCAGTTCAGTTCGCCGTGGATATAAATGAGATGGGAAGGTTTGACGCGATAAGGATCGATGCCAGATAGTGAGGTTCTGTACTAAACTCCCTACAATTAGAATTTCCGCGAAAAGCTGAACGAGGATAAAATGTTTTTTTTTTGCTTATTCCCTTATTCTTCGAGGTACACTTGATATTCCACGGCGGTTCAAAATTTGTTTTCCAGATCGAATTGAAAAGCAATATTCTCAGTAATCATTACCCGTGAGACGGTTTCCAAGAAATATAAGAAGCTTCTGCGGTTAGTAGAGTATATATTTTATATTTCGTTTTGATCTGATGATTTGCCGATGTGCGGCATAAAATGTAATTTTAATATGAAATTCAAAGCATCAATGACTCAAGAGTAATGGTTCGATAGGAGAATTCTCAAGAAAAAATGGTGGCCTTAATCACAGTTTTATTCACGGTCTAACCAGTTCCTGAGAACACTGGTGAAGGGTATTGGAAATAATCTGGAAGTCGCTGAATCAATTGAAGAAAACTCCTCCTATATGATCCCGATATAGACCAAGGTTGATAATTTTATGAAACAACGAAAAATTATATTAAGATGATACCCATTGAAAAAAAAATAATTTAACAAAACGAAAGGAAAAATAAATTACGCGCGATCTCAGGTCCGAAAGTAGAAGGGGTTGAGCTTTTGAGGGTAAAAAACAACTCATTCCAATTTCCGGAAAAACCACAAGTTAAATGCAAAGTGAAAGAACAATCGGGCGACAATCTGAAATAGCGATGTCATAAATATTGTTCAAAGTATCTTATATTAACCGAAGTTTAGTTGTTTCCTGCTTGAGAAATAGAGAATCTAAGTTTTTTAATTTTTATTTTGTTTCCGGGGACTTGTCTAGTTTCGTATCTAGGCGATTGATTTCACACTTTTTTCACATAACCTCAAAATTCATTTGAACAATTCAAAAACGTAGTTTTCAGTTTTTTATGTTCCGAAAAAAATATTCAATTTCACGAAATTAGGTAAAAACGTACATTTTTATGTCCCAAACATACTGTAAATTCACGTCAAAATATCTGTTTTTTTTTTCAAAGTAAGTGGGTTTTTGTGTTCCTTCAAATCACTACGTTCTGATGATATGAGGAAATATACGTTTTATGGTAAATGTTCTCAGAAAATGCGAATAACTTTGTTGCAGCTGTGAAACTGAATATAAAAATTTAAAATAGGGCTGACGAAAAGATGGTTTGAAATGCACAAATTTTACAGTTTACTTCTTTTGAAAAAGAAGATATTTTTTCTATAGAGACTTAGGCTATTTGCGTTTGGGAAATACCAAGATGAGTTCTTACCGAATTTCGTGAAAAAAAAAATAATTTTTGGACAAGATAAAAATACAAAAGCATTCAGATCTTCCGAAATTCATTTTTCTTTTTATTTTTGTTGAATTGCTCCAATTCCGTTACCGTAAAAATTCAATTTTTCTTGTCGGGGTCCGACATTGAACAACTCAATTTATATGGATGTCCAAGTGACATATCCGCCGATGTATTCAATGAACGAATTGAATAGTTTGGCCAGTAGAAAATAGGTCGTTGCTAAGTTACTTTGTCGGCGTGAAATTGTCATCGATGTTGATTAAACGTGATGTAGATTTTCGAGTATTGCCCGTTCGGAATTTTCATCGTCATTCGCGCGGAAATCGAGAAGCATCGAACCTACTGCGAGCAATTCAGGGATCAATTAACAGCCCCCGGAGTTTTTCCAGAAACGTCGGCCCTTCGGGCGTTCGTTGATAATTATATGAAACAATTAAATTACTCCGATCGGTAGTTCCGGCAGCAGAGAGAGATGGGGCCCTCATTGCCCGGGAGCTGCTGTTGCATTTTACGCCTAATTATTGGTATAATTCTGTCGAACGACTGAAAATGGTCAAGATGCAGGTAGAGTTAAAACAAGGAAACGAACGAGGACTGCAATCTCAAACCTTTTTGACTTCGTAGTTACAGAAAAAAGAATTGATAGACTCAAGTCTAATTAAGACCAAATGGTCAAATGTGATTCAGATTGTGGGATGATAATGAGAATAAACGCTACATGAAGCAGAAGGGGATTACAGCGATGGTCTAGTCACAAATGTTGTAAGTGCTTTTTTTGTTCAAATCTGAGTTAAGTACACCAAGCATAATGATTGGGACATGCATATTATTGTGCATACTTCTGTTAGTGATGTATTTACAGTTTTTGGTGCCAGCATCATCTTCAGGATGTGTTGAGTACTTCAAGACTTAAGAAATCTAGTGATATGTGGTAAGTACACAAATAACTCAAAACAAACATTATTTCTTTTACAACATTTGTGTACTAAGACCATCGACAGAAGCACTGTGTGTGATTCAAAAATGAACGAATCTTATGAGGCCAGATGCCCATGATAAATTGGCAAAAACATGACACGTGAATTTGTCAAAATGGAGAAATCAGATTCCATCATAAAATAAAAAACGAGATAATCCATAACGAAATCAAAGCTACAGGAGTTAGAAAAAAATAAGAATCGTGGCTGCAATGATATCGACTAAAAATAGACAAAATTGTTCAGAGTCGTTTGACACTGTTCTAAATTGAGTGCTGTTTGGATCCTCTGAATGATATCTCACAAGATCTTTGTAATTTCACGTCCGCGTTGGTATATTCGAAAGGTCGAGGGTCAAGAAAATCCGTTTCTGTAAATATCTTGCTTGCTAGGAGCTGAATGCAATTTGCATATGTAACTTATGCAATTTGAAGAGAAAAATTCTCCACAATTTCGTCCATCATATTTCCCATACGGTTACGGTTTCCAGAAGCGTAATGGGACGGTATTCAACATCTCAGTAAAGAATCGAAATATCGATAAGTCAAAGAATAGCATGCTGGTGAGATCTGAATGATTGAACTAATAATGTTAGGGAAACAGAAGGTTCTTAACAGAAGATCATTTCAAAAAGAGCGAGAAATGAGTTTAACCCTAAAAATCAACTTTTTCGGTTCATTCATACCTTTCTGAACTTTACAATTATTCTGATTCCATCGCTTCACCTATTTTCATTCAAAATGAAATGTCATAATTATAATCACTGTCGATGTATTCAAAGAATATATAGTCTATATTTGGGATATGAAAGCAAGAGAAGGACAAGAATAAAAATTAAATAATTGGACGAATGTACAATATCTAAATATAAAACTATCCACTTAGAATGAAATGGAACAAAGACTTTCATTCAAGATATATGTTGCCCAAATTATATATGTTTTTCAAATTGAAGAGCCTTAAGAGTGCGAATCTTTGCTGTTGATTAGTTCTTGGAACCTCTTCTATAGGCAGTAGAAACAGACTTGTAACTGTTCGAAAACCATCCAATAACCATTTTCATTTCGGGAGTGCAGGCAATAGGAAGAGGAAAATCGAAAGCAGGCGTGGTATGGATATGTTCAACGAATATCAGGAGAAAATGTACAAGAATAAATATTTAACTTGATGCCAAACGAGTGAAAAAGAAAGGTCCGTATACTTCGGGAAGGATACATCCCGGAAATGATAACATTTGAAGCCTCAGTCCTTACAGGTTCGGTAAACTGCAAGGGTGAGCGGTCTGGTAATCAATTCGAAATACGACTACGCGAATGACCTCGATATATCTGCTATCGCCAGTACTTTATCGAAAAGGATACGTTTTGGAAAATTTCACAATCCACAATTTTAGCAGAAATGGAAGACTAAGAGATGGTCTTACATCCTGCAGTTGATCGTGGAAGGCTGAAGAAGAACTAGATTTCAATGAACAACAGAAATTTCAAATACTTTTAAGCGAGGAGTGAATCGGTAGTGAATTGTGGTGTACGAAGTAATGGGATTGTTTGGATATGCCATGAATTGCCATGAATTTTCTATTAATTTGTCATGAATTTTTGTGAATATACTCTGAATTCCCATGACTTGCTTAGCATTGTTGTCAATTGCTATGAATTTTTAATATGTCAGATGATTGAAAAAATCTACGATGCTAAAAATTGTGAAGATTCCGTGTGATGTTTTTTGATATTTAGGCCATAATTTCTTCGAACTTATTGCTTCTTATAAAAATGTGTGATGATTTAATTTGCAAATTTATGAATTGGGCTTGTTCGAGAAACTGTGAGTGAAAACCCAGAAAAATTTCAAACATACGAAATTCCACCTAAAAGAGCGATACGTGGATCTTGAAACTTTCCAGAGAATACAATCTTCGAATATTCAATATTTTTTGCACTTAGCATAATTTTTTTTCTAAATGGACATGGGGTGTTGTGGGTGCTGAATTCTTGCCCGACAAAATCGAGCTTTTGAAGAGGATCTTTAGAGCGTCTCGAGATTTCATTCTACAGATGGTGTATCTATTATAAGGTTTAACATGGCACCTAATTATCACTAGCAAAAATATAATTTTGGAAATAATGCAGCGATTCGAACAATTATATATTCAAAATTGCAAACTCACATTAAAAACGAAAAAAAAAACAAAAATGAAGATTTTAATTCCTCATATATGGGAGAAAGTGCTCAGGCTTCGAGAATATTTCAGCAGAGAATGTTGAACAATATAAAATCCCAATTTTCAGCTCTCAAATCGAGTCTCAAACCGATCCAGTTCTTCATAAATGTATATTAGGCACTAAAACCCTCGCTAGAACCTGCGAGAACTTATTGAAAATAATTTAATTTTTATGAATTGTACTGAATTGCCATGAATTGTCCGCGTTTTGCCGTGAAATTAGTGTGAATAATACCGGACCAGTATGATTTAACACCACCATCTCCCGGACTATAAACCGCTTGTAGTGCAGCTTATTTTTGACGTCTAGTTCGGCGCCCTTCGTGACCCCCTTGATTAACAGAGACTCTATAGATGGATGTACTATATGCTCACTCAATTAATCCACGGATCGTGTCTGAGCCGTATGCGGGCAATTTCGAAGGTTCGAAGTACGTTCATGAAACAATTGAACTCAATTTAGCGACCACCGATCGTCCGCTCCCGAACCATCGTATGAAGGTGACGGGCGAAAAGAACATCGTGCAGATACACATATTCGGTCGCCGCTAAATTTAGAAAGTCATCAACTAGGCGTTATAACCCGCCCTTTGCCATTTGTAAATTGCCTCTCAGTTTAATTTTCGCATCCACGGTATCGATCGGGAGATCCCTCAACGAAGCTACGTGCAGGGGGCGAATTTCATATTTCGCGATAACGAAATAGACCACGCGGTTTTTTTTTTCGGCCTTCGACGGACCGGCAGTCGAGCTGCACGAGAGTTCAGGAAATTGAATGGTGGACACTCTCGCGCAGAAAAAGTTACGGGGATGCAGGCATTCAATCATACGAGTGCGAGAGATTGCTCCGAAATAGGAAACGGAAATTTGGAGCCAATTCCAAAGTAACCGTTTCGCCAAAGATCCAATCTGGTTAAAACAAATACGTCGGGTTTTTCAGTTGAGCTATCGCGTTTTGGGAGGAAATGCGAGCGATTCAAGAATACAAATTTAATCTGGAAAAAGATGTGAAGGAGCTATCAATGGTGAATTTCAAAAGCTGGACTCGGACGTTATCAGCTCTGAAATGGTGCAGAATACGAGGCAAAAACAGAAGGACGTTTTCGGTTTGAAGTCTACGACATCAAGAAAAAAATTCTGAATCATTACAATTATAATGAAAAAGGGCTGAACTTTGGTTATAAGAAATCATTCTGACTCAATAACAAAACACTATGGACAAAGATAATAGAGAGAAAGATTGCAAACCAAGCGACTCAAGTTATGAACAGCATATAGTTTTTCAAATGTTTACTAGAATTTAAAAGTATTGTTTTCTGATAACAGCAAATGCTGCGATTACAAGATGACCAGAAATGTTTCGGTGTCTTGAGTAACATGTTGTATGGTGAAAAAGTGTAACCTACAATTATAGGGGAATTCAGCATGAACTAGCATTTTATATTGAAACTCGGCTAGTGTAACTATGTTAGTTCAATTATTCCTCCACTAAATGGCTAGTTTTTCAATGAACGAGTGTTGGAATAAGTCTTTTGTATGAGTATAATACGTTATTTTCTGTAATTCATTGAATTTTTATTGAAATTAATAGAAGATTTCCATAAATCTCATCTGACGATTTTTTCATTGAAAAATATTGATTGACAGATTTGTTTTCTCCCACAAAAATTTGAAAGATGAAAAAAAAAAAACCGGGGCAGAAGACCATGAAAACTATACGGAACTGAGATCTTCTCACACGATTTCGTTCCACATGATGTGGCAGAATGAACGGATTTGAGAATTAGAGAAACAAATGACCACCCGCAGTTCAGAATGACTACACAAGTAGTAAAAAGTTATTGCTCGCAAACTTTATATGAAGAAGGTGAACAATTTCTTCTGAAGGTCTCTTATATTCAGCATCAATAAAAATGATCAGGCGTGCCTAAATTTGCCAACAAAACGAACATTGTGAAACTGGCCGTCAAAATTGAGCTGATCGGCTGGAGTAAGTCTAACGATGATTTAATCTTTGAGTTTGCATTTCTCAAAAAACACTGAGGAGAAAAAAGAAATTTCTTTCTTATGTTCGATGTAATTGCTTCGAGTGACAGTCGATTGTTCACTTATTAATCGATATAAATAATGTTTCATAAAGAAGTCATACTACATACAAAAAAAAATAAAGGGAACTATTTCTCTCTATGAAGTTTTTTTTTATAATCGTTCTGACTATTCCGTAACTACAATGTGTTTCTAGAATTGGAATTTTATTTTGAATTGTTCCAATAATTCTGAGCAGAAATTTTGGAAATGTATATATTTGAAATAAAAGTATAGCAATATCTAACGGTATATTCAATTAACATCAATTGATTTTTATACGTATGATTATAATCGAAATTACACAATTTCAGCGCCATCTAGTCTTTCAAATGTCCAACAGGGTTGGAAAACACCCGTTTTTTTTTAAAAAGCCAAACCCAACGTTTTTTTTTTTTGGGATTTTCAGTTTTATCTTTATATTTGCTATAAAATTTCGGTAATTATGAAGAACTAAAAGAATTGTGTTAGCTCTGTTTTTGGGTACAAGACAGGAATATGAAAACGAGGAGTCATCAATCCTTCTAGTTTCTTGAAAAAATGAAATGTTCGCTTCTGGAACGTAAGGTTAGTTCAAGTTTCAGATATTTTTCCCCTGGTTTATTAATGCATAGATGTTGGAAATGTTTAATTTTGTTTCTCTATGTCAGTATCATAATGAGTTCATTACAGTACTAAAAGTAGTACTGTTATGAAACTCATTACAGCATTGTTTCTATTATATTTTTCGTTTTGTAGTTGGCAGTACTGACCTTCGATCGATTCAAGTTTCGCATCAAATCAATTCAAATTCCGTAATCTGTCAAATTTCGTATGTCGCACTAACTGCCAAGATGAAATATAAAAGTCACTAACATGAATTCTTATTTGAATTTCGAGAGTATTTCACAAAAACTTGACTGAAATAGAGAAAATATCGTCTAATACTCGTTGCAGAAGGCAGTTCCAACATTCATGCTATCGAAAACTCGCTCCTTCTTCGCTCGTTTGCGAACTTCGCATTCGTGTTTAGAATAAGAGCTCATTCTGCAACTTGTTTTAGAATATACTATGATTTCAAACTTTCCTGTATAAAAATTCCTGTTTATTCATCTCAAAGGGAAAATACCGCATTTTCTTCGTCAATTACTATAGGTAGTGGAAAAAATCATATGCATAATGATTATATGTATTAAAAATTTTCAAATCAACCATAATAGAACGATCTTGAAGGACATTCGCAAAAAAAATATATGTATATCAAGTTCGTTCAACAGAAAATTTGCTATATTTCAAAAAACCCAGTAATAGTGGGTTTTATAAATTAGTAAAAACCTGAAGAACCCACTCGGTTTTATAACATGGGGAAATTCAATACCAACATTGTTCTGCTCTATAATCTTCGACTATGAGACAATACCTACTGCCCGAACAGAGTCTATCGCTTATCTGCTACGATGGTTTGGTTGAATCCGCAAACTTAGTCCCCAATTCATTAATCATGTCCCTCCCGTCCTGTGAATGGGGTTGACTCATAACTACTCAATCTAAATTATGACTGAACACTGTCATGAATTTCTTCACGATTGAAAATTTGACAATTCGAAACTTCAATAGAGCGAGCAAGATTTGGGTGAAGCCAGTTGGCCGAAGATGGTAGAGTTTTCATTACTGTCATTTTCACATTTCAACATTAGTTTGACCCGAGCTTTCTTATATATTTGTAGGAGATGATGAGAAAATCCTCTCGTGAAAGAGCGAATAAATTATCTCAATCTGAATGGTAGGGTTTCTGATAATCCAAGAAAGTGTAGCCAGTAACGGTAGAAGAAGTGGCAAAATTGACACGGACGAGAAAACAAAAGACCGGGATACAGCCCATTCAAATAATAGGATGAGGACCGTAAATATCCGCTACCAGGCAATCCGATAAAAAATTTCGTCATGCCCGATCGGAAATATCAGATCGACCCTAAATATCGCATTTACCCCGACGGCGAAACTAAACCTTCGCAAAGGGTTCCCCGGGGTACGAAATATCACGGCCCCTCTTATATGTTGATCCAAATGCCATTCTGCCAATTGACCTTTGGAAAATGCCGCCTCCGGCAACCTTCAGGAATGCCCGCCGCCGAATCGGCCGCATCGCGTCGTTTTACCCGGCTCCTAGAATTCGAAGCGACAACAAAGCAGAAGAATTGAATTAAAACCGCCGACATGACTCAAAGCGAACCAGCCGACCCTAAATTTTGGCTGTACGTGACTCGGCCGAGTCCTCTGGAATAATATTCGGCGGGAATTAAAACCGGGCTGTTTTGGTTGAACGGATTAATCCATGGCGGAATTCGATTGGATGGGAAAGATTAGCTTCGCGAGGTGGAGGACGACTCACCTTTTTTTTTTTTAATCAAACATCAACAGAGATATTCTTCGACAAAATGTTGTCGTCTTTTTTAGGAACAATGAATAAAAGCTGTCATCACATCTGTTGTGCATGTCGCCTTTCATCTCAGCTGTGTATTATCATCTCTGTTTTATGCAGTTGGAATTCTTGCCAGAAAGTAAGTTTATAAGAAAAAAGTATGATTTAATTCCCAGAATATTCCTTCAGGACACTTTACAATAAAAGTTCTTTACCATAATAAATGTAATAACAGCTAGGCCTCCTTGGCATGCTGACAAAGTAGCAATCAGTCCCGAAAATTTAAGTGTGAGAAATTGTCTACATTTCAAAAATGAAAGATGAACTAGAGGGATGATTTACGTATTAAAGTGCTATAGTTTCAAAAACTCTAGGTTGAAAATACATCCTGGTAAACTAATAGCAAGTCTAGAATTTGAATTGAAGATATTTCGAAGGAAAAGTACCTTTCTCTATTTCAGTATCGTAATGAGTTCATTACTGTACTAAAAGTAGTGCTGTAATGAACTCATTACAGGATTGATTTCAGTTATATTTCTCTTTTTGTGGTTGTCAGTTCTAACCTCCGATCCTTCAAAATTTTAAATCAAATGAATTCGAATTCCGTAATCTGCCGAATTTTGTAAGTCACACCAACTGCCAAGATAAAATACAAAAGTCACTAATCTGATTTTTATTTAAATTTCGAGAGTATTTCACGAATATTGACTGAAATAGAGAAAAATATCGTTTAATATTCGTTGCAGAAGGCAAGTCCAGCACTCAAGCTTTCGAAAACTAGCTCCTTCGTCGCTCGTTTTCGAATTTCGCATTCGTGTTGGAATAGGAGCTCATTCTGCAACTGATTTTAGAATATACTATCAAGATCAGAATTAGGCACCGAAGAGGCTCATAGGGAAAATTTCTGTACGTTTCTTAGTTCTGTATGTACCAATTGAATTTTTGATTGGTAAAGTTTACGATCAAGCTTTTCAACAAGCACCTTCAGTAATTATTCGTAGAGTTGTTTTTTGTTGTAGCTTAGTATTCCTATTTCCAGATTTTACAATGAGAGTTCAGATCCGAGGACATGACACAAAAGTTTTCGAAAAATAGAGATCTTTCAATAACAGATATTTCTGCTAGTTCTTTAGACATCATGGTTCAACCACTATTTCCAAGGGGGTGGGGGGTTTCCTTCACAGCATAAAAGGTTGCGCTCTGTATAAATATGGTGCATCACTGAGCAAACTTCAACTCAATATTAGTAAACAGAGTCCACCATATTCCCCACAGGCCGAAGTAGATATACTGAATAATACTGTCGTAAAGACTTCAGACAAAGCAAAATTTTTAGGAATTTGGCTGGACCTCAACTCGAAGTGGAAACTCCAGATTGAAAACTTGAACAGAAAACTCAACACCCACATCTACACATTTAATGCTATAAAACACCGTGTCGAACTCCCAACTTTCAATCAACCCTATCTATGGAAAATCAGTGCATGTCTAAACAAATATTTTAAATGCAGATGCGGTCAAACAGACTTATGAACAGAATGAAATATAGAGACTTTCAGAGGTCATTTCAAAAGAAATAAAATATTGACTTTAACAACAATATATGTCATGAAATGTGTTACCTTCCTACAAGGCCGCAGAAAAGTATTTGAACAGTTTCTACCAAACAAGGAAAATTGATCCTACCCAAGGCAACAACTGGCTCTAGCTCAGAACATGAAGATTTTCAATGCGTTACCAAAACAATTTCTCTAGTAAAGGAATGTAAATATATTGAAGAAACAATTGGTTGAATTTTTTCTGAACATAGAACCATACAACTTTCTAGAATACTTCGAATTTTATGAAGCTAAATCTACACTAACGATGTAACCAGTGAGCTAAAATAAATATTATCATTATTAAAAAAATTCTTGTACTATCCTTTTCAGCACCCTAATAAGTGATATGTCCACCATTTACTGAATTAACTAATCTGTTCCTTCTTGGAATGATGGTCATCAGATTTCTTATTGAAAATCACAACAACGTAAGAGTTTAACAGGATCATTATAATAACTCAAATAATGAAAACCTCCTCACTTGATAGACTTTCATTACAGTTTATTTTCTTACGAAAGGTGAATCGTATAACCAAGCTTTCAAATTGAAAGGAATTTTGTGGGAGTGCAAAATACATACTTATAATAATAATAGGAAAACAAAAGTTAATTGGCTGATTTAATTTTAAGGAGTTCTCTGAAAACCTTTTTTCCTATCAAAACAGCTTTACGTATTTCTTGCTTGTATTCTATGAAGGCCACGGTCACAAACAAGAAGCTCAACACCCTCCTCCCTTGCAAATGAAGTTTTCCGACTCGTGGTCCACAATGTAGCCTCCCCAGCAAGTTTGCTGAATAATTTGACCTTGCTATATAAACACTTAATTGATATTGATGAAGCTCCGTTCGCAATATTCATCGTATGTAAATAAGGTGCTGATCTATGCGGAATCCGTCAGCTCTTCGAAAACCTCGCATGATTTTCCGTCCATATTCTCGATAACAATTCATCACCAACATCGTCGTTCATTGATAAACATTTTTATTCAATCCCCGGGTTCAAGGAAGTTTTCGTGAAATATGCGAATTTGTCGAGTGTTTAACTTCGTTTGAAATTCAAATAAAAATATGAAAACGCATCGACGGGAGTAATGTTACGTATCGACAGGAAACCACGTCGACAAGTAAATAGATGACGTGGAGGAATTGGAGGAACCGATTAAGGCCAAAGCGTGCATTGTTACCCATACGAAGAAAATGATCCCTGCGATTTTGGTTTTTATCGAGTGATGAACTCAAAAAAATTCTACATGATCGTTTTCATCGAAATACGAATTGAAATTGGTGGTTCAAATTCTAGATTTACTCGAAAACAATTTCTGCAATTCTAATTCTATACAAATACAAGATATTATTAGAAAATAATGGTGATATGGTATTTGAATACCATTCCTGGTATGGCATTTCAATCAATTTTCCTTATACGGCCTGAAGCACGAGAGAGAAATTGCTCAAACCTGAAGTAATTTCAGTTGAATAGATACAGGAGCTGACATACTTTACATACTAGAACCAACCATGCAGTCTTCTCTCCGGAGAACCATAATATTGGTTCATTACAATGCTAATCAAAATTTAGATAAGTTTCAATGAAAACGTAATTATACAGCTTTAGTCTATACTAGTCTTGTACTAAAGGAGAAAACAATAAGAACTTCGTTATTTTAAATACGAACACCTTATTTTTTATCTTATACAGACAAAAAAGCGTCTAAACTATTTTAATATATACTTATATATTGATCAACTTATGCACTTCCCTGTATGTCTTCACTCTGAATGGTGCAATCAATTTCCTTTTTTCACTATAATATTTTGATCTGAAGTGAAAGAAACTTACAATTTGTGCTTTGAGATCCTTCGTACATACTATAGGTGACAGCCATTGATGAATATTAATATATCTCTTTGGGATGAGCTTCATACAAGTGGCAGTCTGCTGATAGTCCATAAAGGGAACAGGTGCCTGAATTGGCGAACCTGCTGCCTGAATTGGCGATCCCGCCTCTTGGAGCACCACCATTTTCAATAAAACGACCGCACAATATTAAACTTGGCGACGAAAATGTCAACACATTTCACAGAATGAATAGCGTTAATGGCAGAGGAAAAATAGGGGGTTTTATGTTAAGTATTTAAATTCCTTCCCGCAGATAATACCCTGAATATTGTTCATCGGATCATAGGTTCCATTTTAAGGCACTTCTCTGGCGCGTCTAAGGCCAGTTCTCCACGTCAAACTTGCACTCAGTGGCTAGAGCAAAAAGTCGATTTCGAATGATTACGGAAATATTAGCGAAACACTACCAGTGGTATTCAAATCGGCCAGTGGGCTTTGGAGCTGAAAACAAATGAGACCAGTGTAATCGGGCGGGTCTAATAGCCAGTCGGAACACGTACTGTCGCGGAAAGGTAAAAAAAATTCAGCGGAATTGTGCAGATCCGAGAGACAAGAACTGTCGATATACGTAATCATCTATCAGATTGTTCGGTCCATTATTTGGGTCAATGAAGTCAATGCATATTATTGAAGAAACACAATCGGACGAAATGAAGTTTCGTAGGCGAGTTTAATAACAACGAAACCTGCAACACATTTTTCCTTTTTTTTTTATTTCGAAAAGTATGAAATGGTCGACGATTTCTGACACATATCTATGGCGGAAAATATGAATAAAACCGAATACCTTATCATCTATTTCTATGATGCGAGCGAAAAATTTCCTCATGAAACCTCACGCTGTGGTCGCACGGCCAGGAAGTTTGATGGAAAAAATCCTGACGATTACGTAAGTGATATTTCTTCTCTAGGAGTGCGAAATCGCATCGAAACTAAAACGCACGGTTTCAGTCGAATCGATGACTTACTTTCGCTCTGAACGTCATGTGATTGCATTAATGATGACGCCGAAATGGCTAATTTGTAGTCAGGCCTTTATCGCGATGACCCTTCGACGTCACACTGAATGCGTGGGTTTCATTCGGCGATATACGTAATGAATTACGAATTTTTCACAGTGGTTTTGGAAATTTATACGTTTGGCCATTTCGACGTTTTTCGCTCAAAACACAAAGAGCTATCACGAAGTGATTTGACCGAAATACTTTTTTGGTATTGGAGCTTTCGTATAATGTCTTCCTTCCATTAATATGCAGGGAACAATTTGCGTGAAAAATAATTGTCATAATTCTCAGGAGAATTTGTTCTAATTTTCTACAATTGTTCCCTGAGAATCAGAGCGAGACTATTTTTCATCTAAAACGTTTTTGTCCATCTAAATTCACTCAGAGCCGTTCAGATAATCTTGGGAAGAGTGCTGGATCCGATAGAGAACCCTTGACAATCACATGAGAACAAATTGAAGACAATGAGAATGCGCAGAAACACCTGATCCCTAGTGTTTACGTAGTCCGCTCTACACGCATTCCAACCTACATCGAAGATTAAACGATACCAAGGGATGAAAATAATTAATTGCGGAGGATGTTATTCCGCTAAAAACCCTCTTTTATGTGCCCAACCTGTGATTGTATGTATAACCCTTTCGTTCGGAAAAAAAATAGCGCACGATTCATGGAATATTGAACGAGTTCGGGGGTGGTGTTTAAAAGTTAGCAACACCCGGAGACCCGTTCTAATTTTATCCGACCCCAGGGGTGAAATAGCGAAAGCATCTATCGTTCCTTTGCACCTGTCCGTGATTCCAAACCGTATACTAATTTTGCCGGGATCGCAATAAAACGCGAATCGTACCCAAATACTGCACAGCGCTAAATTTTAGGGAAGGTTTACACGTTTCGCCGAAAGTGGTTTCCTCTGATCATTTGCATCTATTCATTGTAAAATATTGATTGGAACGGAAATTCGCAGAACTGAAATTGAAGGGTTGCAGCCACGAGGGCACTCGGCACGAATCATATTATTGTGATTTCAACGAAAATGCGACTTTCCAATTCGAAAACAATGCGGCGGATATCGGGAAATTCTTGTATTCTATTTCTTTTTTGCCTCTTCGCGAAATGGAATGTACAGGATTGGCAAAACTTGTCTTGGAATCTCAAAACCAATGACTTCCAAAAGAACATTCAGGGATTTTTTCCCAACTTCGAAAAAGGACCAGTCAACTAGAATTTATTCCGAAATTTTAGAAAATTTCATTTTCGATAGTTTATTCTATGTTGATTATCACTTTTTTGAGGGCAGAACTTTATCATCGGTCATTTTGAAAACAACATGATTTTATGATTTATCAGAAGCGACTTATGATCGAATGTGTATTTTTCTTCAGAAAATTTTTGGATAATTTTTGAAGGGTAGTTGTTCACGAGATAATTCGTCAAAGAAGAGACAACTATTTTCTCGTTTTTTCGTTCAATGTGGAATGAAGTTGGGCTTAGTAACTGTCTAGGCCGTCACTCACGTACATTTTAACTGCCCCCTTAAGCTGTGCAACGATCCTGACGATTTTTCTATTTTATCAATAATGTCCATGTTATTCTTTGACAATTGTTGAAGATGAAATTAATTAATATTATTGTTATTATAACTGTTCTTATTTCTCAGTAAACTGTACAGTTGAAAAAATCGAGTTGAAATGAGACTGAATAACCCACCACATTCAGTTTTAACTGTGAATTTCAACTGTACAGTTTCAACTGTCAGTGTCAACTGTTCAGTTGAAAACTGACAGTTAAAACTGTACGTGAGCTGGCCTTTTATGAAAATGAAAGAAAAGAAACTCTTAGACTCATATTTGTTTCAGTTTGAATTACCCACAATTTTGTACCGGCAATGTTGAAATGAAAACTCAATTATTAAAGTAAGTCGCGGCTTTTATCTGCATACTTAATGCGTTCAGGAGAAAAACCGTGAATAGATAATAACGTTTTTGCGGTATCTAACCAAATGTTTACCATTACATTCAATCGCTATCAGCTATAGCCACGGGGAAAATACTATCCTTCTATTATTTCACCATATCCATATGTATTTAGGAAAATTATGTTAGTATTTCCATATCGAATTC